>OY757930.1:23706520-23736520 GCA_963585895.1 Sepioteuthis lessoniana | reverse complement strand
GATCAATGCTCTCATTGGGTGCCCCTTTCATATGGCCTTGTGCCACATCTAAGCAAAAAGCTTAGTAAATTTCCATTTTCTACTTACACTCTAACCTAAGACATTCTTATGCTCAATATATATATATATATATATATATATATATATATATATCATCATCATGTACCGCTGGTAGTACGGATATCCTTGAGCCTATCTCGCCACTCCTCCCTAACGTTCATCGCCCTAGGCAGGTCTTCAGGACAACATCCCGTATCCTCACATAGCTGCTGAATGTATGTTCGTGCTGGTCGTCCTGCTTTTGCACGGCCATGTGTGGGGGTCCATAAGAGTACATCTCTTATGATTTCTTGTCCTGCATGTCTGGTTCGTCTAACTTGAATCGTTTTCGTGATAGGAGGCAGGTGGCCGTACAGTTGGTGTCTTGTAGGGTTTTGCCGCCAGGACTTGTTCAAGATTGCACGCAGCATTCTTGTGTAATTGGCGTCTAGCTTCTTCTCCAGCCGTTTTGTTAGCGTCCATATAGTGCACCCATATTGCAGTATCGATGTGACCGCTGCCTAGAAGAAACTGCGTTTCATTTTATCGGATAGGTCTGATTTCCATATAATCGATAGCCTATTGATAGCTGTCCATGCTTTCATTAACCTCGTTTCGATGTCCATTAAATGAGTTTCTAAACTTTTTTCGTTTGGGCACTTTTATTGATAGAACACACATGAAACTCTAGTCCTCTTCGAAGTAATCTCCTCTGGCTGCAATGCACTTGTACAGTTCCAGCAACATATGGAAGGCCCCATGGAAGTCCACTTGTGTGAGCGGGTCAATGACCTTCATCACAGCCTCTTTCATCTATTGAATTCTCTCATAACGACAGCTTCTGAGTTTAGGGAATAAGCAAAAGTCACAGGGAGCAAGGTCTGGACTATAGGGAGGCTGAGGAAATGTCTTGATGCCCATCTTTGTCAAATAGTATGTGACAAGGATGGAGTTGTGGACTGGTGCATTGTCTGGGCGGAAATGCCACTGACCCGATTAGAAGAGTACTGTCCTCTTTCGACGAATGTCTTCCTGAATTCCCTTTAAACCTCAACATAGTAACCCTAACCCTAACCCTTTGGCCAATCAACTCAGATGTTCTGACTTCCTTACTCCTCCCACATTCCTCATCATCCCTCACAGACTCCCTGCCTTCCTTGAATCTCTTATATCACTCAAAAACTGATTCTCGATTCATGCAAGATGGTCGAAAAGCAGTCTGAAACATTCCATACGTTTCTGTGGCATTTTTTCCAAGTTTAAACAAAATCTTATTGCATGTCGTTATTCTAAAGTGTCCTCACGTCCAGATTGCATTTTTGAAATTCACCAGCTGTGACAATCAGGTTTTAGTAGGGTGTATTCCAATTGCTGCTGCAGCTGTTCATTTGAACCGAAAATCATAAAAATTAATGTCATCTCATAAGATGTATAGCAATAACATAGTGAATTTCCACGAGTCTACGACAGTTTTAAATGCCTGTACAAAAAAAATCTGGAAAATTATTGAAAACCCCATATATATATATATATATATATATATATATATATATATATAGTTGCCTGTAATGTAATGTTATGCATCATATCCAGACATGCTGAGTGTTTTATATATATATATATATATATATATATATATATATATATATATAAAAATTTTTTAAGTTGAGGGTGATATGCCGGCTCGTTTTTCAATAGCTACAATACCTAGAGGTTGTGGATGGCGCTATTCTTTTACCTTGATAGCTCCACTTACCCTTGATCCGTGCCTCATAATGCTGAGTGATAAGCAAGGAGGCATTAAGTGCCATATTTTTAGTCTTTGGCGTGATTGGATCTGGAAGTGTCCCCGGTCTCTCTGGCCATTGGCGAACAGTAAACATTATACCATTAGCTCGGTTTCAACTATCTCGTACGAGCAGGGTTCAACACAGTGTCACCTAATTAGTGGAGTTTAACGAGTTTGAATTCAGAGTTTTCCCTGTTCTAGATCTGTAGTCCCCAAAAGATTTAAGAACGCAGGCTCCTCAACTATTTACACATATCTGGAGGGAGAAAATTTGTATTCACAAGTTTTGCATGGCTATTAGCAGTACGTGAAATGGAAACAGGCTCATTAAAGCGTTGAAATCGAGTGACCGTGTCCACTGATTATTGCGTTAACAATTACATCCCATGAACATCATTATATATATATATATATATATATATATATATATACTTTTTATACGTGCTTGCTTAAAACTCAGTGAATTTTCCTTTTTAAGATCTTGATCTTATGATTTATCTTTGACTTTGTTATTCTCTGTATATCGGTATCCAACTGGCAAGATACCCAAGGTTTTCTTCCTAAAATCGTTCAATCAGTTGGATTAATCCCCTTCTGCAAGATGTTTTGTCAGTATTTATTTTGTATAATTTCGTAGCAATATTGTTGCAAAGTAACAACCATATACAACCATACACATATACATGCGGAAACAAAATCAACAATATTGACGAACGAACACACATCTTTAGAAAAATATACCTCTCACACTTTATTCGAAAGGGTTGCGAAAGGTTTATGTGTGAGAGGTGAGTTGAAGACTGAACAAACTGCAACATATTGATCCCCAGTTCCTTTATCTTTAGCAGCACTTTTTTCTCGTTCTGCCGGGCCGCTCAATCGGGGGTCCTGAGGGCCCATAGCCCTCTGCTGGGTGCTGATTCTCTCTACAGCATCTTATCTCCAACTTGGCTGACTCCAACAAACTGAACTTCCTGTCGCACCAGGTTTTATCATTGTTTGACATCCACCTGCTTCCTGTGAGCGACGCACCTTCACCCAATTCAACCCGTCCACAGTCAAGGTTATATCTTGATGTCTTCGACCAGATGCACCTCGATTGACGGCTGGGCCGAAGGTCAATATGTTACAATATTTATAATGTTAGTATTGTACAAAATTGATTTGGATGCTTTGTTAACATGTTAACACCCTTGATGAATAATATTATTTTGTTTATGTTGGGATATTTATTTTTAATATTTTTGCTTTGAGTATTTGGAGGTGTTTTAAGTTGTTATCATCATATATAATTTAATATCATTAGTGAAGACAGTGTTGTAGTTATATACTCTTTAATGTCTCTTGTATCAGAGATATGGTATATAAAATGACAACAGAGAATGGCGGATGTATGACCAATTAAGAGATCTTATATTTTTCGGAAGACATTGCAGAAATAGACATGTGAATTTGTAAAGAATGTGAAAAGATTTAGGATGGTTGGTTGTTTGGGTTTATGGCATATAAACCTTTATAGGTTATTTAATGCCAAATCCACTTTTATACAAATAATCAGTTCTATTTCAAGAAATTCATTTCAGTTTGATTAGACACGGAATACACGTTCATTGCGCTCGCTCCATGGTCCACTTTGGCCTAGTGTAGTAGCACCTTATAGGGTGGTATTTATGGCTTAAATAGAACGAAACTGTGTTTATTGAGATTGGACCGTTTTTGCATTTAACATGCTACATGCTAAAGTGAATTGTTTGAAATAGGACTGTTTATTTGTATAAAAATAGATTTGGCATTAAATAACCTACAAAGGTCGATGTGCCATAAAACCAAACCTCTCATGCCTATTATTTATATTGTTTGCGTTTAGAAAGTAAATTCATCGTTGATGTACATTTTTTTTTGTTTATGTTCATTTTGTGTTCGAGTTTTTCCCGTAGACTTTCGGAGAGATTATGTTGAACGTCTAGAGTTTACTAGTATCGTTACGAAGGAATTTGAAATTCTTGTCAATTCTATGTTGAGTTCTGAGATTTCATTTTTGGTTGATATTTTTTGCCGTTCAAGAAGATTTTTTCCGAAATTTTTTGGTCTTTCTGTCTGTATTCTCTGTATCGGTCATGGTACTGAAATAACGTACATTTTAGAAGCAAGTTAATGTTCATACAATTTTTTAACGTCCACGTAACATTCCTTTTTATGATCTTATGTTTTTTCTCAAGCTTTCTTGCTAGTTCTGTTGTATCAGGGTCCAATTGATAAAGAAGTTGCTCAAGGTTCGCTTCTCGAGCGCTGTCTATCATATCCCCTATTCAGCTTCAGCGTATTTTTGTTGGTATTGTTTGCTTTTTGAGTGCGATGTTTATACTTTTGGGGGTTGTGTGTGTGTGTGTGTGTGTGTGTGTGTGTGTGTGTGTGTGTGTGTGTGTGTGTGTGTGTCGCTTAGTTGAAGAAACCAAATCTAAGACAATATTTTACAAAGAATTTGCTGATATAAAACAAATATATAACAAAAGTTATTAATAATATTCTCAATAGACTAATCAACGAGCAAATAAATCTCTGTCTTGATACCGAACACCAAAATAAGAAAAAAAAAACAAAACAAACAACGACAACAATAACACCATTATTAATCTATATTACAGGAATCAAACGCCCAACAGTGATGAATTAGATGTACAACGAATAACCAGCATTATATGCGGACGCTCAAATCTCACCGAACACCTGAAAAGAAACTATCATCTACAGATCAAAATTTAAGCATCAAAACCCTTCGGTAAAATTAAACTAAGTCCGCTAAATCCTACCTATAGCAAACAAATGAAGTTTATAAATTCCCATAACCATTTTGGGATATTCCCTTGAACAACTAATACATACATTATTATTTTCTTTTGCATCATTAAAAACGTATCGGTCTGACCCAGCCATTGGCCTAATCAGTAGAGTGTTTGCCAATGGTCCAGAAGACCGGGGTTCAATTCCAGCTCGACTCATACCAAAGACTCAAAAATGGTTCTCGATACCGCCTTGCTTAACACTTAGCATTATAAAGTAAGGATCAAGGAAAATGAATGGCGCCCTCCCCTACATCTTGGTGTAGTCGCTATTAAAAAGGGGGCCTTCGGGTCACTCCCGACTAAGGTCGCCAAATTCATTTACTTTTTAAAGGCGTATCAACTTGTATGGGAACACCCTATACTAGTAATAGTGTAAAATAAATAGGGTGAATAAGTGTGGTTTCTCGGAAAAGTCATACACGTACATTGTTGTCGACCAAGATATCAACTCCTGTCAAAATAACGTTGAGAGTTCTGGAAGCCCTAGTGTAAATAAAAGGGATTCATATCGTGTCAAAAGTTTGATGGAAATTAAATAAAACCAATGCAATGATTTAATGAGATGACGTCACACTGGGTTTTGGATGTTGAAATAATCAATTTTTAAAAATATAAAAAATTTGAAAATTTGAAAATGTGTCAGTTGATTTACAGCTAGCGTCAAAGAGAGAAGGAGAGAGCGTCGGAATTTCAGAGCGGACGAAACGCAGCACCAAAAAAATAATGACCCTGAGAACTACAATGAAGCCGATCTGCATGCGTCACCTAACTCGCGGGATATATATCTCTCCGTATATCGAAAAAGGAGAAATATCCTTTCCCTCTATATCTCTCTTGTTGCAACTACTATCTCCCGAAAGAAATAAATAAATCGTGGCTTCAAACCACCAAGAAACTTGTTTGTGTCGTGCTTTAATAGTAGCGTTATGCCTGGATTTTCCTTCATTTGCCCTGTCGGTGAGGTAAGGTTACAGTTGCTGTTCCTTCCTTTCTCTGTGTATGGAATAAAATGCCTTGGATAAATCTAGGAATAGTGTTTTGCACGTACTGCTAGTATGATTCGATGGATAGACATAATCTGTGATAGGGAGGATCGATTTCTCATGAAACCGTTTTGATTTTTTCAAATTTGTTTTTAAGCACTACCTTATATTGATTGCTAATGTCACTATTGTCAAATGAGGAAAAGGCATATCTATAATGTATTTATAGATAATCATTGAACTGATTTTTATAATAGATAATCAACAACTATCTTCCAGATGGAAAATAGTACAGAGGGAAGAGTTCATAACAGAATCTCAGGTGGAAATTGGGAAAAGAGTTTCTATAATCTTAGGTATCCTTTATTAACCCTTTACTCGGTAACCAAACAGTCCTATCGAGGTAGTTTTGGAGTATGAGTCATAAGGGCCAAACCCCTCTAGTTAAGTGGAAATTTATTTGAAAATATTCTACTCCTGGAGGCTTCAAAAGTAGATAAACATAAGTAAATTTACTAGCCAACTATTAAATAACTGAAATGAACTAATATTTAAATGACACCATAAAATAGATTGAAACTCATATTGGAAAGCTTAAAAATTGAAAAAATTGATTTCGTGATCAACTGACTTTGACGTCCGAGTTAAACTCACTTGCAGATTTCGTTTACCATTATTTTGAAGACATAATGATAGCGTCTTTTCCAGGTGCTCTTTCATTAAAAGAATTGCACATTTTCACGTTTTCTTTCTTACCAAACTGATATTATTTTGACTGTTATAATCCCATCAAAATATTTTTAAGTGTCTTCAATGTATTCATTTTAAAATATATTTCCTTTAATTCTCACTTTTGTTGTGTAGTGACCTTATTCTTTTAAAATCCAATTTAGACGATTCTTATTTTTCTGGTCAATAAACTAATTAGACGATTTCTCCGTCCATTAAACTACATATCAATCGTATCCTTATTTTATAGGCATCATTACTTAATTTTACTTGTTATCTTCTGTCATTATTTTGTTTCAAAGATGACAGTGGAAAATGAAGAAAAAATACGAAATATAATGTTAAACGAAAGTTTACCTTCACATTTACGTTCTGAATTAAATAATCAAAACAATGATAGAATTGCTCGGTGAACCATTATCTCCAGATTACGAAATTTCAAAAAAGTCATGTTGTATTAAACCAATGATTTTGATGATCTTTCTTTTGAGTCTAGTAGTATTCTATCTTTACAAGAGTTTTTTCCCAGAAAATTGATTATATTAATTCAATATATTTTTACAGATATTTTGTGCAACACACATACAAAGAAACACACACACACACACACACACACATATATATATATATATATATATGTATATAATTAACTTAAATCGCGGGTCGGAAATCTCCTACTGAAGTTTCACCTTAACGGATCATCAGGAAGTCTCATACCGACCAATGATTAAGGAGAAAACGCCGTTTTTTATATTCACCAAAAACCTACCTGGCTTAAAATTTACATAACAAAAGAAACAAATAAAATGAACAAAAAACCCGACTTGTATTTAAAAAAAAAACAAAAAAACTCTCAGGTATTAATACTCCAAAACCTAGATTAGGATATATATATATATATATATAATTAGAAATAAAGGGATATTGGCAATTAAATAAATATGCTGACATACGTGCACTTAGTTACATAGATACACAAAATTTCGTGATTCCATACACTTATAAGATTTTTAAAAAAAGAAAGAAGTGCTTTTTAAATAATTTTGTTGATAATGATCTAATTTCGTTTTTATTTTCTTCTCTTAACACGAGTAAGATTTGTATTTCTCTTCGCCGCCTGACGCTTTGGAAAAATGATCGAACGTAGATATTGTTGCAACGTATATGTCTAGACTTATATCGCGAAGTTATGAATCAATAGATAACGTATCTATTATTTGAAGAAAATTCCAAGAAACAAACAACTTCTATGTGAGGTTATATTTTTCAAAAACGGAATAAGAATCGTTATATTGGAATTGTATGCTAGAGTATAACAAATTTACGAATTCACTATATATATATATATACCGGCTCATTGGCCTAGTGAGTAGAGTGTTCGCCACTGGTCCGGGAGACTTTGGTTCAATCCCAGGTCACGTCACACCAAAGACTTTAAAAATGGTACTTGATACCTCCTTGCTTAACACTCAGCAATGTAAGGTACGTATCAAGGGTAAAATGGAGCAATCCAGGGAAAGGAATAGCGCCCTCCCCTACACCTTGGTGTAGTAGCTATTGAAATGTGACCCTTCTGGTCGCCCTCGACTAGGGTCGCCAACTTATATATATATATATATATATATTTTCATCCGCAGATAGATCTGTTTCGTTCCATCAGAACTCTTTAGTGTGGCGAGACAGGCTAGATCCCCGAAGCTGGGATCGAAACCCGGTTGACTCAAGCGCCAATCCAAGATTCTACCACTGAATATAAAATTAATAAACTCCTTATATATTCAACGATGATTTTTTATAGTGACAGAAATTAGAGTTTACAGGGTTGATATATTAGTTAGTTGAGTGAAACCAGAAGTCTTACTTTTCCATAGCTACGACACCGCGGTGTAGGGAATAGAACTACTCCATTCCCTGGATGGATCAACTTTACCCTTGATCCTTACCTAATAATGCTGAGTGTTAAGCAAGACGGCATCATGTACCATTTTTTGTATGACACGACCTGGTGTTATATTTTGACCTTCGACCCGGCCCAAATTGCCATTCTAGGGGATGCACCGGAAGGAAGTGACAGATTCCAATGGGAGTTAGGAGATGAAATCGCGTGGGCGGAAATTGGCTAACAAAAGGGGACAAGCTAAAAAATCCCATGATACTCTCATAGACTGACTCACCCGAAGAGAGTTACCTCTGAACTGCATGACAGTTATTTCCGCTTGATGACGATTAAACATTCGATTTCAAAGATCGAGTGGGCGTCGAACGATTATATAACTCAGTTGAGTTTGACGAGCCAGTTGAGTTGCAGACAGTTCGAGTGGGAGAGGGACGAGTGTTGGTACGGAAAGTCACACCAGGCCGAAGGGGCTTGGGGTCCTGATGAGTTGGGGTCCAGAGAAGATGCTGATAAGATGCAGTAAAAGAAGCCAGCAGCCAGCAGAGTGGACCAGCAGAGTGCATCAGGAGAACAAGAAAGACACAACATTGACGGTCATAACAATGGGGTCAAAATATTGCTGTTATGTTCGATCTCCAACTCCCTCTCACAGTGGAACCCCATACAACCCTTTTCGAACCCTTGCAATAAAGTGAGAGGTACTATTTACCAACCCCTCCGCTCGGGCAGGATATGACACAAGGTCAATTTTTAAGCGGAGTTTAATAGGTTTTAATTCAGAGTTTTCCTTCTCCTAGACTAGTTGCCTCACCAAGGCTGAAGAACCTAATCCGTCCTACTATTTACCCATAGCTGGAGGGATAATAAGGGGGTTCATACCTTTCCCAAGGGTATTTGCCCGAAAGTGAACGTAATAGCGCGACTGGAGTACGAACTCGCGTACTACGATTCCGCAGTTCATCGCTTTAACCATTACACCACGAGGACACCCCATAACGTGAGAGGTAAATATTTTGTTAAAGAAGACTTCCTGCGTTTTTATTATTGTGTTGTTATGATTATGAGCATACAACACTGGGATTGAAACTCAGTCTCTCGGATCATTGGTGAAGACTGTACTCATTAGGCCAATGGCCCGATCACTGTTAATATACATTACCTCATAATAACGAAATAAATTGAACAAGATAGTAAATGGAAACTGTGATATTTCTTTACGCTCTTTTAAAGCAATATTCAATTCATTTTGTTTGAAGATCTCATTGGAAACAAACATCCATTCATCAAGAGCCATTTACACCATGTTTATTCGTTCCAAACTTATATATATTTATATATATATATATATATATATATATATATATATATATATATGTGTGTGTGTGTGTGTGTGTGTGTGTGTGTGTGTATGCGTGTGCTTCTAAATGCGCCTATATACGGGTGTTTGTGTGTTTGCTTATGTTTGTGTGTGTGCTTCCGAGTATGCCTCTATACATCTATACCCGTGTGTTTGTGTGTGTATGTGTTTGTTTGCGTGAGTTTGTTTCTGTCACTGTGTGAGCTTCAGAGTGCGTCTATATATATTCGTGCGTGCGTGTGTGTTAGTGTGGGCACAGGATTCTGGGTTAGCCTATATCTATATATGTGAGCGTGTTTGTTTAAATGTGTGTTTGTGTGTGTCTCGGTAGATCTATATACATATGTGTGTTTGTTGTTCGACTCTGTATGTGCTTTAAGGTGAGCCTATATACATATATATATATATATATATATATGTGTGTGTGTGTGTGTGTGTGTGTGTGTGTGTGTTTCTGTACTTTAGGGTAAGTCCTTATAAATATGTGTGTGTTTGTGTGTCTCTGTGTGTGCGTCTGGTTTCATCTCTTTCCCTCTCTCTCCCTCTATATATATATATATATATATGTATGTGTGTGTGTGTGTGTGTGTGTGTGTGCGTGTGCGAGTGCAAGTGTGCGGGTGCATGCGTCATCCTCAACCTCCAGTTGCGGTGATAGCACGGAATTCCCTTTGTAAGCTGGTTAAGCATTTCAAAATACAGTTATGCCGAAATTCCGTGTTTTATTGAGAACTAATTAAACATACAAGATTTAAATTTCCATAATTTTAAGAATTAAAGAATTATTAGTCGTAATGAATACATTCATTTTAATTAAACCATAATAATTACTTCTTTAATCAGTAGATATAAAATAATTATATAGGTATCTATTTTTAGTATCGAAACGTCATTAAATCGATAAATTTCTGGAGAACTCTCACTTAATTAGAAAAGGTTCCTGTCAAAAATCTGTGGAATCTTCAATGGAATAATATCAAATTAATAAGATTATTAAATAGTGAAATTGTTTAATATGTTTTCAATATCGTAAATAGTGTAAGGAAAATTTAAATTTCTGTCAGTTTCTCGCCTTTGTGATAATCAGACCAACTTGAATTGTTTTGAAAGCAAATCTATTATTCTAACAAAAACAAAATATTATATATATACATGCATACATATATATATATATATATATATATATATATAACCACACACACACACACACACACATATATATATATATATATATATATATATATATCGTTGAAAAAACGAATAACACCAATTAGTATATTCCATTATAAATTTATTTCACCTGTTCGATGGGATCGTCGGATGTAATCAGATCTGTTGATCCCATCGAACAGGTGAAATAAACTTATAATGAAATATCTTAATTCATTTTCTTGGTTCTCAACGATTTTCTGTTATATAATTACGGAATGATTTTTTTATATTAATCATTTTTCGTTAATTATATTTTATCATTCGGTTTGGTTGGGCTTTGAACTATTCGGCTCGTAGTTGCAGGTGCACACACATTGAGTACAGTTCACGCTCGTGCGCAGAGGATATGAAAATCACAAATGTCATTATAAAAACCCCAGATAGGAAATGACTTAGGGGTATGAATGATGTCATGCCCGGAAGGGATGGGCTGAGAATTTGGTGATTTTGAAAAAAACAGTTAGTTAAGATCCGACTCTGGGCCGAGTCAGTCCAGCTGGGGGCTACGGGATGCGCAGCGCGTTTGTTGGATCAGATAGTACAGTCAGCATAGAAAAATTGTGTGTCTCTCTCTCTCCTCGCGTTGAAAAACTAAAGTCAAGAAGTTAATAAACATTTCGTACCTGAACAATCGAGAGTCGTCAGTGTTTCGTATTTCCCTGCGTCCATATATTTGTATAGTTTTATTGTGGCTATTATACATTGCCACTGCATAGGATTATTTACATACATTTACATATATCATAAACTTTCCATTGTGCACACACTTTTGATAATTCCATTTTAGTATATCAAGATAATCTATTTATGTAATATATATATATATATATATATATATATATATATATATATATATATATATATATATTCGGCAATGGCCAAGGAGACCAAAAGACTCAAAAATGGTATTGATACTTGTACTCTTATGGACCCCTACACATGGCCGTGCAAGAGCAGGACGACCAGCACGAACATACATTCAGCAGCTATGTGAGGATACGGGATGCTGTCCTGAAGACCTGCCTAGGGCGATGAACGATAGGGAGGAGTGGCGAGAAAGGGTCAGGGATATCCGTGCTACCAGCGCGATATGATGATGATGATGACTTCCTCGCTTAGCCCTTAAATTTATAATGTACCTATTAAGAATAAAGTGGAGTAATCCGGAGACAGAAATAGTGCCCTCCTCTACATCACAGTCGAGTAGCTTTTGAAAAGGGAGCCTTTTCGTTGCCCTCCACAAGGGTTGCAAATACTGCGCAATGGATGCACCACGTAAAAGCTAACTAAGCGTATGGAGAAAAAGCTTGACAACAATTACTCAAGAGTGCTGAAAGCTGTATTGAACAAGTCCTAAACGCAACACCCACAAAACAGCAGCAGTACGGCTACCAACCACCCACCAAGAAAACCATCCAAATTAGACAACCAAGACAAGCGGGAGAAATATGGACAAGCTGGAGAAATATGGACGAACTCATAAGCGATGTACTCCTGTTGACCTCCTCACATAAACGTGCAAAATTTTGATGACCAGCAAGAACGTATCTAAGAGTAGCTCTGTGCCGATACAGTATATAGCAAAGAAGATCTCCCGGAAGCGATGGACGAGGGAGGTGAGTGCGAGAGAGGGCACATATTTAGCAACCCCTACGCTCGGGTAGGATATGACACAAGGTCAATTTTTTAGCGGAGTTTAACAGGTTTGAATTCGGAGTTTTCCTTCTCCTAGACTAGTTGTCTCACCAAGGCTGAAGAACCTAGTCTGCCCTACCACTTACCCTGGAGGGAGAGTAATTGGATTCATACCTTTCCCAAGGGTATTAATGCAACAGGTTTGAATTCAGAGTTTTCCTTCTTCTAGACTAGTTGCCTCGCCAGAGAGAGGGCCAGGGAAATCTGTGTTAGCAGAACGACATGATAATGATATATATATTTCTCTGTCAGTGTGTGTCTTTGAGTGTTTATATATATAAATATACAATTAGGAGGACTATGTTTTATATATATATATATATTTATTGCCATCTAAGGATAGACTGTTTCACTACATCACAACTCTTCTGTATGGCTAGACACGCAGGACGCTTCTAGCTGGGATCGAAACCAGCCAATTTTACGTTAGACTTAGTATCTCAGCACACAGCCAATAAGCGACAAAGGTTAGCACGGGAATTATAGCGCATAATGTATAAACTTTCGTTTGTTAACGTTTTGCGATAACGATCACCAAAGTTCTCAGTTCGTTAGAAGAGCTTTACATTACACAGCATTTGCTCTCACATAGCTTGATAAAAAGAATCACCATTTAAGCGAAATGATACGTATACTAAAAAAATGCTACCTCTAACATGAGTAATATGTATTCTCTTGCATACACTCTCACTCATTGTCCCTGTCTGGTTCAAAACACACTCATATATATATACATATATACTCGATTCTCTTTTTAATGTTCATATACTTTTTATAGAGAAATGCGTAAGATTTGGTATAATTTTCTGAGTTACAGAAGAAATATTAAAAAGAGGTACCGGTGGTTGCTTCGTTCTACCACCTTCACAGTTTTGTTTTAATCATTTTGTCCCAAACTAATTCTGTAAGACGATGAAGTCTTTTTGAGTATTTTTAAACAACTGAATAGTTATTATGGATAGCGTATGTACTTGCCAAAAAAACCTTGAGGCAACAATTTTATTCGTCGACTTCTCCAAGGCACTTGATTCCATACACAGAGGGAAGATGGAGCAAATAATTCTCACCAACAGACTCCCCAAAGAAACCGTCGCGGTCATAATGATGCTATATAATAACACGAAAGTAAAAGTCCGCTGACCAGATGGAAACTCATTCTACATAGACATTGTAGCCAGTGTGCAGCAAGGAGACACATTAGCCCCATACCTCTTTATAATTTGCTTATCGATGTGCTTAGAGCGTCTATACAAGTAATGAAAGATAACGGTTTCACGTAAGCAAAGGAAAGAAGCAGAGGATACCCGGTACAAACAATTACCGACTCGGACTACGCCGATGACAGCGCTCCTAGCAAATATACCAGCCCAAGCCGAAACCCAGCTAAATAGTCTTGAACGAGCAGCAGATGGCATAGGCTCCATGGCAACGCAGACAAGACTAAATACATATTCTTTAATCAAATCGACATCTCCACTCTAAACGGTAGTTCTCTAAAACTACTGGACAAGTTCACTTACCTCGAAAGCACCGTCTCATCAACCGGGAATGACAAAGGCATGGACAGCTATCAATCGTATAGAAGTCAGACCTAACCGCACTTTTTCCAGGCAGTCGAGTCAGTACTGCTATAAAGATGCATTATATGTACGCTAACTAAATGTATGAAGAAAAAGCTTGATAACAATTACTGAAGAATGATGCAATCAATATTGAACACGTGCTGGAAAAAACACCCCACAGAATAGTAGTTGCATGGCCACCGAACACCCAACCCGAAAACTATACTACTAAGACGAACCAGACATGCAGGACATTGTTGGAGGAGTAAGGAAGAATTCATAGCGATATACTCCTATGGACACCTTCACATGGACCAGCAAAAAAAAAAAAAAAAAAAAGAACAGTAAAAACCTATATACAACAGCTCTGAGCCGATACAGAATGTAACCCGGAAGAACTACCAAGAGAGATTGACGATAGAGACGAGTGGTGAGAGACAGAGTCAGGGAGATCCATGCTAGCAGCATGACATGATGATGATGATGTATATACCAATCCACACGGGTAGGATACGACACAAGGTCAATTCTTAAGCTGAGTTTGAAATGATTGAATTCACAGTCTCCTTCTACTAGACTGGTTGCTTTTCCCAAGTTTAAAGGAGCAAGTCTAACCAACTATTTTCCCATAGCTTGAAGAAGAATATTACTATTCATACCTTTACCCAGGTTATTATTACCTTCCGAAATGTAACTAGCTTAGTCTAGGATTTCAATTTGGGTGGTCATGTCCATCTCCATGTATGAAAATTATTAAAACTCAGGAACCTTAACACTATGTACTGTGTATTGAGAACATACTTAGGAAGAACCAAAATGGCTTCCAGAGGAATAGATCCACGATGTCACAATTTTGACTCTCCGACGAATTCTTGAAGGTGTAACAGCAAATGATCTAGAGGAAATAATATTATTTTTCGACTTTACCAAGGACTTTGACTCCATTCACAGAGGAAAGATGGAGCAAGTTCTACTTGCCTACGGCCTACGAAAAGAAACCGTCGAAGCCATAATGATGCTATATAGAAACACAAAATTAAAAGTCCGTTCCCCAGATGGAGACACAGACTACTTCGACGTTGTAGAAGGTGTACTGCAAGGAGACAAATTAGCCCCCATATCTCTTTATCATCTGTCTAGACTACATGCTTAGAACATCTATTGATAAAATGAAAGAAAACGGTTTCAAGATAAAAAAGGAAAGAAGCAGAATGTATCCCGCACATACAATTACAGACACGAAGCAGTGTCTCATCAACCGAGACAGACATCAACACGCGACTAGCAAAGGTATGGAGAGTTATCGATTGCTTATCTTTCATATGGAAATCAGACCTGACCTATAAAATAAAATGCAGTTTCTTCCAAGCAGCGGTCGTGTCGATACTGCTGTATGGATACACTACATGGACGTTAACTAAACGAATGGAGAAAAAGCTTGACGGCAACGACACTAGAATGCTGCGAGCAATGTTGAACAAATCATGGCGGCAGCACCCGACAAAGCAGCAGGTGTTTGGCCGCTTACCACTATCACGAAAACTATCAAAGTTTAGACGAACCAGACATGCGGGACACTGCTGGAGAAGTAGGGACGAAATCATAAGTGATGTACTCCTGTGGACACCTGCATATGGACGAGAAAATGCAGGGTGACCAGCGGGACCTACATACAGCAGGTCTGTAGCGGGATGAAAACCTGCCGAAAGCAATGGGGTATAGGGAAGGGTGGCGTGAAAGGGTCAGGTATATCCGTGCTGATGGCACGAGATGATGATGATGATGATGATGATGATGATTTCCCCACCAGTTTGGATATAACATGATATTGGCAACATTTTAATGAAGTTGACAAAATATTTCTTCTTTCCAAAATTCAAGCTACCATATTTCTGTTAATGTTTATTTCTCAAAATTTAATTCGTTTCATTTTTGAGTAAATGTGGCCAATGAGTTATCGAAAGGTAACGTGTACCTGAGTTTTTTACGCATGCTTAACCAAATACAAAACAAGAGAAAGGAGGAGATTCATCAAGAATCCTTAGGTGGTTTAATAACAATTTATAACATCTTTTCTAAGTCCTGATGGTGTTTAATTGAAAGCGAAACGTTATAACGTCCACTTTCTTTCATATTAAATTCTTCACTTCAGATTACTTGTTTTTCAATATTTCTGTCTGTCTGACTATCTGTCTGTCAGTCTGTCAGTATATATATATATATATATATATATATATATATATATATATATATATATATATAAGGTTTAGCTCATCATCGTATTTGACAACCAAGCTAAAAATTGTAATTTGAAATTGAAATAAAAAGAAGCTACGTTATAATCTTCTTCCATTCTTTTATTTCTTTTTCTTGTATAAATGAATAGCTATAGGGAATTATTCTTGAATAACACACAAGAATACCACGGAACCAATATTCAGAAATTGTTTATTATGACAAATATACATACAAAGTAAATATTCGACTTTCAGGTCGTGTTGCTATGGCAACGAAATTCTCTGACAGTGTAAAGTTGTGTCACGAATTTTCAGTATTTGTAGATGATAAGATTAAAGAAACAAATTTAACGAACAGTTTTCTCAACAACTCTGCGTGTATGTGTTGTTGTTTTTTTCCTTCGTGACAAATTTTATATATTCTTGTTTCTTGTATCTAAACGTTAGAAATATTTTTAAAATATTTTTCTTATCTGAAGAGATAAAATACCCTTCATCCTCACGTTACATGTGATAAGCATTAAACCCACTTTTCTACAACTGAATACTTCATATATAAATAACTGTAGACAAACGGGAAAAAAGAGCAACTTCTCTAAAATCAAGAATAATTAAAATAGGTAAACAAGTCAATTATAACAACGAGAAAGACAGAATTATTTTCTTTTGAGATGAAGCTTGACATGCAATATTTTGTGTGTTATTTTCGGACTCTTCTCTTCATCTTTATTGTGATTAGTTTTAACACAACGTTTCGACTGATATATCCTCCATTCTCTTTCAAGTGTCCCTTGTTTATCTAGGTATGTAAATGAAGCAACACATATGTTAAACCATGTTGACCTCTTGGGTATAACTAATAAGGAAATGAACACAATCAGGGAACCAATAATTGAAAAGGCTAAATCCGATTGTTCTTTAAAGAAAATTACTTAAAAAATATCAAGAATAACTGATGCCATTGGATCTTACGCTTAGAATTCATCTCATGCCGCTTCTCGAAAAATTTCTTTTGATGTTTCTTGGATTGACAGGCGTAAAAAACAATGACCTCATTATTTGAATTGATTTGAATAAAATCTTCATATTTTTTAACGCTTTGTTTGATTATTCGTCAAACTTTAAAAATGATATCCCAGGTTGAATCATTTCTATGTCCAGATAAAGAAGGGACGCCTATAAATATATATATATATATATATATATATATATATATATGTGTGTGTGTGTGTGTGTGTGTGTGTGAGGAAACTAATCGGGTTTTGTGTGGATGTCTACTTGTTATATTATCGGCTTCAGAAAATTTATCGCGAAGGTATGAATGTATACAATCAAAGCAAGCTAAACAGCCTATCAGCAGTAGATAAACAATGTTCAAAGAATATGATATGACGGAAAAGATTAAATAATAGGTGAGGTCAATTCTATTTAATCCAGGCCTATCAGTCATTTCAACGACTGTTCTATTTTTTTTTTTTTGCCTGTCATCTCAAGGATTACATTGGAGATAAGCCCTTGTAAGATTTTATCTATCCATAAACATCGCTTTAAATAAGTTTGATCTCTCTCTCTCTCTCTCTCTCTCTCTCTCTCTCTGTTTCTCTCTCCCTCTGTCTCACTTCCTCTCTCTCTCTCTCTCTATCACACACACACACACACACACACACACACACACACACACACACACACATATATACACATCTCCCTCTATACATATCATCAATGAGGCGAATCAAAAGTAGATTTCCTTGACCCTCTCTCTCTCTCTCTCTTTCTCTCTCCCTCCGTCTCACTTCCTCTCTCTCTCTCTGTCTCTCTCTCTCTTTCTCTGGCTATTTGTTCCTTTGCATCGTTTTTGATAAGTCTTCTAGTGATCACTCAGTGTCCACAAAGACCTGATGAATCTAAGTTTCTGATAACTAATACTGGTTTCTCTTTGTATCGAATTACGTAGCTCATATGTTTTCCATTAATTCTTCAGTTGAACCTATCATGTCTTACTCGTCTTACCACGATGTTTGTGAGATGAGTGGTTAGTGACTGATGCTCGTTTCTTGCAAGATGGTACAAAAGCAGTCTGAAGCATTCCATATGTTTCTGTGGCATTTTACCAAGTTTAAAACAAAATTTTATT
This sequence comes from Sepioteuthis lessoniana, assembly GCA_963585895.1. Taxonomy (NCBI): domain Eukaryota; kingdom Metazoa; phylum Mollusca; class Cephalopoda; order Myopsida; family Loliginidae; genus Sepioteuthis; species Sepioteuthis lessoniana. Next base: position 23,718,043 of record OY757930.1, on the reverse strand, counting down.
GCATATCGTTCTTCTATAGTGTCCCAAAGTCCTGATTGCATTTTTGAAATTCACCAACTGTGAAAATCAGGCTTTAGTAGGGTGTATTCCAATTCCCTCTGTAGCTGTTCATTTGAACCTAAAATCATAAGGATTGGTCAGTCGTCTCATAAGATGTATAGCAATAACATACAACAATTTAAAATGCCTGTACAAAAAAGGCTGGAAACTTATTGAAGGCACCACGTAAGTTGTTTTATAGAAGGGGCCGCGCTAGCATCGAGGCTCATACCCGGAAAGTGCAAAAATTCCCGACCCTGTCTACCTTCCCCTAATGGGACGCCTCTGGCACCAAACAATAAACTTAATCTTGTAAGCAAGCAAAGACCTGGGGTCGACCCTCTGAGGCCAAGACATATTTTGGCAACCATCCGGCACGAATACTAGCTGGCTAACTTGATGGTGAGTTGCAAAATAAATGTTTTTACCTTATTTAGGAGTCTGAAAACTCCTTTGGTTTGTCATTTAATTCAAATTTTATTTGCTATCATTTATGTTCGCCAATAGTCTGGGAGATCTGGATTCAATCCCTGGCCGCGTCATACCAAAGACTTTAAAAATGGTACTTGATACCTCCTTGCTTAACACTCAGCAATATAAGGTGCATATCAAGGGTAAAGTGGAGCTATCCAGGGAAAGGCATAGTGCCCTCCCACACACCTTGGTGTAGTAGCTATAGAAAAGGGAGCCTTTTGGTCGCCCTCGACTTCGGTCTCAAAATATACTTAACTATTTATATCCTCCGCTGTTATTCAATGCTATTATTAGATCACTAAATCCTTTTTCTGTGATTACTAATTTCTATGTAAAAAAAAAACAAACTTTATTATGTGTGTGTTATTTCAAACGTTTTTTCGATCAATGCAATCAAGTAATTTTAAAGTAATTTACACTCAAATTTACAGCTGATTGATAATTTTTACGGGTCAATCAATGAATTGATTAATATATTGATTTAACGGCATATCAACCCGTCTACAGTTATTTTATGCCTAGTGGTTAAGATAAGACATGCATTGTACTTTATATTTAGATAAGTGCGTAGATTTTTATCAGACAGGGTTTTTGGACTATTGCCTCCATCTTTATTGTTATATTCAAAACGATTTGGCCGATATGTCCTCCTGCCTTTTTCAGGTGTTTCTTGTCAAACTCGGGAGCCTTCTCAGAACGTCGAACTTCGTCATTTATTTAGAAATACTTAAAGAAGTTCAGACGATATATCGGCCGACATGTTGTAAATATAACAATATAAATGAAGATAACTGTCCCAAAACCCAAAATTATTGATGAAATATTCATACAATATCCAAATAAATTGCACTTGGTTATTTTGGTTGGTTGGTTGGTTGGTTGGTTGGTTGGTTTTTGCAACTTTTGTAGATTATTTAACGTCAAATCCATTTTTATACAAATGCAGGGAGGAACGATAAAATTGTTGCCCTAGGAAAGACATGATTCCATTTCCGTTTAATGAAAACGGGCTTTCTTTATTTATTGCAGACCATCAACTAGTTAGCCAGTTGTGTACAAATCCCAAGAGCGATAGGAGCCTTCTATCATGACTTAAAGTGACTCAATTTTCAACGAGCAAGATCGGAGATGCACCGCTGTACAAATCATGCTCGCTACCGATCCAAGTTATGACCACAAGACCATTGCCAGCACCCTCAAAATGCAAATCTGGATTGCCACGAATAACAGGGACGTGCCCAGGGTGATGAAAACAAAGTTTCCGGCTACGATTATGGTCTTTGGTGAGGTTTCAACTGAGGGCCACATCATGCCACCTCACATCTTCGAAGTCAGCTTGAAAGTCAACACCAAAGTGTACCTGGATGTGCTGAAGAGTGTGGTCATCCCCTGGTGCAATCAGGTGGCCGGTGGCAGACCCTGGGTGTGGCAGCAGGACTCGACGCCGGTCCACAAGTCCAAAGAGACCCATGCTTGGCTCCAGAGAGAGGGCTATGACTTTGTACCCTTCTCTCATTGGTCACCTCCTTCCTCGACTGGAACGCGCTGGACTTCTTCGTTTGGTCATACGTCGAGATCATCACCAACATGACCTCCCACAACACCAAAGCCAGCCTGATCACCGTCATCCGCCGAGTATTCGCTAAGCTCCCGACGGCGCTTGTGAAAAAGGCATGCTCCTAGTTCTGGATCCATATCGAGGCGGTGATTGAGGCTGAAGGTGGCTACATTGAATCGATGTCAGCTCTACTACATAATCAAGTTACCTGAATTGATTTTTTCATAAAAGCTTTAAAATAAAACTTTAGTGTTGTTTTCTTTAGGACGACAATTTTAGTGTTCCACCCTGTAAGTTAGCAACGTGAGTCGAAGGTTATCCGAAGGCTCCCTTCTAAATAGCTACTACAACAAGTTGTAGGAGAGGGCATTACTCCTTTCCCTGGATTGCTTCACTTTACCCTTGATGCTTACCTTATAAGGCTGAGTGTTAAGCAAGGTTGTATCAAGTACGATTTTTTGGCTCTTTCGTATGACTCGACCTAGGACTGAACCCTGGTCTACTGGAACATTAGCAAAGACTCTACTCTCTCTTTGGTCAGGCGTTTATACAAATAATCATTTCTATTTCAAGTAATTCACTTTAGCATAAACACGCATTTTAGTTCTATTTGACACACAGATAGGGGCCTATCGGGTGCTAACAACCAGGGAGCGATGGCAATGAAGGTTTAGTTCTCATTCGCCAAAGCTCCAGCATCACTGGAACCTCACCATCAGATTGCTTAGTGTCATATCTAGGACAGTCATTGGGGGGTCTAACCCCTCTGCAGAGGAGCAGTTGGTATATTCTACAACCCCAGCTAAACAACACGCAAAGTTGTTTTGTTTAAGGTATTCCTAACTAATACTGATAAGTAAAACATAATTTTACGGTCCTGATGGCTGCCAGTTGGGTGAATAATTAAACTGGGTTTACTTCTAGACGAATCCTCCAAAACCTTTCATATAACGGTGATAGGAAAATCTTACTTTTTCGTTCATGGAAACAACCATGATCATTGGCCGTAAGTCTGCTAAAATGCTTAGAATACATCGAATATGTCCAACGTTAAAAGAATAGGACCCATAATATAAAGAATCTGGAGTCATAGGTATGAAATTATATAATCTAGTGGTGAGGCTTCATTTCTTGAACTTTTAGGAGAGTGGAGAACTTCTTTCTTACCATTACTCCAAGGTCAGTTCTGGCCCGAAAGGTAGCTCTTCCACGGGTCAAATAGATCAGTTTAAAAATTATTGATATAAGTTTGGAATACTTGATAGCATGTAACTGCAAATGTTTATTCATGCTACATATATATATATATATATATAAATCTATATATATATATATATATATATATATGTGTGTGTATGTGTGTGCTACTGTGGACCCCTTCACATGGACGAGCAATGGCAGGTCGACTAGCTAGGATCGATATACAACAGCTCTGTGCCGATACAGGATATAGCCTTGAAGACTACCTGGCAGAGATGGACGATAGAGACGGGTGGCGAGAGAAGGCCAGTGAAATCCATACTAGCACCGCAACTTGATATATATATATATATATATATATATATATATATATATATATATATATATATATATAATGCAAGGTAACCGAAGAAAACTCAAATCTTGTTCAATTGTCATTATAGAATTATTTCGTTGAAGTATGTAATCTCCGTCTCATCAGATGACTGACACATTTTGTAATATAATGGCCGAGGGATTTCGTTTTATGCCTTTGGGTTTAGTTAGGCTGAGAACCTTTCGGCTCAGTGCATGGGTCACTTCGTCACAACATTAACGCAGGTGTTCAGGCGCGCGGGCGGGGTGGATGTGTTACTCAGAGATGTCACAATAACCCCGATCGGAAACTGGGCTACAGAGTGCGGGTGACGTCATGCCCCGGAAGCGCGCAGAGGATTTTGGAAGATTTGAAAAAGTCAGTTGAGTTGAGTTCTGCCTCGGGAGAAGACGGTTGGCTTTCGCTTGCTCGCCGATGCCAGGCCAGTGGCTTTGTGGTAGGTGACACACAAGATGGGGGGGGCAAATGGAAAAGCCAGAATAGAAAGAATGTGTATCTCTCTCCTTATGTTGAAGAACCTTTAAACTCAAAGGTAATAAAAGTTTCATACCTGAATTAAAAAGTCGTAAATGTTTTTCGTGTTTCGAGATTCCTACGTTCTATGTATTTATGTAATGAACATTCTATGTACGTTTTGCGTAGCCATATCATGGCTATGTAACAGTTTGAGAGTGAAAAACAGCAAATATGGATTACCGTATATATATATATATATATATATATATATATATATATATATATATATATATGTGAAAAAATTAAATTATCAGTTGAAAAGGAAAGTGAGTTGAAACAATAAAAGTATTATAAGAATTAAGAACACAGAAAAAAGTGTGTTCTGTTAATTGACCCATCCTAATTTGAACATATGTTAGATTTATCGTAGTAGGTGGACTTTCATTCCATGGAGAATTCTGCAGAAAGAAACTCTATTTTGCAGGTGCAGGAAGAAAAGTTTACCCCAGGAATACTCTGTGAAAATTACCCCGTTTCCAGGGAAGCACTAATTTATTTTATACCTGACGGAAAACATTGTGGAGTTTATCAAAAGGATGCAGTGGAAGACCCACTTCTATCTTAACTCTTTGGATCCATAAAGGAAGCAGAGACTAGGAGGAAAGAAGATGAAAACTGTAGGAAATCCCTTCTAGCTGATAATCGAAGGACTTAGGTGAAAACCTACGTGGGAAATATCTACGTAACCATTTAGTCCAGGAGCTAAATTAATTGGGATTTACATTTTCGATACGTTGCGTTGTATTGTCAATCGGGCTTTATCGGATTGATGGGGTTGTCTTCTTCCCGGATAGTCCGGCCCCAAGACCTCAAAGACACATGAAAAAATTATTGTATTAGTAGGACTACGATTTGAAATAGTCCCGAACATGAAAAGTGTTAATTTCCTTGATCTTACACTCAGTTTTGATTACGGCAACTTCAAAATTTTTAGTAAAATCAATTCCACCCCCATCTACATAAATGTTAACTCTAATCAACCAAGTTCGATTTTGAAACAGTTTCCGACAGAGGATAAATAGACTATCCTCATGTGTGAAAAAAATTGACGAGAACAAGAAGATATATGATGAAACCGATAAAAATAGAGGATTCCAAAGTACACTAGAGTACGTAAACCCAGTGATATCCGACTCAAAAATAAAAATAAAACAACTCTAGCAAAAATAGTGACAGTGGAAACCCCAGACTTATCAAGGTAGGAGACACTAAAAATAGTCATTCAAATAGACGAGGTAATAACGGAAATAGAATTGAACTGTCGGCTAGGGCCCGGCAGAGGGTTATGACTCCCACCAATGAGTGTCCTTGATATGGCACTAAACAATCTAAAGGTGAGGTTCCAGTCCAGCTGGAGGTTTGAGGACAGTGGAGCACCCCTACATTGTCATCACTCCCAAGTCCACTCTGGCACAGAGTGTTGGCACCTGATATGGCCTTATCTATGTGTTAAATAGAACGAAACTGCGTACTAATGCTAATCTGAATGACTTGAATAAAAATGTTTTGGTATTTAAATTGCGTAATTATGCTAAACTGAATTGTTTGATATAGAACTGTTTTTTACCTTGAAACTGTACTAACACTGAAATGAATTGTTTGAATTACAACTGTTCAACTAAACTGAATATCTTTAAATAGAAATATTTTTGACAATTAAACTGTGTACTCCTGCTAAATTGAATTGATTAAAATAGAAATGATTATACGTATAAAATTGATTTGGCAATATATAACCGAAAAGAATAATATGATTTGAAATCCAAACAATCAAACAACCAGAAATAGAAAAAAACATTTGTTTTAACCCGCCATTCTGTAAGCTTACCAAAATTAACATAGGGAAATACTTCATTAACCTAATGGAGAGGCACTTTAATAAGGAGAACTTATCAATATTTTTGATAGAAACACCATAAAAATTACTTACTTTTGTACGAACAATATGCATAGACCATTAAATAACTACTCTAGGAGGTAATTAGACGAATAAGTATGAATAGAGAGAGGACAAATAGAGTACGCTGTAACAATAAAAAAAAGATGAATGCTCCTAGAGCGGACGATGTAACTCGAACGTCGTTTACCAAGCGTACATTTCCCCATGGAACATAATAATGATGAAGAGAGAGTATACATAAGCGTTTTGCGGGAAATCAGAAACTAAGACTGTATAATCAGAGACGTTATCTCTCCATTCCGCGGAGTAGAAAACAAGCAGCCCTATCTAAATACATTTGAAACCATGAGGATCAGTGGGTTACCCCTCAAATTAAGTGAAAATAGTCAGGCCATCTTCAACCGCAAATAACTTCAATTGTAGAGGTAACTTGCCGATCGAGGAAAAACATTACACAAATAAATCGAATTTTCGCATTTAATAAGCTATATGGAATTGATATGCTGTTAGCAATTAACCTATGCCAAATATATATTGTTTGGATTGCAGTCAAAAAGTAGCAAATAAATCAAAATTGGACATTTGATGACCCGTAAGGGTTTCATATACCGTTAAACATATCAACCACACCAAATAGTTAGGTATTTACCCAGCACCATGCGAGTGCAGCTTGCAGCAACAAGTCAATTTATTTAAAAAGGAGTTTAAAAAGTTTTCATCTCTTTGAGCAGTTGCTGTACCATGGTTGAAAAAAACAGTCTGTCCGACTATTTATCGTTAGCTGGAGTGAGAATATTCAGATTAAATACTTTTCTCAGGAGTATAATTGCTATGTGAATGCAAACAAACTCGTCCAGGATTTGAACTCATGAAGCCGTGTCCATTTGCTAATGACGTAACCGTTACAAGGTGGATTTCAAACTAAATGCCTCTTATGATTACCAGCAAACATTTTTTGAATAATTCAAATTTATGCTTTAATTAGCCCATAATGGTTTGCAATGCCGTAAAACCAATGGACCAAAAGTCAAAGCCTGCAATCATAATGGGATACCAACAGGTTCACGAGTCGTTTAGAAAGTATAAGTTTATCACTTTTTATCATCTGAATTTTAAATGTGTGATTGAATCAGTAAAAAGGTTATTAATGATGGTGTCATTACACTAGCTACTGACAAGAAATATAAGAATTTGAATTTTTAATGCCACTGAAAATTAAAAGCAAATACAATTCTTTTTAATCGGCTCATTTTCTTTTGGTGAGGTTGTTAAAACTTGCTTTTCCTTTTTTTTTTCTGTCGAAATTAAGTCAGTAGGACAGATTTTTACCCGTTCAACGACCGGAATAGGCTAAAAATTCGATTTCCTGAAAATCCCCTTGTTAAATTAAATAAGTCTGCAGCTTTCTTCCTTGACGGACGTATTTTTGTTTCGTTTTATTTTTGTTGTTCAATGCTTTCTACGCTTTTGCAAACACCCAATAAGAGAAGCCCCCTCCCCTCAATGACAAAAGAAGCTTGTCTCTCGACGAAATGAAGTCAAGGAGTATTTAGTTAATTAGAACCGTTCCATTTTGAGGAGCAGTCTATCTTTTCGAGGCAGATAAAAATAAAGTTCGCTTTTTATTTGTTTCTTCCTTTGTTCTTTTCAAATATTTAGAAGCCACTAATCAAAGCTTAATTGTAATTCCCATTGTTAAAAGAACATTGGAATATGGGCAATTTAGGTCGACTACAGATTTTTGCTTGAGAAAACGTTTAGTAAATCCAAAGAAAAAAGTAATGTATCTCAGAAATTTTTCTTTTTGTTGATATATGTATGTATGAACGGGTGTGTGAGTGATAAAATTTGTGCTCTTCGATGTGATAAACTGTGTGTCTGTTTTTGATGCGTTTACTTACAGTGTAGGGGTAATTTACTTAAGATGGTAAGAACGCCTGTGCATTCATATCCTATTAAGCTGAGTTCTTTTATAGTTGTGTTTCTGCCTAGTTTTGTCAATCTCTATCTCTCTCATTATCTCTCAAAGACAGACACACACACACACACACACACACACACACACACACACACACACACACACACACACACACAAACACACACACACACATACATGTATGCGTGTATATTTATCAACTGATAGTTCTCAATGACTATGATATACCAGGTGTAGACATAAGTTGGAATAGCTTAGACAATGAACGTCGCTTCATAGTTGCACCAAATATAAATGTATATACATTATCCCCACTACTGAGTACTATTTTTTTTATAAACATACCAAACTAATATATATATATATATATATATATATATATATATATATATATATATATATATATATATATATACCTGTGTGTTTGGGTATATAAATATATATACGTATATATATATATATATATATATATATATATATATATATATATATATATAGGAAGAACAAAAGATAGAAAATGATGAATAGATAGATAGATGGATAGATAGATGAATCAAGGCGCAAAAAGACGGACTTGTCCGAACGTCTATTTATTTGAGTTTCATAGTGTGCAATAAATTAATGGATTTTTATATTTAAATAAAGATAACAACACCTCTCTCTCTCTCTCTCTCTCTCTCTCTCTCTCTCTCTCTCGCTCGCTCTCTCTCAAACTTTGTCTGGCTCTCTCTTTCTCTCTCTCACTCTCTCTCTCTCTTTTTCTTTCACTCTCTCATAAACACATGCCCTCACTCTCTTCCTGTATATATATATATATATATATATATATATATATATATATATATATATATATATATATATGTGCTGGAACAAAGAAACAAGTTGTATAAGTATTAATCACTTCACATAAACACCTTATTTTGATATAGATGGTAATATTATTCAACAATTATCCTCGTTTTGTAATATTTATGCGTACATATCAATGTTGTGCCGCAAGTCGGTATGTATTTGAGGTGAGATAGTTAACGTGCTGGACTTCGCCATTTTATTAAGCGCGTTTGACCTCCAGATGTGCTTTAAGGTTCACCTTCTGACTAATAGAGCTGCGTTAAGTATAAACCTCCCAATGTCAGTTGTTGTAAGTTTAATAGATACATTAAAGTTTTTTCTACAAGAGCATCTCTTGCAATGAATAACCCACGTAGTTTAGTTGGTTTGCTGTTTTGTTTTACGACTTTTCAACACTTTTGGTGTCACTTTACACTCAATTAAATCATTTTGATGCGGTTTGGTTTATGGCATATCAACAATTATATTTAATGCCAGATTCATTCATACATTTGTCCAGTCGGCTGGGGCTGATGAATACACCGACTGTTTCTCTGCAGTGGGGTAAGACCCCCCCCAACGAGTGTCCTGTATATGACACTAACCAATCTGATAGTGAGGTTCCAGCAGTGCTGGAGCTTTGGAGAATGCGGAGTAAACGTTCATTGTCCTCGCTCCCTGGTCCACTCTGGCCCGGAGTGGTAGCACCTGATAGGGCCCTATCTATGGGTTAAATAAAACTAACATCATACTTATGCTAAACTGAATTATTTGCAATAGAACTGATTTTCGACATTAAATCTGTATTTATACTTAACTGAATTATTAAATATAACTGCTTGAATAGTTTGAAATAGAAATGTTTTTGACAATTAAACTGTGTACTTATGCTATACTGTATTGTTTTAAATAGATCAGATTATTTACCAAAAAATGGATTTGGCGTTAAATAACCTACAAAGGTTGATATGCCATAAAACCTAACAAACCAAACTAAACAAAACCATTCATACATATAAACAGTTCAATTTAAAACAATCCACAGTAGCATAAGTACACTTTTTAGTTCTATTTTACCTATAGAAATGACCCTATCAGCTACTACTTTTGGGCCAGAGTGCACCTGGGAGCGATGACAATAAAAAAAAGTATCCCCTGTTTCCTAAAGCTCTGGCATTACTGGATCCTCACCGTCAGATTGTTTAGTGTCATATCCGGGATACTTGTCGGAGCCTCAACCCTCTGCAGAGATGCAGTCGGCGTATTCTCTAGTTCCAGCTGAATGGGAATTTGTAGGTTGGTATATCATTGAACGAAGCAAGAATGTAATGAAGCAACCTGTTAGTTGACATAATTTCGGTTTGCACGAAATAAGTCAGGTGTATTTTAATAGTAATAAACACCACAAACACCACCAAAACGGTGCCCAATATTTCACTTCTGCACACTGTCGTTTTTTTTTTTAAATGCCCTCAGGGAAAGAATAAATCAACATCCTCAAATGCTTACTCCTATCATTAGGCGTCTCAATCGTTATCGTATGACTTCTCGAACACAATAAGAATTGGTATGAATTAAAATGGTGTCACAGCATCTAACATTCTATTTAACAATTGTGCTTTCACGATAAGCAATACCACGTGTTTCTTTCTAGTTCTCTCTCTCTCTCTCTCTCTCTCTACATTCCTCACTATTCATACACATCTTCGAGTTTCTTTATCCATAGATGCATATTTATGACAAAGAAATATGTTTGTTTATATATATATACATATATAAATATAAATATATATATATATATATATATACGATTTTTCTAACTTATTTGTGACATTTCGACTAAATACGTGTTTCCTAATAGTCTACCTTTTCTCACGAAACATGTATATATCTTATCAAATATGTCAACGTATTTTTTTATGCAGAGACGCATATTTATGAGAAAGGGACTTCTTACACACACACACACGCACACACACACACACACACACACACACACACACACACACACACACACATATATATATATATATATATATATATATATATATATGGGGGAAAGGTGCTTATATCTATGCGAGTATGCGAAATCTACGTCTGTGTGCATGTATTTTTGGTGTGTTTCCCCAAATGTCTGCTTAAATTGGCCTTACAAATTCATCGGTTACTCAGCTCATGAATAGTGAACTTTGAAGCAAATCAAATTGTCCAGCCCTTTCCGCCATTGAATGTTTATGCATGACATTCAAACTAGGAAAAGTCGGAAACTTCCATAACATGCTGCCAGCTAATTCAAAATTGGTAAAGAAATTTACTTGCATGTATCTGAGGATTTATCTATTTTAGAATATTTACAGTTAAAAAGAAAACATAATCAAACACTTGGAGTAAAGAAAAATGGAAGATATAAATATATGAGTTCCTTAATTTCCGTGATTACTCCAAGAACATTACGAAACAAAATTTTACATCATATAAATCTGACAGTATGAAAAAATTAGAATTAGAAAAAAAATCAGAATTATCCTGATTTTCCCGTTAGCTGCAACCTCGGAAGGTTTCTTTCATTATATATATATATATATATATATATATATATATATATTTGTGTGTGTGCGCGCGCTCGTGTGTGTGCTTGCGCGCGTGTGTGTGCATATGTGTGTGTGTGTGTGTGTGTGGTGTATTCGTGTGTG
>OY757930.1:23562325-23702325 GCA_963585895.1 Sepioteuthis lessoniana | reverse complement strand
AAGTCGGTGCATTTTAAGTTCCAACGTCCGGACTCTGTCTATAGTGTTGGAGTACCATGTGTAATATGCAAGGTGCATACGTTTTTGATTTTCTTGTTATTTCAATTTGATAAGTAATTATATATTTCATTTACAATAATTTTAAAAATGAAATGCATTCAAGAAAACCACACTTGAAATTAAATTAAATAAAAACTAAATTGCCGGCAATTATGACAGCTATTTTTCTAGATTGACTTGTTAAAACGCGGTAAACGTATCCTTTCGTGACTCTGGTGCGCATACTCTTCTTTGCGCATGCTCTACTCTACCCATCCCAAAAAAAATATTTACTCATTCTCAGTGCCTACATATTGACTTATAGTTAGAAAATATTACGTTTCTTAGACATAAACTGAATTAGCGAAAGACGTGTTTGAAAACAAAATTTCTATTGCAGTAACTTAAAAGAAAAGTTAATTAAATTGACTATCTTTAAGATAAGAGCGATAATATCAAGTAAGATGGAAATCCCTTTGATTCCATTGTTGCCATTTTTATTTTCTGAGTAAATAACAAGAGTCAAGTTAAAAATACACTCTATTGTCAGTCCAACGATGACGCTAGTAAATCAAATAAAAATACATAAGTTTCCCATAAAAAGCGTTGTATAAGCATAAAGTAGAAACTATCCTCCAGAACTAAAAAGAAATAACAACAGTATCAATCATATTAGTAAACTGATACGTACCATTGTTTGCAAGATTTTAGATTTAATCACAGAGAAGAAGGGCGGGATCGACAAAGTAAAAATTTTATCTTACAGGCCAATGGCGGCATGTAAAAATGTTTGATTAGGTTTCTGGCATATCAACCATTGTAGGTTATCTAATACTAAATCTTCTTTATAAGTAAGTAAAGTTGACGACCGTAGTCGAGGGCGACCAGAAGGATCCCTTTTCAATAGCTAATATACCGAGGTGTAGGGGGGCGCTAGTCCCTTCCCTGGATTTCTCCACTTTACCCTTGATACGTACTTTATATTGCTGAGTGTTAAGCAAGGAAGTATCAAGAAGCATTTTAAAAGACTTTGGTATAACTTGACCAGGGATTTAACGCAGGTCTCCCGGACAATTGGTGAACGTTCTACCAATAGTTGGGTTTTATAGCATCTCAAGACTTTTAGGTTATTTAATGTGAAGTCCCGTTTATACGTATACATTAAATATGTAAGATTTGTAAATGCATTTTCTTGATAAGAATTTTAAACGTGCCTAAGTTCATTTTTGAACACAGTTAAATGGTTTCAAGTATTTCTATTAAATATGACTAATTCTGTTTACTATTGTTATTCATATTTACCAACCCCTCCATCGGGCAGGATATGACACAAGGTCAATTTTTAAGCTGAGTTTAAGAGGGTTGAATTCTGAGTTTTCCTTCTCCTAGACTAGTTTCCTTACCAAGGCTGAAGAACTCAGTCTGCCCTACTATTTACCCATAGCAGGAGGGAGAATAATTGGATTCATACCTTTCCCAAGGGTATTAGTGATATGTGAAAATGCAGTCAGTCTCGTCCAGGATTTGAACTCGTGTCGGCGTGTCCATTTCCTACGACTATAACCATTGCACTATTAATTGTTATTACACATTTAAATGCTTTTCCTTATTACTTTGTCACGGTAACAATTTAACATCAATCATTTGTTAGCACACACTCAAATAGATACACATATATGATGAGGAAGTGATTCGTTTGTAGGTAATTTTATTTTTGAAAAGAGTAAGAATTAACTTGTTTGCATACAAGAAATGTTACTCTTTCTACAAAGTTAAATGGTTTCAATTATTGTTATTTAACCTAAATAATGAATATGAATATTAATAGATTGTTTGCCGTCAGTTAAGTCAGTAGAAGTATTGTTATTTAACAGTAATTATTCTTTAATCCCTATTCATTCATTTGTACGGTCAAATGGTCCCAAGTAATGCACAAGTAATATCAATAATTTAGTTTCAGTAAGCAGTTAAAGAGTTTCAAATATTGCTGTTCAACACCAATAATTCTGTTTAACTTTGCAAATTCGTTTGCACACAGTTAAATGGTTCCAAATATTACTATATATCACTATTTAATTTGCAGTCATTTATTTATACCAAGTTTTATTCTAACAAGTCAATTAACCATAAGTCATTGGCACACTGTTTTAATGACAAACAGTTTTATTTGACCGATACAGAGGGTCTTATCGGGTGCCACTACTCTGGAACAGAGAGGAATTGGGAATAATGGTAATGAATGGGCACTCGATATTCCCCAGAGATCCAAGTCTAAAGACTAAACGTCATATTGTTTTGAGTCATATCCAGGAAAATTGTTAGTGGGAGTGGGTCTTATCACTCTAAAGATGCAGTCAGTGTATTCTTCTTCCTTAGCCAACTGGGCTGAATGCAAAAGGGCATGGAATATTAATGAAAGAGAAGAAAAACAGTCAGTAAATGTTTCTGCTTTTAAGTCTGTCTCATCAATACTAAGTTCTCTCTATGGCACAACACCCCAAGAACCCATTTACCTGACAACTTCTACATTAGGAAGTGTAAGGTGCGTGTCACAAGAAAGTCGATTTTAATATTCATGCAAACAAAGCAGAAAGAATCGTAGCAGCAAATGGAATCGGTGTCGTAAGTTCAAGTTCTGGACGAGGCTGTTAGTGTTTATTTTCATGGTGATGGTATGGTTGAATTAATGATGAAACATATTGAGCTTCGAAACGAGCTGTCAATTAACAGATGCATCTGGGTAAATAACAGGTGCATCTGGTCGAGATATCGGGGTATTACCTTTACCCTTTCGACGTGGTTGAATTCGGTGCAGACGCCCACGGGAAGCAGGTGGGTGTAAAAAAATTATATAAACCGGTGCCACAGACAGTTCGAGTTAGTTGGAGTTCGAGGCAGGCAGAGTTCAGTTCGAGGCAGTGAGTTCCACTCGTTGTTGGAAATCAGATACCGTAGTGCGAACGAGCGCCAGACAGAAGGTTTGGGCCCTCAGGACCCCGGTTGATCAGCCCAGCAGAATGAGAAAGAAGTGTTGCTAAAGACAGAGGAGCTTGGTGTCAATATGTTGCAGTTTGTTTCGTCTCCAACTCACCTTTCATACACAACCCTTTCGCAACCCTTTCGAGAATAATGAGAGGTGTATTTTTCTAAAGAAGTGTGTTCGTTCGTCATTATTGTTGATTCTTTCCGCATGTATATGCATACGTATAATTGTATCACGACTATGCAACAAGGAAACTAACTTATCTACTCCCAACCATGGATACATATTAGTGCAGACTAGTTTCTTTTGTTTTAGTTAGGTGACCGGTCTAATTAAAGAAAACCCTGAATTAGAAAACAGCTTTACCCTGCATAAGAATTGAAGTTGTGGAGCATCCTGTCTTTCAATGAGACTTTGGACCAAGGAGATACTAAGGAAATAGAGTTGAAGATCCGATTTCAAAACCTAAATGTGGCTGTTTGTATTTTACAGAGAGATCACCTAGGGCTGAAGAATAGACTGACTGTATCTCTGCAGTGGGGTAAGAGTCTCCTAACCAATGTATTGTTTATGACACTAAAAAATCTGATACTGACGCTTCAGTAATTCTTGAGCTTTGGGGAATGTAGAGTACTCCTTCATTGCCATCGCTCCCAGGACTAATCAAGCCTGGAGTGGTAGCATCTGATAGGGTCACACCTATGGATCAAAGAAAACTAAACTGTAATTATGCTAAACTGAATTATCAGAAATATAAGTGTTTTTTTTACGTTTAACTGTGTGTAAGAAAAACATGTACTTAAGCTGAACTGAATTGTTTATAGTATAATTGTTGTGTTTTTTTAAAATTAAACTGTATGCTTATGCTGAACTGAATTGTTTGAAAAAGAATTGTTTTTATATTTAACTGTATATGAAAAAATACTGTACCTATGGTAAACTGAATTGTTTTAGATAGAACTGTTTATACGTATGTATAAAAATTGATTTGGGATTAAAAAACATACATATAAAAAAACCCAAACCAAACCAAACTGATGTATTCTTTTTCCAGGAATGGATAAATAGCGAAGCAGAATGGGGTCTTTTACATTGGTGTAGTAACCGGTCGCGGAAAAGAAAAAAATCTAAATTCAAACCAGTTGTACGGTGCTTTAAATTACACTTTGTGTAGCAGTCCGTTCGTGTTATGTGGGATTAGTAAATATATCCTTACCTAGTTCACACAGACTAGGTTCTTCAGCCTTGGTTAGGCAACTAGTCTAGGAGAAGGAAAACTCTGAATTCAAACCTGTTAAACTCCGCTTAAAAATTGACCTTGTGTCATATCCAGCCCGAGCGGAGGGGTTGGTAAAAAAAAAGGGGGTGTCCTCGTGTCCTCGTGGTGTAATGGTTAAAGCGATGAACTGCGGAATCGTAGTACGCGAGTTCGTACTCCAGTCGCGCTATTACGTTCACTTTCGGGCAAATACCCTTGGGAAAGGTATGAACCCCCTTATTCTCCCTCCAGCTATGGGTAAATAGTAGGACGGACTAGGTTCTTCAGCCTTGGTGAGGCAACTAGTCTAGGAGAAGGAAAACTCTGAATTCAAACCTGTTAAACTCCGCTTAAAAATTGACCTTGTGTCATATCCTGCCCGAGCGGAGGGGTTGGTAAATAGTACCTAGTTCACACAGATTTTGAAGAAACTATGTTCAAAGCTTTGTCAAGTAATTCTTCATTAATTGAAGGATAATAATTCTTTTGTCAAACCGACACACTTTTATTAGTTATCCCAAGAAACCATTTCATCACATTTTGTTCTACTTTTCCATATCTTCAAGTTTATAGACCTCCACAGCGAGTTACATATTTTAACCAATCTCCTTTGAGAAATCCACGTTCTTTTAACTGTTAAAGTATTGGACTGCTTGCTCGATGTAAGCGACTTTGCACTCAAGTGATCATATCACTTGACAATTTCGGAATTATACAATAGGGAAACTTATGAATCCCATTATCCCCCCACCAAGAAAAACGGGTTAAAAACTGTCACTGCTTTTCTTCTATAAGGATAGATTTGGCATTTAATTACTTACAATATTTGTTATTTAATTAAGAATAAACAAAATAAATCATTTTCATTTTGACAATTTTTCCCATTTGTTTTTAAGGAATCTGCATTCTGCGTTATTTTGCGATTTTCCCTGATGTTACTTGATAGTTATAAAAAACTTTTTTCGCATATCATCAAACTTGATTCAATATTGCCGCCATGTTGGCAGCTTCTGTTTTTTAATTGTTTTTCGCAACTATATACTTTTTTTTTTGTTTGGACACCTCATGTGGTTTAATGGTTAGCATGCTAGACCGCCAGCCTTCACCAATGAGTTTGATTCTAATTGGGTACGCCATTCGTATGACCCTCTGCCACATCTAAGCGAAAGACTTTGTAAGTGATTACTACATTTTTGTTAAACGATCATTTATTAATTTTTTGTCGTTTTTTTTCCTTGACTTCCTAAAAATTAATAGATTCAGCAGCTTTCTGGAATACTTTTTGATTTCCTGATTGTTTTGTATCATGCTATAATCCCTTTTGACTTGGTTTGGATGGGTCTGGTTTTATGGCATATCAACCATTGTAGGTTATTTAAGGCTAAATCCTCTTTATACACATATATATTAAATAAAGAGGAATTGGTTTGGGTTGATTTTAATTGCATATCAACCATTGTTTTTTTTAACAAAATCCTGTTTATACATATATATTAAATAGGTGTACATGATTGGTAAACACATTTTGTTGATAACATACTTCAACGAGCCAGAGCTCTTTTGTAATGTGTCAAATAGTTCAAAGTATTTTTGCAAACAGTCACAATTTAACTTATGTTATACGTATATATTAAATAGGTGCATATGATTTGTAAACACATTTTGTAGATGACATTCTTAAACGAGCCTGAGCTCTTTTGTACTCTGTCAAATGGTTCGAAGTAGATTTTACAAACAATCACAAATTAAGATCGGTCATTTTTCTGCATAGTATATTCTATTCAACCCATAGATAGGATCCTATCAGGTGCTACGACTCCAGATCAGAGTAGTCCTTGGAGCAACGACAATGATGGGGTACTCCACATTCCTCAAATATTCTAGGCTGGAGCCTCACAATCAGATTGTTTACTGTCGTATGCAGGACATTCGTTATGGCTTATCTTACCTCTTTACAGAGATGTATTGTATACTCACATAATAAATATGTTTATATACACATATACATGCAGAATACATTTTGACGCAATAATAATGACGAGCGAAGACTTCTTTAAAAAAAATTTACCTCCCACTTTATTTGTAGGGTTTGTGTGTGAGAGGGAGCTGGAGACCGAACAGGACTGCAATATATTGACCTCAACTCTTATGGCCATCAGCATTGTGTCTTTCTTGTTCTCCAGTGCTGCTCAACCGGAGGCCTGGGGCCCATTCTCCTGGGTGCTGGCTTCCTCTACCGCATCTTGTCACCAACGGGTCTCGTTTCCAAACTAACTGACTTCCCGTCTTCACCTAGTTATATAATAGTTCAATCGCCCACTCAATATCTTTGGAATGACATGTTTAATCGTCATCAAGCGGAAATAACTGTCATGCAGTTCACAGGTCATTCTCTTCCGGTGAATCAGTCTATGACTGTACCATGGGATTTTACCTTGTCCCATATTCTCAGCCAAGCTTGCCTATAGGATTTCTTGCCATGACTGCCATCAGAATATGTCACTTCCGCTGTCTTTGGAATGGCATGTAAGGCCGGGTCGAAGGTCAATATACAACAGATGCAGGTCATGTATTCTACAAACCCAGCCGATTCAGTTGTGTAATTCCGTTTACAATAGGTTGTTAACTTTAATAGTTTGGAATTTTTTTTATAACATCGTGCATATCTTCTTCGAAAGGCGCTAAATCATACGACAGTAAACAATCTGATAGCGAGGCTCCAGCCTAGAAGATTTGAGAAATGTGGAGTACCCCTTCATTGTCGTTGCTAAAAAAAAATGACCGATGTTAAATAATTTTCAACAGTTGAAGGAAATTTGTAAGAAAAAATTGCCTTACTAAATAAGGGTGTTGGTAAGGCAATTTCTTTCATCTTGAAACCACTGACGTTGATTGTTTAATTCTTATCGTTGCATGTAGAATTGTACATTTTTCATCGCATGCATTTATTTTCTTACAAATTTGGGTTACTGAAAAAAAAATTCCTTCAATTGTTGAAAGTTATTTATTCTAAATTGCAGATATTCATGCGTTTTATCATCAGATCACTTACCGAACATAAGCATAATGGTTACAGTGTTCGCCAACGGCCCGGGAGACATGGGTTCAATCCCAGATCGATTCAAACCAAAGACTAAAAAAATGGTACTTGATGCTACCTTACTTAACACTTACCATTATAATATAAGGTAAAGATCAAGGATAAAATGGAGCAACCCAGGAAAAGGAGTAGCACCCTTACCTACACCTCGGTGTAGTAGGTATCGAAAAGGGAGCCTTCCGGTCACCCTCGACAACGATCGCCAACAACAATCATCATATCATGCCGCTGCCACAGTTCACCGGTCTCTCTTCCGCTATCTCTCCCAATCAACCATCGTACTTGGTAGGTTCTGTAGACAGTATCCTGTGTCAGCAAATAGCTGATATATATGTTTTTTCAAGTCGGCTAACATTGTTATTTTCGTGTGTACGTATGCATAGAGGAACGTCACTTGTTTTTCCTGCACTGCCCAGTATGTATTGTTTTTTCTTGGAGTGATTGCGCGATGGGAGTTAAATGGCCATATAGCTGATTCTAAATGTGTTCAAAATATTACGTAACATTCTTGTGTAAATCCTGTATAACGTTTTCGCCATGCGTTTCGGTAGAGTTCTAGTGCAATCATACAGTAGCACTAACACAGGTATAACTTGGAAGAATTCGTGTTTTTTTTCTATCAGGAATATCAGATACGCATATAATCGATTACCTATCAATTGCATTCTATAATTTATCAATGAGTAAGCTGACTTCACTTTCAATTGATATTGAGCGGAGGTGCATGAACTAATCAATTCATATAAAAAGATACTTCGTTGTTTCTTCCTAGAAATACAAGACAAGAATAATATTTTATTTGTGGGACCTTTAATTTCAGAGCCATGGGTCACTGTGTGTTTCGGCAATAAGCATTTAATGTTTCTCTACAAAACTCCCCCAACTATCTCTCTCTCTCTCTCTCTCTCTCAGTCTCTCTATCTGTCTCACTCCTCTCTCTCTCTCTCTCTCTCTCTCTCTCTCTCTCTCTCTCTCTATTGGGTATCAATGTATCAACTATTGAAAAAGTGAATATTTAAACCATTTCTTACTTCTGTATATTTGTTATTATTCTTATGCAATGTATAACACGATGAAAACTACAGTAAATATACCAACAATTACCCCGTTGTTTGTCGAGCCGTTAAATAGATTTTACCAATATGGTATAATCAACAAATCATTATCCATTTTTTTTGTAACGCATCACTAAATTTGTCCGTTTAGTGATGCCGCTTTCGTCTCTAAGCTAACAAAGACATACGTTGGGAATTATATGAAAACAAATGGATTAGTTCAGGGGAATCGATGGGACATGAGACAAATGCAGACAAACGGACGTTATATTCATGTATTTATTTGTATATTCTGAAATGACAAACTAAAAAACAAAACAAAACAATAAGCTCAAAGAACAAGAAAAGGCCACATACGCGTAAAACTGATCGATTAACTGTGTCTAAACAAATAAACGATGTTTAATTCAATTGTTAGTGATACATCGCAATACTTAAATCCTTTTAACCTTGATTTCTGTTGAACAGAATCATGAGATATAGAACTGTACGATAACTTAACTGTGTGTATCAAGAAAATATCTTTACAAATTACATATCTAATTTACATGTAAAAAAGGATTTGGCCTTAAATAACCAACGGCGGTCGATATGACATTAAACCGAACAAACCGTTCATGAAAAACAAAAGAAAATCGAATGCTATATAACATTTGTCACATTGACATCTGATTGGATATGAGAATTGATGTCTGAAAGCACATTTAGTTATAAAATCCACTCTTGTTGGCTACATGTGATCATTTAGGTTGGGCAGAATTCTCTTGTGTCTTGCTACTGAAAACTAATTTAATTTATATGCTAACAGTGTATCAAAGAATGCCTTGCGTGACATCTTTAAAATGAATTTCTTGCTCTCCTCTTTCAATTTCTATCGAAGAAATGTTAGTACATTAGCAGTTGTTCGTTAACCCCAAACCTGATAATTGACTACTGCTAGTTCTTACAAAAGAAAACTTGCTTAATGTAGAAATTATTCTCCTTTGGTTTTTAATGGCTTATAAATTTCCTTGGGGTTTAAATACCAAAACAATCCTCGTAGAAAAAAACGAAGTGATATTATTTAATCCTTTGCTGGGGGATAAGAAGATTCATACGTTTCCCAAGGGTATTTGTCCGAAAATGAACGTCGTTGTGTGTACTGGAATTCGAACTAGCATACTTCAACATCATAGTTCTAAAAATTCGCCACAATGCAAAGAAGACTTCCACATGAATTCACAAATGTGAGTGAATGTTTTTGAAACCTTTGTAAGCATATAAGAAATTTAGTGACTATTTTATGTCAATATTAGTTATTTCCTATCGACATCAAAATTTTCCTCCATTATAAATATACGATTTACAGTTATTTGTCTGTATTGAAGGCACCTAGTAGAATTATCCAAATTTATATATATATAAATATATATGCGCGAACGCACGCTAATATATATTTACTTGCTCTGACAAAAATCACGAACCTAGTACACTTGAATGTTGCTTAATTATATTTTTTGTTTGGCAGTAAATATATTGATAACAGCTAATACTCAAAACAAGTTTTCTTTAAAATTTAGACATGCTACTCTGATAAACACGTGCCTAAGACGTTTTTAATAACATCTGATATGAAGAGCCAAAGCGTGAATGTCAGGGTCCTAAAATGTTATCCTCTTTATATCTTCTCTCTCTCTCTCTCTCTCTCTCTCTCTCTCTGTCACTACACACACATACGCACACACACATATATATGTATATATATATATGTATATATATATATATATATCAGACATGCAAGACAGTGCTAGAGAAGTAAGTACGAGCTCATAATTAATGTAATCATATGGCCCCCTTCTCATGGCTGAGCAAAGGCAGGGTGACCAGCACGAACCTACATACAGAAGCTCTGTGTAGATACAGTATGTAGCCCTGAGGACCTGCTGGAAGGGATGGACAGTAGGGAGGGATGGCGAGAGAGGTCAGGGATATCCGTGCTGATGGCGAAACATGATACATATATATATATATATATAATTTAAATGTTCATAGTTGAATGATTTTATTGTCCTGGCGGAATTATTCCCGACCCCGGTTTAACTGGACTTAATAGTATATATATATATATATATATATGTATGTATGTATGTATAAACTTTGTCTCCCTAGGAAAGGAATTGCCTGTAGCCATATAATCCGTGATAAAGTGTCGATGTTCTAGATCATATTAGCTATTAGGAAATAGGTTATTATCATTCAATTCCAAGAGATTGGAGGTGGCATGTTTTTATTTATTCTTCTCGTCCCTAACAATATTTCAGTACTAGTGGGAATTGAGTATTAAGATCTCGTATTATGTGCAGACAAGAAAATAAAGATATATATATATATATATATATAAACGAAAAATAGGTACATCGTTCTTCAAACACATTCAGGTTTGATTTGGTTTTATGGCACATCAAGCTTTGTAGGTTATGTAATGCCAAATACATTTTTATATATACATATTTACCAATCCCTACCCTCGGGCAGGATAAGACACAAGGTCAATTTTGAAGCAGAGTTTAACAGGTCTGAATTCAGAGTTTTCTTTCTCCGAGACTAGTTGCCTCAACAAGCCTGAAGAAATCAGTCTGCTCTACTATTTACCCATTGCTGTAGGGAGAATAATTGCATTCGTACCTTTCCCCAGAGAATTAGTGTTATATGAAATGCAATAAGTCTCGTTCAGGATTTGAACCCTTGTCCATTTCCTACGACGATAACCATTAAACCACGGGCACCTCATTTTATATATATAAACAGTTCTATTTCAAACAATTTAGTTTAGTTTAAGTACATAGTTTAGTTCTATTTGACTAGGTGATCAGTCATTTTTGAATGTAAAAACTATTTCAAACAATTCGATTTAGCATTCAGTTTAGTTCTATTTGACTCATAGGTAGTACCCTATCGGGACAGAGGGGACCTGGGAGCATTGAAGGGTAATCTGCATTCCCCAATACTCCAGCATTACAGTAGCCTCACCATCAGATTGTTTAGTGTCATGTACAGGACACTCATTTCAGAATTCTCCAATAATAATATTAACAGTGATGATGAAGGCAAAGAGACTTTAAAATCCTGATGTTATCAAGGAACTTCCATTCATCTTTCTTTGAAATACCCGGTATGTATATTTTTTTTACTCTGGACTGCAGCTTCCAAAATAAAGTGAGTATCGTAAGTAATCAGATCACATTCACATGCGATACCCAAATTAAAATTGTCATTGTCCTGCCCGGGAGTGGGTGTGTTTTATTTTCTGTTAACATTAACCATTTCAGCTTAATTGCCCCAAAATCAAATTGTTTTCCTTTTTTTCAGTGAAAATAAAGAAATTAGATTGTTTTATTTATTGTTGGTTGTCTACCGCGTCTCTCCACCAGGCGGATCGATACCGATCAAAATTTTGACTAAAATAGAGATTTAGATAGCACAAAATATTAATTCCAATTAGATATTTGATTCTGATGGCTCAGCAATCCGTCCTGATGATATTTTCTTAATAATGAATTAATTCCTTAGAAAATCATCAGGTTCCAGAGATATTTTATTCTAATTAAACTTTTACCAAACTTCTACAATATCGATTTCTCTAATGGATTTTAACGTTAGAAAATCATTTTTCATTATTATTAATTGCCAAAAAGGTATCCTCTCACGACTAGACTATATATATATATATATATATATATATATATATATATATATAAGCACTTTCCTAAAAATTGATAGACTTTCTTAATCTAATAAAATGAGCAATTCTCGTTCAAATTACTGAAATTTTGACAAAGTTTTCTGACGCAACATACAATTCAACCATTTTTCTGATATAGGAATGGCTTTCACTGGAAAGAAAAGGCATTCAAACATTATATATGGAATTTTGAATCGTTTCTAATCATGTAGCTAATTTTTGAGATAATTTGGGCCCAAATAAGTTTGTAGAATGAGAAAGGATATATATTTTTCTGATTCATCTAACGTGATATCAACGTTCTTCACATTATATCTCTCCATATTAACCAACCCCTCGGCTCTGGCAGGCTATGACACTTGGCCAATTTTTAAGCGGAGTTTAAGAGGTTTGAGTTCAGAATTTTCCTTCTCCTAGACTAGTTGCCTCACCAAGTCTGAAGAACCCAGTCTTCCCTACTATCTATCTATCTGTGTGTGTTTGTGTGTGTGATCTAACTATCTATCTATCTATCAAGATTCTGTGGTACATTCAGAATTTGAACATTGCTTTTAAAAGAGTACGCTCTTTAAAATAAATATTTTACATTTCTAAAAAAGGGGACTCTTCGTTTCGGTCACGTGTCTTCAGAGAATTAAGAAACATGACAAATATATCTGTATATTAGAAATTAAACTTAGGGCAGAGACCATTGAAAAAGCCCGAAGGGTCAAAGAAAGCATATCTAAAAAAAAGTATGTAGTTCTCAATCTTACCGCAATTTAGACCACAGATCTCTAACTACATAAGATAAGCAACGACTCCATGCAACTACTTGGATAAATTAGACAACTGTTGCTTTAAATCTGTTAAGTTTTGTGTTGTTCTTCCATCTGATGTGCTGTTTTCCCAAATCTCAAAGACACTGTAACTATTTATTAAAAGTGTTCGATTATTCATGGATTTTAAGGGAAACATGATGTTTGCTACACTGGTCACACAACTCGGGGATTAGACATTAGAATGAAGTACCATATTCCCTCTACTACTCACACAAATATTTTGAGCAATACCACTGTGTCGAGTGATCAAAATTCCGCTTCTTCATGTGACTTAGTGGATGATCAGACGTAGCCGTTAATAACTTCAATATGTTTACCATACTGGATACGTTAAGTAATGAATTACAGTTCATAATACTTGAGGCTCCCCTAATTACAAAACACCAGCCTATAATGTGTATACAAAAATCGTAAATTCCATTGCTTTTATTTCGCAAACGTAACTTACTACGGGGGGGAAATAGTGTTACTCGCGCCGATTCTTTGAGTTTACGTTAATTTTCTAGATATGTTTTCTTTCCTGCTTCCATGCTTATTTGAGGGTCACTACCCCAAATCTAGTTCTTCATATATAAACTAATTTGTCACAGATTCAATTCTCTGAAGAGACGTGACTGAAACGAAGTGTTACTTCTTTTAGTATTGTAAAATAGTTTGATTTTAGAATATTTTAAAATGCATATGTTTTTAAAACCACCTTCTCTATCTCTCTCTCTCTCTCTCTCTCTCTCTCTCTCTCTCTCTCTCTATCTATCTATCTATCTATCTATCTTTTGGAATGTCCCACAGCTTCATCGTTACGGCTACCTGGTTGACCTCCATCCCTTCAATATAAGACCCCTTAAAATCCTATTTTGCATGAAGAAAAATGTCACACAGACCAAGATCAATTGAATAGTTTTTTTTTTTTTTCTAGTTGGGTGATTTTCCTCGCGGCCTAAAATACCTGATAATCAGAATGCAGTGAGAAGTTGCATTGTCGTAGTGAAGCAGCCACCATTTTTCATGTCTCAACTCTTGTCTTTTCTTGTGCACTGAGTGAAGCATACGCTGCAGGATATCCTTTAAGACATTTGATTGATCAACTGGCCCAGTGGCAAGAACTTTCTGTGGACGATGTCCCTCATATTGATGACCATGATCAACATGAATTTGATTTTTAAACTTGTTTTCTTTTCTTCGGTCTCTGTGATGTCAGAGACTTCCATTGACTTCGCTTACACTTCGGTTTGGAGATGATATAAAAAATCAGTATATCATCAACGCTACGAAATTTGACACAATTTGAAGATATTCGATTATATCTTGAGACACCTGCATGCGGCGCTTCTTCAGATCAACATTCGGCGATAAACTTCTGAAAGAGTGTCCTATTTCAGAACCAGGTGACATGCAATGATTCTAAGATTCAATCAAAGATCACGCACCAACTGATTTATCTGCTCGATGGTGACCTCAGCTCTTGTTGCTGAAGGATTTTCACTGCATGAAACCTCTTTCAATTCTTCACGTCTCTGTTTGAACCTCTTTTCTTTCTCAAAATCATGGTGTTATCTCCATACACTTGCTGAAGTATTTCAAGTGTTTATGATGATGCATTACCAAAATGGATAACAAATTTCAGGTTTATTCGTTGCTCCGTGTTCATCGGTCGTTCCACTATACTCGAAGTTGAATGGCTCGAAAAAATTAGTAAAAAAGCATATGAAAAATTCAATGGTGGTATAAAACTAAAATTACAATTATATGCAGCCAAAATTTCATGCATAGTGATAGTACAATCCGCTTATCAATCTCCAGCTGATGAAGTACCCCTACTACCATTACTGTTCACACAAACCATATATATATATATATATATATATATATATATAGCCATCCACAGACAGACTGTTTCTTTGAATCACAACTCTTCAGTGTGGTTAGACACGAAGGACGCTTGAAGCTAGGATCGAAACCCGCCCAAATTTACGTAAGACTTAGTTTCAGATCTGTCGGCCAACAAGAGTACCACGTCCGGTAAGGGAATTATAAGGCATTATATAGCAATAACACCAGCAGCAGCGTTCGTTTGTTTACACTTTAAACCTTACCGGATACCAGATTGTTCAGTTCATTCGAAGAGCTTTGCATTATGCGAGCAGCAATATATATATATATATATATATATATATATATATATATATATATATATATATATATATATATTGTAATCAGATAAAATATATCCGCATTAGGTAATATGTGGCTCAAGACTGATTAAAGAAATTAAAAAAAAACAACAAAAATATCAATGACCTAATTAAAGACATGTATAGGAATGATTCATTTGTTTTGGTTTTATTGCATATTAACCAATGTATGTTATTTAATGCCACATCCAATCCAGTCATAGATAGATAGATATAAATACTTGGAACTGTTTAACTTGTTTAATTATGTTTACGAATCACACACACACACACACACACATATATATATATATATATATATATATATATATATATATAATACGTAAACATAATTCAACTAGTTAAACAGTTCCAAGTATTGCTATGTATCTATTAATTCAAATCAGTATTGCTATGTATCTATAATTCAATTAAACTTCAGTCATTTGTTTACATATTGAATGATCAAATAGTTCTATTTCAATTAATTCAGTTTAGCATAAGTAAATTTTTGCACTCATTTTAAATTTCAGACAGTTTTAATTGATTCATAGATAGGACCCTATGAAGTGTTACCGCATTGGGTCAGAATAAGCTAAGGAGTTAGGGTATGAAAGGGTTATTCACTTTAGTCAAATCTCGAGGATTACAGAAGCCTCAACATCAGATTGATTAATGTCAAATTCAGGAAACTTTTTTGGGAGGAATCTTACCTCTCTGCAGGGATGCAGTTGGTCTCTCCTACCGCCGCAGTGAACTTGGCAGTATAGGAAAAACATCAAATGCCAAATGGCTGGTAATATAAAAAAAAGTACATTTTTACGATAATATGTAAGCGACTGCAGATGAAATTTCATCGGCAAGCCAAGATTGTAATGGCAGTAAGAATAAATCTATGTAAGCAATATTTTTATGTCATTAGGAATAATCAAAAATTTTCAAATTAGATGGAAACTTGAAAGAAATGAATATTTGGTGTCCACTCATATGAAAGAAAATCGAATGTTCTGTGTAGGTTTCGGAATAAATCTATGAACTCAAAGAAGATGTATTTATTTTAGTTGTCTAAATTTCTGAGATGAAGCTTGATTTTTATCATTAAAGGTTTTCTGACTGTTGTCTTCCTCTTTATATATAACAATATAGATGAAGACCATAGTCCGAAAACCCTTATTGATAAAAATATTTTCATTTTATTGATTTTTGATAAGAAATTAAGGCTCGAAATAAGACTAAAAATTGATAAATTATCTATTAGTTCGTTAGGTTAGAAATGTATTCTGAACAATCTAAACGAGAAAAGATTCCTTGTATTATTTTAGGTTTTAATCCTTGCAATTTTTCACGCGAAAGCAAATATTGTCGTCTGCAAATCATAAAGAATATTAAACCGAACGCGTGGGCAGAGATTGGTTAATAAATCTTAAAATACAGATACAAGTATTACTGCTTCTCGAACCTATCTTTGCACAAAAATAATTTTTTTTTTGTTATTTAAATCAGTTGATTTTCCAGGTAGATAGATAGATAGCTGTTACGTCTCTTTGTTTGTCTGTTCTCATTTTTGATAACCTTTTTTTTTTTACATAACAGACATGTTTTCTCACCTTAAATAAGTTTCTGAATAGTGTAAGACGTGACTTCACAAAGGTAGAGACTTTTTTTGTCCTAATGGAAAAGCTAATACGTATATTTTGCTTTAAAAATCAATTATTAAAAATAAAATTGTGTATCATAAAAATGTGCCTGAAAATTAGTGTTTATTTTCAACTTTTTAAATAACCTTTGAATAGTTGATTATTTTGTTGATATCTTTTATAATTAATCTCGGCTGTAATAGGGTTTTTAACAAACCTAATCGGCAAAGTTGGCCTTATTAAAATGAACAACCTAAGTAAAAATTAATTGCAGCCTCTCAAAAATATAAACATACGAACATTACCTGCATACTTCACAAAACCAAATCTTCAATGTCTCTTTTTTGACAATGTTTTCTTGCCCCGGAAATTACGAGGTACATACGATAAGTTTCCAGGCTTTTTCGTATGGGCACTTTTATCGATAGTACACACATGAAACTCTAGTCCCCTTCGAAGAAATCTCCTCCGGCTGCAATGCACTTGTTGTACTGTTCCAACAACTTCTGGAAGACCCCAATACAAATTGTATATACACAACCCAGTATCTAACATGGAAAATTAGACGGACAAACTCCTCTGGGATTTCGAGATACAAACAGATCCCTTAATCTCGGCCAGACAACTAGACCTTATAATATTCAACAAATAAAGAGAACTTACAAAATAGTGGACTTTGCTGTCCCGACTGACCTCAGAGTAAAATTGAAAGAAAGTGAAAAGAAAGATAAGTACCTCGACCATGCTAGGGTATTGAAAAAACTGTGGAACATGAAAGTGACGATTATAACTATTGTAATTGGTGATCTTGATACAGTCACCAAAGGACTCATACAAGGACGAGTGAAGTCCTTTTAAACTCCAGCAGTATTGAGATCAGCCAAAATATTGAGTCCTAAAGACTTGAGGAGACTTATCATGAGGATTATTATAGGTTTTTTTTTAAATTGATCAAAATAAGCATTAATCACAGACGAATATATTTTTAAACAGTGAATTATTCTGAAGGTTATTATAGGTTTTTAAATTGATCAAAATCGGCATTGATAGTAGACAGATGTTGAAATGTCAAAATAGCGATACACAAAATAAAGAGAGAATAAGTTTAACTAGCGGTGATCAGAATAATAAACGCCGAATTACTCTCTTATTATGAAGGAATCGTCAGGATATAGAAATGGAGATTTTTTTTTATATTTCCTAAATAAGGAATAAATAAGAAAACAATAAATAAATGGATTAATTTTTTTTTTCGTAATTAAAAAAAAAAATGTTGAATCAGAAGTGATACTAGCGAACCAAATGGAAAATCACGTACATAAAAAAAATAAAAAATAAAAAAATATAACCGATTTTTGAACACCAAGATTCAAATTCAAAACTTGAGAAGGGTGACGAGTTGAACCCGGTTCCTTTTGGTGTTCTATCTGTTGTTTTAAGTTGGTGTTTCGGCAGTTTTTGTTTTTTTACAACTGAATGTTTGTAGATCTCTGTTTACATTTTGTAAAAAAGTCATCAGAAAAATCAAGTCGAGTATGTGACTTGTCGAAATAAATTCGTAATGGCACATTGATAATCCCTTAAGTTTTATCTCAATTTATTCTATAGATATGTTTGCTTTGTACGAGAATATATATATATATTAATACACAAACATCAACCATACGAGTGAGTTTAAGTCCCATTTAGTACCACATCTACAAGGCCTTGTGCCACATATGTTCTCTGACGAAATCAGCAGGCTGGAAACACGCGTATGTAAGAACAAAAGGAATAAATACATCCTAAATAAAATACAAACCTCTCCCGGACCTACTCATTAAAAAAGAAAATCATATAATCTATATCAAAATAATTTTCAAACTCATCGTTTCAGTAAAATTAATTTATGAAATTTATTTATTGAGAGAGAATGAAAAAATTGAAAATTAACAATATAACGTTTCGGTTCTAATGAACCATCATCAGGACGAGGAAGGATGACGTGTAGTGGTGATAAATTACCGATGGATATTTAATGAAATACAAAACAAGAAGAAAAGATACACGGTGAAAGAGGAAACTGTTTAATCAATAAATCATCAGCGTTAGTGTTTTAAGATGCTGTGTGATTGTTTCTGACTCTATCGCTTTATATATATATATATATATATATATATATATATATATATATATATATATATATATATGTGTGTGTGTGTGTGTGTGTGTGTGTGTGTGAACGACAGGACCTCTAACTCGTATAATTTGGTAATATTGGCGATGGCCTTTGTTTGATAAATTGTTATGAATTGTGCACCAATGATCCGAAAATGCTCGTAACATTATTCCTCAAGAATGGAATTGAAGTCTTTCTTTGAACAGGCTAAATAACACAGTCAAAACGGCAATTCCTTTAGGAGGCATTATCCCGAAGGGATTTTGCTTCATTCAGGGCCTGAACTCTAATAATTAAGTCATATTCTTTTATAAAATTTACGCCACACGTACTTTATACACACACACACACGCATATATATATATATATATATATATATATATATATATGTATGTGTGTGTGTGTGTGAGTTTGTGTGTGTGAGTGTGTGTGTGTGTGTTGATAGGCTAAATATGATGACAAAAAATCGAATTCGAGATTGGCATTCCTCGTTTATATTTTATAAAATAATTGCGGAGTTTATGGAGCTGGAACCTTTGGTTTAAAAATATAATTTGGATTAGGGGAGTTTCCTGACAAGGATTGTGCAGCATATATATATATATATATATATATATATATATATATATTGTGTGTGTGTGTGTGTGTGTGTTTGTGTGTGTGTTTGTGGAGAGAGAGAGAGAGAGAGAGAGAGAGTACAAAAATTCCACTTCGTCACTTGCGTTCAGAATCTGCTAACATGTCTATCCAAGTACAAAAGCAATTAAAATTCGGTCCAGAGACGGGAAATTTATTCTAAAATAGTAGACATTTTACGGTAAATAGAATTTGCAGTGTTCTTCATTTGATTTTAACGACTAATCTATTTTGTATTGACGAATTAAGCATCGTCTCCATATGTTCTCCAGGAAATCAGAGAAATAATTATAGAAAACCTTCAGGTTTATTTCATAAAGCAGCCGATAACTTTTGACATTAGCGTTTCATCAGGTGTCGCTGACAGGCGCCGTAAGGTCAGAGATTTGATTTAATTTGAAAAAGCAGCATTAGATAAAGTAGAAGACGGATTGAAGTGCGTAAAATCTTGTAGGTAATGCATCATATTCGGTGCCTTCATTTTCTTCTTTTGAAATTATTGGGTTTAGCATAGATTAATTTGAACTATGAAGTGCCCTGACCCGGTATTGTCGGTGTGCTATTGATTCTTTACATAGTCAAAATCAAGAACGAGTATATACGAAAATAATCATGATAAATGTATACATGTGTGATGAAAAACCAATATTTCGTAATTTCATTCTTTGTTTTATTCTTTCTTTCTTTCTTTTTTTCCTTTCAACTGTCTTCAGCGCAAAAATTTCTACTTAGCTATTTCTATTTATGCACTTGCTCATAGACAAAAAAATATACACAGAAAGGCACAAAAACACACACGTTCACAATATATATATATATATATATATATATATATATATATATATATATATATATATATAGTGCATGTGTGTAGGGCAATAAAACAATTATCTTTACCCCATTCCTATTCTTTACGTCTGTGTTTGAATTTTTTCTTTTTTTCTCTAACTGTATTTTTCTCTGAATTTTGTTTGTGTTTCTGACTTCCAATACATATATATATATATATATATATATATATATATATATATATATATATAGAGAGAGAGAGAGAGAGAGAGAGAGAGAGAGAGATAGAGAGAGAGAGTGAGAGCGGACGAGATGCATCACGTACACATTTTTGCATATGTACACCTGTAATACACGTATACATATATGTGTGTCTTTGTGTATATGTGTGAACATAAACATAACTATATAAAGTCTGAAACAGATATATATTCAGACACACAATTACACACACACCCACACGAACACACACACAGACACACATAGCCGTACGTGCGTGCGCACACACACGCATACAGAGGAATATATATATATATATATATATATATATATATATATATATATATATATATATATATATAAATTACATTTACAAAACTCCATTCCTTATGTACGACTGTGTTCTTCTGGCTTTTTTCCTTTCTTAGTCTTAGTCAATTCGTTTTTTCACAGACACACACAGACACACACACACACACACACACACGCATATATATATATATATATATATATATATATATATATATATATATATATATATAATGTCATGATGTACATGGATATATATCTCATACTGACGATATTCGTACATATATATATATATATATATATACCTATATATATATATATATATACATATATATATATATATATATATATATATATATATATATAAGCGTTTTAATATATATGTATGAGTGTTTACATACATCGACACACATATATATGTACATATATACCAACTATTTTAAAGATGAAAGGAAAAAAATCAGTTGTCTCGTCGGTAGGCAAACTTATTGATTCTAGTTTCTTGGCCACATAATCAATAAAGATTATTTCTTTGAGTGCATGATACTAACAATTGCTTTATTTCAAATCATTATACTCACAAACACACACATTTACACACTCTCTAACACTCAGGATTATATACATTTATACAGTCATGCGTATGTTTACGTCTATGTCCTTGAGTTTATATACGTGTCTATTCACAAAGTGATATAACCTTGTTTTTCTTTGTTCCTTTCTTCCTTTTTTTTTGTGCCGAGAGTTGCAAGCATATACCGATCCTCGCTTAAGATTTCTAGTTACAAATCTTTTCTCTTTCTTACAAGAGATACGCCCCTATTAAAGAAGCACAGTATTACGAGAATAGCCAGTAATGATGAGGCCATATAGGATTGTTTGATGTCTAATAGAATGAAAAACGAAGAGAAAAATAACTAGAAGAGACGATGTTGATAGTGAGTTTACATATATATATATATATATATATATATATATACATCAAGACGCTTCTACAATTTCCAGTTCACATTATTCAAACAGAGAAGCGACCAGATATTGTAGCATGGTCCGATTTAAAGAAGAATGTTCTCTGTATAGAATTGACGGTTCCCTGGGAAGAAAACCGAAAGGAGGCGCATGAACTGTAGAAAAACCTATACGAGATACTGTTTGCCGACTGGTGGGAAAGGGTTGGATATGCCACGTGATTCCTATTGAGGTTGGTTGTCGTGGTTTTCTTGGAAACTCAGTCATTTCGTTTCTTTCAAAAATAGGAATCACTAGTCGAAGTTTGAAAGTTGCCTCAAATCATATTCAGACCACGGTGCAATATCTATCAATTTGGATTTGGTCGAAATTGAAAAGTTTTCAGCATGAATAGATTCACGCAGAACCATGTTTGATTACGTAACATCAGGAAACGGTTTCTGTAAGCGCGTAATGTAATGACATCAACGGCCGAAAGTAAATGCGTTTTTTAAAAATCAAAAACTGTACTAAAAAGAATATCTTGGAATCTCATCAGCATAAATTCATTCTACCTGCCCTCACCGCTTTTTCTTATTTCCCATTAGATCAACTCCCCCTCCAACTTGTTTTTGGCGTTCTAGGATACCGGATAACAGTCGGCCTCCATATCGTAGAAGGGGGATAGGGGCGCAACTAAACGGGGATTTATTTTTTGTTTCAGTTTTTTTTTTCCCATCCTGATCATACAACATTTTGTAAATAAATCATGTTTTGTAAATAAAATCATTCATTGCATCTCGGGATTTTAAGTAGGTCTTCTCATTGAGTAAATGCGATATTTTGGTGGATGTCGCGTGGATGGTGAAAGATGAATTTCTATATATTGTACTGTTGAATGGTCGGCGAATGTGGCTAGCTAGGATCCCTTAGACAATTAGTTATAGCATGACAACTCCCTTCCCTTCTCCAACAAAACCATAAGCCCTCTTGCCTTCCATTTTTGTACCAAATAACTGCACTAAAAAGATGATCGGAAAATGTATATTTGCTTTTAGTTGATCTGGCTTATATATACATATATATATATATATATATATATATATATATATATATATATATATATATATATATATATATATATATATATATATGTATATTTCTTTTAAATACCCTGTTCGGTGGCAGGAGCAGGTTGATAGAACCAAGAGTGGCAGTACCACCTTGAGTTCTGGAAACTTTATTATCACTCATGGTTGGCGGCTGATGAGGGCAGGATATCGCACGTGCTTTCACTCATTGTATGATATATATATATATATATATATATATATATATATATATATATATATATATATATATATATACCAGGGAAGAAAGAAAAAAATGGCGATAAGCGATCAATAAATACGTATGTTTTCTGACAATCGTTGTAATTTTGAATTTTATAAGGCGAATTGTACATATCCTTGCGTTCATGTCGATTCAGAACTTACCTGACATCTGAAGACGATGAGCATCTTATGAATTAATCCGATAAATATATATAAACGTAGGTCATTTGGTAAATAAGATAAATTCGGCCTGGGAAGGTTATAGAAAAAAGCAGTGTTTACATTTTTTCCATTTCCAAGGAAATCATTAGTGATGGGACGTTTTATGTCCAAGAAGACTGTCAGCATGGCCTTCTTTACTGATCACTCTAGCCGAAACTTTTTTCTTTAAAGGACACTGAATACATTTCATTTCATTAACTGTTATTTTAACTCCAGTCTCGTTGTAGCGAACCCATATTTAACACATTTGTAAATATTTCTTTTACAGAAACAAACATCTCCGTACACATAACAAGTTCTTGTGAAATTATCTCAGGTGACATTAATTAAATAACAATCGCGGGGGACGTGTTTGACTTGTTGTCTTTTTGGTTGTTTGGTTGGGTGGTTTTACGGCGTATCAACCCCTTTCGGGTCATTTAACGCCGAATTAAATTTCAAACAATTTAGTTTAGTATAAGTACACAGTTTAGTTCTATTTTACCAATTGATAGGACCTTATCAGATGCTACCACTCCAGGACTAGAGTGGACGTGGGAGTGTTGGCTATGAAGGTTACTCTGGATTCCCCAAAGCCCCCGTATTACTCAAGCCTCACCATCAGATTGTTTTTGTGTGTTATCCAGGAAACTCGTTCGGGAAATCTTATCCCATTGCAGAGATGCAGTTAGTGTATTCTACAGATTCAGCCGATTGAGCCAAGTCATTTTGAATAGTCTAAAAATATATTCATCATCATCATGTCGCGCCGCCTGCGCGGATATCCCTGACCGTCTCTCGCCATTTCTCCCTATCACTCATCGCCTCCGGCAGGTCTTCAGGATTACAACCCGTGTCCTCACATAGCTGCTGTATGTAAGTTCGTGCTGGTCGTCCCACACTTGCACATCCATGAGTGGGGGTCCACAGGAGTACATCGCTTATGAGCTCGTCCTTGCTTCTCCAGCAGTGTCCCGCGTGTCTGGTTCGTCGAACTTGTATAGTTTTTGTGATGGGGGGCAAGTGTCCGTATAGTTGGAGTCTCGTGGGGTGTTGTCGCCAGGACTTGTTTAATAATGCTCTCAACATTCTTGTGTAATTTCCGTCCAGCCTCCTCTCCAGCCGCTTCGTGAGCGTCCATGTGGTGCATCCATATAGCAGTATCGACACAACCGCTGCCTGGAAGAAACTGCGTTTCATTTTATCTGTTAGGTCCGACTTCCATATGATCGAGAGCCTATCGATAGCTGTCCATGCCTTCGTCAGTCGTGTGTCGATGTCCTTCTCGGTTGATGAGACGCTGCTTCCTAGGTAGGTGAATTTGTCGACTAGTTTCAGAGAGGCTCCGTCTAGTGTGGCAATGTTGCCTGTTTGGTTGTAACACATATATTCGGTTTTGTTTGCATTGACATGTAGGCCAATGCCAGCTGCAGCTCGTTCCAGACTATGTAGTAGTGTCTCTGCTTGATTAGGCGTATTCGCTAGTAACGCCAAGTCATCAGCGTAGTCGGCGTCCGTGATTGTTTTTGCGGGGTACCTTTTGCTTCTTCTCTTAGTCAGCTCAAAGCCATTTTCTCTGATTTTGTCGATCGAAGTCCTAAGCACATAGTCTAGACAGATGATAAAGAGGTACGGGGCTAGTGTGTCTCCTTGTAGTACTCCTGCAACAATGTCGAAGTATTCCGTGTCTCCATCTGGTGAACGTACTTTTACTTTGGTGTTTCTGTAGAGAATCATTATCGCTGCTACGGTTTAGAGGGGTTAAATTAATGTTTGTTTTCAAACAATACACAGGATACATTTTTGCAAAAAATCTCAGAAAATAACTAACTTACTCCTTATTTATTGAATGGCCCTTTTATAAACCTGGAAAAATAAAACTGAAAGAATGTAAAAAGAAGGATAAGTACATCGACTTTGCTAGGGAATTGAAAAAAACTGGAACATGCAGGTGACAATTATACCCATTGTAATTGGTGCTTTTGGTACAGTAACTAAAGGAATATTAAATGGATGACTCGGACATTGGCGGACGAGTGGAGACCATCCAGACAACGGCATTATTGAGAACGGTCAGAATACTGAGAAGAGACATGGAGACTTGAGGAGACTTGCTGTCGCTCAAACTCCAGTGAAAGACCATCAACTAACGCTGATGTGAAAAACTATAAAGGAGTAAATAATAATAAGCAAATGCAGCAAATCAGCACAGTATTATAAAACTAAATATATCTGGGTGCGATAGGTGATCCACTGGGAGATATGCAAGAAATTTTAATTTGATCATACAAACAAATGGTATATGCACAACCCAGCATCTATCCTAGAAAATGACACACATAAACTCCCATCGGACTTTAACATACAGATGGATCCTAATCACGGCTAGAAGACCAGACTTAATGATAATCAACAACAACGATGTCCTGCAAAATTGTTGATTTTGCTATCCCGGCTGACCATATAATAAAACCGAAAAAATATGAAAAGAAGGATAACTAACTGGACCTTGCTAGGGAATTGAAAAAAAACTATGGAACATAAAGATGATAATAATACCAAACATGATTGGTGTTTTTGGTAGAGTAACAAAAGGATAGATAAAGGGACTGGTGGACTTGGAGGTAGGAGGACGAGTGGAGACCATCCAAATTAAAGCATTACTGAGAACGGCCAGAATACTGAGAAGAGTCCAGGAGACTTGAGGAGACTTGCTGTAATAATAATAATAATGAAGGTGGAGAAAGTTCGTAATTGGAGGACGAATCGACCATCCAAACGACAGCATTGTTTGTTTTGGCCAGAATAAGAAGAGTCCTTAAGAGCCGAGAAGACTTGTTGTCACATAGCCTCCCCTGAAAGACCATCAATTAACGCCGGTGTGAAGAACTTGCAAAGAGTAATATATTAATAATAAAAAATAATTTGAGATGCAAACAAATTACCCAATCCAGAACTGTAGGTTTAGTGTTAATCAACAAGAAATTAAATTTTGTTGTAACAAAAGAACGCTGTGAAAATGAAAAAAAAAAAAGGCAAAACAAATTCTTACATGTTGCCATAGAACTGCAAAAACTGTGGAACATGAAAGTGGTTGTTGTTGGTTTGCTAGAAACTGTCCCCAATGATGGAAAGCAGACTGAAAGAATTGAAGATCTGAGGAAGAAATAAGACCATCCAGGCGACAGTATTCCTATGATCATCGAGAATACATAGAAAAATACGGGAGAATTGGGGAGATTTTTTGTCACTCAGATTCAAGTGAAAACACGAAAACAAGCAAAAACTGATGTCCAAAATCGTAAATCGTGAAATAATAGCTATATCCAATACGAATTTCATAAGAGATTCAAAATTTGACCATACTAATTAATGGAATATATACAAAGCATAACCCCTCCTTGAGAATAAGAGGCATACATTTTGAGGGTGGGATTTTGAGATACACAAGAAGGTCACCAAGTCAGGGTCAGACGACTAGACCGAGAGTTAATAATTAAAAAAAAAAACTTTCCTAGTGGATTTTGCTGCTCCGTTAAATTTTAAAAAAATAACGAAAAGATAAGCAAATACGAGGACCTTGCAAGAGAACTAAAAAGGTAGTTGACCCTGAAGTTAACGGTAATACATATCGTAGTCAGAGGAATTGGAATGCTCTCTCTAAGCTACGAGAAGGGAATGCAGGAATTAATAATTAGTGAAATAATTGAGACCATCCAAACTGGAGTATTACTGGGATTGGCCAAAATTCTCAGAAGAATACAAGAGACCTAAGGAGATTTCATCATCATCATCATATCGCGCTGGTAGCACGGATATCCCTGACCCTCTCTCAAACTCTAGTGAAAGACTTCTATCTAATGCTGAAGAGACAAACTTGCATGAGATAAAATAATTGTAATATTTTGTAGGAAAGAAACGTGAGTTATTGGGAATTATACAAGAAACTAATATTTAGCCTTGCTAATAAATGTTTTATGTACAAACCAGAATCAGACCAAGAAAATGACAAGTATAAAATTGTGAAGGCCTTTAGAATACAAATGGATCACTCAATCCTGGTTAAAATACAAAAGATTGTATTGTTTATCAAGTACAGAACATTTTATAAAGAGGATGTGAGCTTCAAGTGGATCCTAGAGTAGAAGTGAAAGAAAAGGAAACGAGTCTCACATACTTACATGTTGTCAGAGATCTGAAAAAGCTGCGGAACATAAAGATGGTTGTCCTTGGAACAGTATGCCCAGAAAATAGACTGGTTGAACTTTACAGGTCTGAAATTTTAAAATGCATGAAATGCGTGGGGGGGATTTTCAAATTCAAAGTACTCACAGTGGGAAGATCGCAACTAATAGTTCTAAATAAGGGGAAAGAGACCCAGCCAAATGTTTGGCTTAGCTGTGGCAGTGGATCACAAGAAGAAGAAGAAGAAGAAGAAGAAGAAGAAGAAGAAGAAGAAGAATAAGAAGAAGAAGAAGAAGAAGAAGGAGGAGGAGGAGAAGAAGACTGTAATTGGAATAATACCAAGACTTTATTCAGGAACTGCGAAAACCATGGGAAAGGATGACGATTACTATGCTCGTAATAGTTGGCGAATAGAGAAATCATGTCAATGCGACTATAATCTAAACTGGATGAATCAGGAATTCTAGGAAGACTTGAGATTGCCCCCGGTCAAGTCGATAGTGGGATTTGTGCAAATACTATAAAAATGGTGTGGAGATATAATCAGAATTGCTGTCAATCAATCTCCAGCGATAATCAACAGAAAACTCATGTAAAGATACAATGTATTATAATGACATTATATTCGGAATTTTTCGTAAATGAGAGAAGAGAAATGTTGCAATTTCGTAATAAAAAAAAAACAGGAAAACCTTTGGCTTGATAGCATGCTAGAGATGTTATTATATTCTGTATAAGAAAATGAAAGAAAAATCGTTAGAAATGAAGGTTGTATCTAATCCACAGTTAAAGCAAGGAAAGGATAATAAAAATAGCTTTAAAAAGATTGATACACCACAAAACGCTGGTGTTTCGCATAGACAGATGTTTTTAGCTACTTTAACATGTGTCCGAGTAACACCCTAAATCGTAGTGGCAACAATCGTCGATTTTACGCCTCGCTAAAATTTTTACGCCACGGTAAAATGTACAAATATATCTTAAGCTGTGAATTGTGATTGGAACCGTCGTCGATTTTACGCCTCAGTAGAATATACAAATAAATCTAAAATCGTAAATCGTGGTGGCAACGGTCGTCGATTTTGCCCCGGTAGAATATGTAAATATAGCTAGAGAGGTCGTGACGAAACGTTTATCGTTGAAGGAAATGGAATCAGCGACCCGAGGTCAAGTTCTGAACTGGCCATCCAGCAAGGGATAACTAGTTGGACAGACTTGGCTCATTAACATCTGAATAACCACGGAGCTAGGAAAATGAAATCTCTAAATTCAAACCACATCTGGAGAAGAATTGGATCCGCCAGGTTATTCTTGAACAAGAAAGGCTACATGTTGGAGAGTATACATGACCAAACCAGCTTACGGTATACGACAAAAAAATTTGATGACCATTATTGTAAAAAATATTTAAGGGTCAGGTGTAATGCGTTTATCTCTGAAACCGGCACTTGAAAAACGGTGAGAGATCATTTGTTGTTAGATTTTCATAATGGTGAATTTACTTTCTATTTTTATAGATATTTCTTGATTAACAATCATGCATTTTTTTTACTATCATCTCAGATCATGTTTAAGAAACTTTTTTTTGTGAAGTCAGATACAGAAGACATGGTACACTATTATATCCAACGCACAGCTAATAACAATTAATCGATGTGCCCGTGGTGTAATGGTTATCGTCATAGGAAATGGACACGGCGACACGAGTTCAAATCCTGGACGAGACTGATTGCATTTCACAGAGCACTAATACCCTTGGGAAAGGTATGAATCCAATAATTTTCCCTCCAGATATGGGTTAATAGTAGGGTAGACTAGGTTCTTCAGCCTTGGTGAGGCAACTAGTCTAGGAGAAGGAAAACTCTGAATTCAAACCCGTTAAACTCGACCTTGTGTCATATCCTGCCCGAGCGGAGGGGTTGTTAAATAGGATAATTATTAATCGAGATAATTTTTATGTTGAATGCACCTCAATATATTTTACTACAAAAGCGTATTAGCATGTTTTACGAATAGTGAGTGTTGATATTTTTCTTTTTCGGCAGTAGACAAAATTGAAATTTTCAGAAAACAACGGAGGCTACATGTTGCCTGTATACCGCGGTCTGTCAATAAGTGTTGAAAGATATTCATTGGTTCAGCCACAAATCATCCATAGGTGTCAAGGCTCAAAATCTGATCAATGTCTCTCCGTTTTCATCTTAATCGACCAGTATTTTTTTTTATATCACATGATTTGCATCAACCAATGAGCTTACATTTAGCTACTTTTCATAAAGGGTGAATCTTTGATTATGCTGTATCGAAAAGATATGGTATTAGATGATGATACTCCATTTCTGGAGCTCTGTGGAATGTGACCTACCTCTCCGTTGTCATTATTCTCAAATTCACTCTGACCCGGAGTGGTAGCACCTGTTAGCGTCCAATCTATGGGCCAAATAGAACTGTTTCAAAATTGAGAGAGTTGATTAGAATAATTAATACCTTATAACTGTGAATTATTTGTATAAAAAGTAACATGATGCGATAAATATTCACTAAGTTTTATTTTCAGAGACGTGAAACAAACTAATTGTGCGATAAAAAATGATAATTATCATAATGTTGAAGTTTTCAAATAGAAGAAAAAATATTTGCATAAATTATTAGTATTACATAGAAATACTTTATAACATATACCAGTAAATTATTTTTGTTAGGAATATTTACTTGAAACTAAAATTGTTTACAAAGGAGTATTTAAGTAAGTTACTTGTAACCAAACACCTAAGAACAATCATTTTGTCTTCGATAAAAACACAATATATCATATAACCGTGTGCAAAAATAACTTTTGGAAAAAAAAACTACTTACAATATAGAATATGAACTAAAAATTAATGTAATTCTCTAAACTATATCCATAAAATAACGCTCGAGCAGGTGGCATCAATTATTTACTCTATCGACTACAGTCGAGTATATATCTGTTATCTGTCAAGTGACACTTCATCCACATATCGCATTTTTTCATGATATGAACACAAATAGATTTTCCTGTCATTTGGCTCTTTTACTTACCTCTTCGGTGTCCCGGGGATGACTAAAATCTGCATCTGAGGGTGAGGCTACAGTTCAGGAAATATGTGGCCTATCCTTTCTGGTATTTTAACTCGGAGAAGAAATGCTCTGTCAGGGATCCATATATAAATCAAATATATATATTTGAACACTATTCCGATTTGATTGGGACACGAGATATCATGTACCTGCTGATTATTTCAATTGAGTACCGCCCCTTGAAACTCTAATTCTTAACTGATGATTATTTTCGTTATTAGCTGATTTAAAGTATGCAACTAAAAGCAAACTTGACAAATGTTTGATACGAAGAATCACTTTAAAATGAATTGGTATTAGATAGAAATACTTGAAATAAAATGCAAATTATTTGTTTGGTTGTTTAATGGCATATCAACCTTTAAATGTTATTTAATGCCAAAGCCATTCTCCTAGAAGAACAGTAGCGGTGCTATTTAACCCATAGCTGGGAGGATAAGGGGGTTCATACCTTTCCCAAGGGTATTTGCCCGAAAGTGAACGTAATAGGGTGACTGGAGTACGAACTCGCTAACTACAATTCCGCAGTCCATCGCTGTAACCATTACACCACGAGGACACCCCCTGTTTGGTTTGGTTTCGGTTACGGTTTTGGTTCCTTTAATTAATGGCATATCAAACTTTGTAGGTTATTTAATGCCAAATCCATTTTTCTAGAAGAACAACAGTTTTGCTATTTAAGCCATTGCTGGGAGGATAACGGGTTGATAATTTTCCCAAGGGTATTTGTTTGGGATAATAATACTTGATAACATATAGCTGTGTGCAAAAATCTATAAAGGAAAAAAGTTAATAAAAAATAAAAATGTACAATCAATGTGATTTCCTAAACTCCAGTTTTAAAATAATCCTTGACGGGTTGACATACCGTTAAAATCAATATGTCAATCATTTATAAACGTTTACATCTTCGTATGCTGTCGTATGACACTTTAATCACCAATCGTCCTGTCATATGATAAGAAAGTCAATTGATTTCACTTTTACGAGATGCCATTTCACCTCTTCAGGACCAAGTACCACACACAATTGCCTTGCTTACTGTCATTGTACTACATAATAAGAGCATAAAATTATGTAGAAATAAAAAGTGCAGATTATCGAATACAAACTGACGAAATCTAATGCAGAAATAAACAGATTGGGATCTGGATATGATAAAACAAAATTATGAATATTTGTAGATGTCGGCTAAAGATTATGGATGAAATTTATCGCTAACAAATCCACCCGTTAAGAATGTGCACCTAAAAAAAAGAAACAAATCGATAAACACTTTGAGAAATGAACGTAACCAATTTTCAAAGTATCAATGAAGACTTAGCTAAGTAGGAAAAAATGCTTTAGCTGAGATGAACTTTTAGTGGGTTGATCCCTTACCAGGCATTCCATGCAGATTTGTAGGAAGTAAATCAGACGTTTAATTCCAAAGCTCTATGTTACTAACATGCACGTTTGGTTACTTTGTTTTATGGTGTATAAACAATCGTGGGCGATTTAATGCCATATCCATTCTTGCAGAACGAACGTAATGGGAGTACTTAACGCATAGCTAGAGATATAAGTGAGGGATAACAACTTTCCATAGGGTATTTAAGGCCTCTTCAAAAATTAGATTGTTATTTTAAGACACTCTGGCATTTAATCAGCTCCTCATCTTTAATTGCTGTATAAAAAGAAATTGGGGTTATGAAGATCATTAATCTTTTCGTTTTTTTAATGATCTTCAAGTTTCAGTACACAGATATAGATGAATATTATACATATATCTGCTCTATCATACGTAATACACACACACACACACACACACACACACACACACACACACACACACACACACACACACACATATATATATATATGTATATAACATAAATATATATATATAT
This sequence comes from Sepioteuthis lessoniana, assembly GCA_963585895.1. NCBI lineage: Eukaryota > Metazoa > Mollusca > Cephalopoda > Myopsida > Loliginidae > Sepioteuthis > Sepioteuthis lessoniana. The sequence continues at coordinate 23,669,770 of OY757930.1, read as the reverse complement.
ATATATATATAGAGAGAGAGAGAGAGAGTATGTGTGTGTGTGTGTGTGTGTGTGTGTGTGTGTGTTCACAAATGGTTTCGAAGACCGAGGTTCAGTCCAAGGTCGAGTTTTACAAAAAATTCCAAAAATGGTAATTGATGCCTCTTTGATGGTTTGCTTTGGTTTGGTTTGGTTTGGTTTCTTTGTTTAATGGCATATCAACCTTTGTAGGTTATGTAATGCCAAATCTATTCTGCTACAAAAATAGTAGTGGTACTATTTAACCCATAAATAAGAGGATAAAGGGGTTCATACCTTTCCCAAGGGTATTTGCCCGAAAGTGAACGTAATAGCGCGACTGGAGTACGAACTCAGTGCCTCGTTGATTGGCACTAAGCATTATAAGGTACAGATCAAGCGTTAGTAGAGTAATCCAGGGAAAAGAATAGCACCCAAACCTATTGCTCGGTGTAGTAGCTATTTAAAAGGGAGCCTTCAGGTCACCAACAACGGTCGGCTAACATATATATGGACTCTTTAAAAATATTGATATTCCTCTCATATTAATCAAACCTAATACGGTCCTCAGTACAAAACATCTAGTGCATATAAGAAAAATCTTAGATATCCTTATATATATATATATATATAGAGAGAGAGAGAGAGAGAGAGAGAGAGAAAGAGAGGGAGAGAGAGAGGGGGGTGACCATTACACAGTAGAAATTATGTAAGTTCAAATAATACAGAAAACACCAGTTTCCGTCAGATCACAAGAATTAAGTATCAGTAATTTTTCGGTATTTAAACATGTGACCACTAACTAACCTGATTGCTGCGTAAAAGACTCAATGTTCGTCTTTGGTTGTTTCAATAAGAAATGGTATCCTCCTTTAGTAATGCTTATTTTTATTAATTCTTGCTACGAATAAAATTTGCCTTAGCCATTATTTGCTTACACAAATATCCATAAGCATTAATATACACAGCGTAGAGAGAAGTTTATAACACTTGCCTATAATGTCTGGAAGAAACCTTGTGTATTTTTGAATACATTGAACATAATAAATCGCTGAACAAGAAAAGTCAATTGATTTTAAACTGGAGATTTTAAAAAGAATCTTTTGTGTAAATTATCGGCTGAATGACCAGAAGATATATTTTTCCCATATCCCTACACATGTTGGGCTGTTTAGATCGCAAAAAAAATCAATAATTAATAATTGTCATATTTTCTTCTTTGTGTGTGTTGTGCGTACAAACACATTGCCACATGACAATATTTACCTACCTTAAATGATGGTTGAGGAACCAACTTTTATAGTAGAAAAAAAAAACAAGCTGACGTATAAAAATATAACCTGCTTCTTTTCTTTTCCTTTCATTATTACCCGAAATGCTAGCATGCTTTCTTTCAGTCTTCTTCGAGATCTTAACTGGTATACACGAATTTTCCGGACGCCAAAAAAATTAATGTGGTCACACCTCCCACATACACATTGAACGTCGACACCCCTTCTTTCAGCATTACCCTCACAATTTACGCAGTATATCGACCGGTCTCCCTCGTCACTACTTGGTACCAACGTCCTGTTAACTTTAGGAAACAGGTGTATTTCCTATTGTTTTTTCTGCTTCCAGCGTTCGACTCTTCTAGCATGCCACCAATGCAATTTGTGAAGGATTTTCGGTGGCGGTAGGAGGCTGTGTCCTGTTTACTTTAGGCAACAGGTGGATTTCCTGTTATGCAACTCACGCAATTTAGCAGCGTGTCAAAGGTATCTTGGTGTCAGTATTCCAAAATTTATTTTTCTCTTCTTTCCTTATGAAAATCTCTGAGTAATGGACTCAGGATAATCATAATTTTCATATTTTAGGTGGGAGATCATATCTGCTGTAGAAGTATTTAACAAATTTTACGTAAGAAGTTTACTTGTATTTTATCTTTCTATCACCTTCCCTCATTTTCTCTTTATATATATATATATATATATATATATATATATATATATATATATATATTGTCCCTTTTTCTCTTAATATCTGTCTTGATCTCTCTCTCTCTCTATATATATATATATATATATATATCTTGATCTCAAACTATATATATATATATAGTCCACCGGACATTTCAAATGAGCTAGAATAATCAGAAGATACGAATTGAGGCTTGCAGTCACTAGGAATTCAGTGTTAATTAAAACTGTTTACAGAACTCTCAAATGATTAAATAAAACACGAAGGGGGACTGATTACAGTTATCAGAAACGATAGTGACAACACAATAGACAACAGAATGACAATAACATGGAAACAAAAATAGGAAGAAGAACAAATCTATGGTCGTTTTAAACAACTAACGCAAGAAAACCTGGACATGGCTAAGAAAAGGATATTTCCAGAGAGAAACAGGATCTCTCCTAATAGCAGCACAAAACAATGCCGTAAGATTCAATCATATCAAAGCGAGAATAGATAAGACGCAACAAAATAGCAAATGTAGGCTATGTGGGGATTGAGACGAAATGATCAATCACATAATAAGCGAATGCAGCAAATTAGCACCGAAGGGATATAAGACCAGACACGACTGGGTGAGCTTTGGTTTTACTCAAACTCCAGTGAAAATTCATTAACTAAAACTGATGTTAAAAACTCTCATGCGGTAAATAATAATTGTAATTATAATGATAATAATAATAATAATGATCATAATAATGATACGAACAAATGGTACATGCACAACCCAGAATCTCTCCAGGAAAATGAAACGCACAAACTCCTTTGAGATTTTCAGCTGAAAACGGATCACCTACTCTCGGCCAGACGATCAGTTCTTATAATAATCAAAAAAAAAAAAAGAGAGAACTTTGCTTTTCTGGCTGACCACAGAGTAAAATTGAAAGAAAACAATAAGAAGGATAAGCAGTTCGACCTTGATTTGGAACTGAAAAAAACATGGAACATGAAAGTAACGGTTACACAAATTGTAATTGGTGTTATTTCTTCATTTACCAGAGATTGGTAAACGGACTAGAGGACTTGTAAATAAGAGGACGAGTGGAGCCCGTCCAAACTACAGCATTGATTAAATTGGCCGGAATACTGAGAAGAGTCATGGAGATTAGTTGTTGCTCAGACTCCAGTAAAGGGCCATTAACTAACGTTGATGTGAAAAACTTTCAAGGAATAATAATAATAATAATAATAATAATAATAATAATAATAATAATAATAATAAGAAGAAGAAGAAGAAGAAGAAGAAGAAGAAGAAGAAGAAGAACTGAAAGAAAGTGAAAAGAAAGATAAGTACACCGAATTAGGGAATTAAAAAACTATGGAACATGACGATGACGATTTTACCAGTTGTGATTGGTGCTGTCGGTACAGTAACTAAGGGACTATTAAAGGGAGTAGAGGACTTGAAAGTTGTAAGACGAGTTGGAGACTATCCGAACTACAACATTATTGAGAACGGATAGAATACTGAGAAGATTCCAGGAGACTTGAGGAGATTTACTGTCACTCAAACTCCAGTTAAAGACCATCAGATAACGCTGATGTGAAAAACTCTAAAGGAGTAAATAATAGTTCTACGGAATTCTGAGATGTGAACAGATCACACATTCAGACCAGAAGATCAAACTTAGAAATACCTCCCCCCTCCAAAAAAAAAGAAGAAAACTTGTCACATCATGGATTTTGTCATCCAATTATCCCCTGAGTGAAAATCAATGAAAGCAGAGAGACACGTACTATGACTTTGCCAGAGAACTAAGAAAGCAGTGACAATTGAAGGTGAAGACAATAGCAATTGTTTTTGTGTACCTGGAATAGTTCCCAGAGGCTGGCAAAAAGGACAGGACGAGTTGAAAATCCAATGACAAATTGAGACTCTTCTAACTACAATATTGTGATGGGTCAGAATGTTGAGAAGAGTTCTGGAGAGATGAGAAGACTTGTTCTCACTCGAATTCCAGTGAAGGACCAACAGCAAATGCTACTGTAAAAATCTCAAAAGAAGTCTAATAGTGATATATCCAAATCAGAATATGTCCTATCATATTAGACGCTTAAAATTCGCTGGGATTTTTAGATAGAAGTAGATCGCCTATTCACGGCCAGAATAACAGACGTGTTCTTAATTATTAGGTTATCAAAAACTTCTTATATTGGGTATTTTGTCCCTCATGAGAACCAAAGAATGAAAATTAAAGAATTTGAAACATCGACCTTTCAATAAAACTAAGAAGGCTGGGGAACAAGGACATAATAGTGGAACTAATTGTTTTGGTGCCTTTAAAATGGTCCTCAGTGACTTTGAAGAAGCCCTAATGGATGGAAATAAGAAGAAGAACCGAAACAATATAGACAACAACACTCTTATGATCGGTTAAAATACTAAGGACTCAGGTATGTCTTTAAATCTAAGGACACTTACTGTTTCTCAGACTACAGTTAAAAATAAAACACTAGCTAAAGCTAGTATGAAAAGTTCCCAAGGGGTGATGTAATAATAGTAATAATAATAATACCAGCAAATAGAATAGGCCCAACCCAACACCCGTCCAAGAAAATAACACACATAAACTCCTATGGGACTTTGACATAAGCACGGATCACCGAATCTCGGCCGGAGGACCAGACCAAATAATAATCAACAAGAAAAAGAGAAATTGCAAAATTGTCGACGTTGCTGTCCTGGCTGACCACAGAATAAAACTAAAAGAACGTGAAAAGAATGATAAGTACCTCGACTTTGCTAGGGAATTGAAAAAACTCGGGAACATGATCGTGACAATTATACTAATTTGGTACAGTAACTAAAGAATTACTAAAGGGACTGGAGAACTCGGAAGTTGGCAGGCGAGTGGAGACCATCCAAACTACAGCATAATTGAGAACGTCCAGAACACTGAGAAGAGTCCTGGAGACTTGAGGAGACTTGTTGTTATTCAAACTCTTGATATGAAAAACTCTAATAATAATAACAATAACTTTACACACAGTTATATGATTTCAATTGGTCATATATCAATCAGTACTTGCACAATGATACTTTGTAACCGTTTAATATAATTAGGGATCCTGGTTGATTATTTTAGTATTGAGTTGTTTCTAAACTAGACATAAAGTCAATCAGAAGACAGTGGAAAAGGATGGACATACATGATAAAGATATTCGAGGCGGTAGGAGAGAGGGAGAGAGAGTCACTATTACAAGGGAGGAATAGGAAAGTGAACGGAGTGTTCCTCAAGTGTAAATCGAGAGAACAGCGGACGCCCAGATTAAGGATAGAAATGTGTCAGCTGCAAATCGACCACAAGCTGTGACTGGCTAAGAGAAAATCACTCGGAAAAACGTTAAGGTGAAAGCCGGATAGAAAACAGGAAAAGAATGTAAATTGAACATGAGATGCGACGATGTGAAGACGGCGTGAAAATTTTGGCACACATTTTCGGGTGGGCTTCGCAAAGGGGACACTCACCCAACGCGAAGTTTTGAAGTCGGGTCCCTTTGTAATCACGTACCGTAACTACAACAAAAAATGAGAAAGATAATATCAAGGTCTGTGCCTGCCTGTCTCACTCTGCGAAGGTTTCTTTCTCCCCGTCCATAAAAAGAAGTGGACTCAGTTCAAACTCCGTTTTCTCTCTCTTCAGCGACTACTTGTTGTATATTAACCGAGCCGTCAATCAGAGATGCACCTGTGTAAATAGGCGGAAGAAGAAGCGGAAGCAAGTGGGCGTTATGAAAGAATATATGCAGGTGCCGGCGGCATTTGAGTTGGTTGAGACAGGAATGCCAAAGTGAGAACCAGCTTGCAGAGGGCTGCGTCCTTCAGTGACCCTTGGATGAGCAACCCAAGCCAAGATGGAAAAAAGTGCTGCTATGGTCGAGAGAAGAACTTGGGTCAATATAGCTGTCTGTCCCTGTCTCCACTCACCTCTCCCACATAATAGAACATCACACATTCGAAAATAAAGTGTGAGAGATTTATATTTTTGTAAAGAAGTGTATTCGTTCGTTTGTTGAAGTCTTTACCGGTTAATGATGTTTCCGCATATTAGTGTATATTTCTATATGAATATGTGTGGTTGTATATGGCTATATAACATACTAAGAAGGGTAGCAGCGAACAAACTTCGTATCAAACGAGCCTACAGACAGTATTTGTGTGTTCTTCATTGTTTTTGTCACAGCGATGTTACAACGGGGGTCCTACTGGAACTTAAGGCGTAGTGCTACACTTGTAGAGTATTTAGAATGGTGGTGTTATTCTTGTCTATGTGGTACCGTAGTACTACAAGAGTCTGCCGAGAACCGTGGTAGTGAATCTATTTCGTTTTGTAATATTACAAAAGTTTATTTGAGAACCGTAGCATTACAACCACTCAATGATTCAATTGACTATTTATACAAATAATCTGCACACAGTTATTTATCACATTTCTGTCGATCAATAAAATTTATCGAGGACATCTAATTGACTCATAGATGTTAACATAAATGGTACTATCACTCTGTGTTCAAATGAACCTGTGAATAATGGCAAAGAAATGGTGATTTCTTACTCACCAGTGCGCAATACTAGAACCTTATCACCTGATATAATTTTGTGTCATATGTCCAGCAACCTGACTGGAAAGTGTTTGTTTCTTTATTTTCTAAATGACATATTGAGATTAATTGGTTATTTAATGCCAAAGATAATGTTGTGGAAGAACAAGGGGAAAGACTCTTGAGGAATGAATATAATTTTGACAGGCAAGAAAAATAGGCTCTTACAGCGGTTGAATTTACTCTTTTGCATTTTTAAATCTCCTAATAACAGTTGAACAAAAATCACTGAATTATATAGACTAATTACCAGAAATCGTACATTTAGCAGAATACCTAATTCGGTGTGATGGCCACAAGTGATGTGTCGTTTACATACGAGCCATTGAAAACATTCGGGGCATCTAAATAAACAAATGAGATGACTTTACCCGAAAAGATTAGACTATTTTCAGTGTCTTTAACGACATGAATTTTTCACAGAAGAAAACGTTGAAACAAGTATGTCTTAAGCCGATTATTTTATGAAATACTGAATTCTAAAATAACTCTTTTTCTTATAAGTTATTATAAATGACATTAGAAAAAAAAAATGAAAAATCTGAAAGGTAAGGGAGTTCATGCCTTTCTCAGAAGTATTTGATGGAAAGTGGACACATCAGAGATTGAACTCTAAAAGCTCTTACTATGATGTAATAGGCCAGAACATTAGCAACAAAACCCCGGGGCTTCTTTTTGAAAGTTTTGCCTCACTCATTGTGAAAGTGTGATTGTATTTTTAGCCCCGGTCAACAGTGTGAATTGACCAATTTCAAAATCTGAAATATACGTAAACTTCAAAAATATAATTATGATATATTAATAAGTTTTTTATTGAATAAAACAATGGCAGTTAAATCCCTCCTGAGGAGGTTGTTCTCTTTGGGGAATTCTCTGAGATGCTGGACAGCTATATAATGTCGCATATTGGACCGCTGGACAAACAACGAAGGACTCGTAGATATATAAACATATAATTTATATTTTTATTCTTCGACAGTGACGATTGTGTGTAGTAGGGATACAATCACAGAGCGTTCGCACATATCTCTCTTCTGTGGCGGGGACTATTTTTGTGAACTAGAACAATGGCCGGAGAACACACACGAGGAGCTGACAGGTCTTCTTGAGTGACCAACGCGTCTCTCCTTTCACTTGAGAGACCAGCGGACCACTCCCCTTCGTTTGAGCGAATACTGGATCGCTTTCTTCAGTCCAAAATGACAGACCTTATTTTGTCTTTTCAAATCCCATGCGGAAGAATGAACATACACTTCGCCTCACGTATTTTTCTGTTTATGGCTGGTTATCGGAACTTACATACTTAAGTTTTTTTTCCGGTAATTTGTTTTTCTTATCGGCGAACAGAAATATCTGTCACTCTATCCATAGGCTATAAATTGTATTCTTCGCCATCCTAATTTCCTGTGAACCACTTTGTTGATGTTATCTTGCGACCACATTGAACTACGTTGCTTGCTAAGCTAGTATATTGCAATTACATTTACAGTATTATGGCCACTTCTGTATATATATCATTTGGAAAGGTATGGTCACTCTTACTTTCTCGTTGATATGTATTAAATGCTACCACTGTTCTTCAACAGAGATGGATTTGATAATAAATAACCTATTAATGTTTATTCAGCATTAAGCAATTAAACCAAACCAAAATAGTTCCTTTTGATTTTTTTAAAAAATTCGATGAGTCAGTCGTGAAAATGAGACCAATCCCGATGGGGCAAAATCCATTTTGTGGCTTGTATAAAAATCTTTCAATCTTATTGGCACAGTTGAAATTGAAGTCTTTCACTCGCACAGGAATTTAACTGGAATACAAGATGGGAAATAATTTCTCTTCCGAAAATTTCCGGGAGATAAAATATGATGTTGAAAAGACCTTAAACTTTCAACAAGCCCTTGGAAATACATCACTAATATGATAATCCAGCAAACAGAAAACATAATTGCATATAAGTCTATTTTTTCACCTATGGATTGGTTTGGTTAGGTTCTATAGCATATGGTCCATTAAATAAGTTTCCAGACTTTTTTTCTTATTGGCACTTTTATTGACAGTACACACATGAAACTCTTGTCCCCTTCGAAATAATCTCCTCCGGCTGTAATGCACTTGTTGTACCGTTCCAAAAACATCTGGAGGGCCCCATGGAAATCCTCTTGTGTGAGCGTGTCAATGACCTCCGTCACAGCCTCTTTCATCTCCTCAATTGTCTCATAACGACGACAGCCTCTGAGCTTAGCGAATAAGCAAAAGTCACTGGGAGTAGGGTCTGGACTAAAGGGAGGGTGAGGAACTGGCTTGATGCCCATCTTAGTCAAATAGTCTGTGACAAGGATAGAGTTGTGGACTGGTGCATTGTCCTGATGGAAATGCCACTGACCCGATTTGAAGAGTGCTGGCCGCTTCCGACGGAATCTCTTCCTGAACTCCCTTAAAACCTCAACATAATAACCGTAACCGGGCCAACCCTTTGGCCTATCCACTCTGGTGTATTTACTTCCTTACACCTCCCACACCTCTCATCATCCCTCACAGACTCTCTGCCTTCCTTGAATCTCTTATGCCACTTAAAAACTGATTCTTGATTCATGCAAGATGCCCTAAAAGCAGTTTGAAGCATTCCATACGTTTCTGTGGCATTTATTCCAAGTTTAAACCAGGATTTTATTGCATATCATTCTTCTAAAGTGTCCTCACGTCCAGATTGCATTTTTGAAATTCACCAACTGTGGCAATCAGGCTTTATTTGGGCGTATTACAGTTGCTGCTGCAGCTGTTCATTTGACCCTGAAATCATGAAAATTGATCAGTCATCCCATAAGATGTATAGAAATAACATACTGAATTTTCAAGAGTCTACAACAATTTTAAATGCCTGTCCAAAAAAAGTCTGGAAATTATTGAATGCTCCACGTAAGTTTAATGGGAAAAGTAGATCGTACTATATTTTAATACGTAATAAGAGTTCACAAATTTATGAAAAGCATTTTCTGACACCATCAGAGAAACCTTTTGAGGGTGGTTGATTTGATTTGATTTTATTTGCAGACACCTAAGAATAAAGACCTCGTGGGAAATTAGCGGTCAAAAAACAGATGGAACTTTTAAAATAACTCAAAGAGAACTCTAAGAATTTATAGTAATTATAACGAAAATAATTTTGAACCGATAATATTGTTTTTAGATACTAAAAAAAAACATTAAAAAAAAATTAAAAAAATAAATTAAAATGATAAGAGAAAGGTAAGAGAATAGTCGTCTGGGAAATATATAAAGAATACACACACACACACACACACACATATATATATATATATATATATATATATTATGAAGGTAAAAAAGTTCTAAGACTTAAATAAACTTTATATATGTATTAAGCTAGTTCAAACTCCAGATACACTTATACGTTCCCATTTTTACTAATGCCTTTGGGAAAGGCACGAACTCACTTGTCCCCTCAGCAATGGATTTTTTTCTAACAGAACTATCCTTCAACAATGGTATCAAAATAACCTGCAATGTTTTGTCTGTCATTAAATTAAAAAAAAAAGAAACAGCTCAGTCAGCTGGGGGTGCAGAATATACCAACTGCTTCTCTTCAGAGTGGTAAGACACCCCAACGAGTTTCTTGGATATGACACTAATGGTGACGCTTCAGTAATATTGGAGCTTTGGGGAATGTGCATAGTATCCCTTCATTGCCACTGTTTCCAGGTCTACTCTGGACCGGAGTGGTAGCACCTGATAGGGTCCAAACTATGGGTCAAATAGAAGTAAACCGTGTAGTTATGCTAAAATGAATTGTTTGATAGTAAACAAAAAAAAACTATATTTAAACAAATGACTGTTTATACACAAAAAATTATGTACTTATGCTGGACTGAAATGTTTTAACTAGAACTGTTTTTCGATTTAACTATGCAGTTGCATTAGATATAAGTAAAACCATTTAACTGTGAAAAAAATGTGCTCAAGAGCGTTTGAAAATATTAATCATATATTCAATATACATGTATAAAAATATTCGGTACTAAATAACCTACAATTGTTGATATGCCATAAAACGAAACGAAACCAAACTAAATTAAAAAAACAAAACAGAATTTTATATAATCGTAAACTCATTAACATTTATAATGGTTGATTCTAAATGGTACCGTGTAGCGTTGTCAACGACGACTGCTATGTATGTTTTTGTTAATCATTCGATCAGAGAGATAAAAGAATCGCAACTTGCATCAAGTGTTAGGGCTTCTGTTATTTAATCTCCCCACTATATCTCTTGAGGCTGTGGCTATGCCTAACTTGGCAAATTTGATCGTTCTTGTAGAAACCGTCTTTCGTCGTATCTTTGAAGCGTTCCTCAATCTTTGTTAACGGAAATTCTTGTTTTCTTGTACCGCAGCCACCAAATAAGACAGAGGAGGAATCCAAAAATTCTATTGTCTTTTATTGGGTTTCACAGAATTTCCCAACTCTACTCTGCGTTTCATGGGTGACATAGACCGTCCTTGTAAACAGTCAATAAATGAATGGCCGATCATTGGTAACCTCGATTAGAATCCGTTAACCGCTGTTATCATTGTGGGGTTCTAGATCCTGTGTAACCTCTTACTCCTATCACACTAGATGGGATATAGAAATGTGTCCACTCATCATTTTAACAGCTGATATTTTTTCTTACTGGTTTATTTATTTTTAACAGCACATGGATCTTCGCGGGTAATTTAAAGCCAAACAATCCTCGTAGAAAAACTGCATTGGAACTATTAGACCTATCTAGGAGTTCATACCTTTCTGTTGTACTCCCTACATTATGGACTCGCCCTCCTTTATAATTACGTGTAAACGGACCGTCAGAAGGAGTTGATCAGACCCACGTGACATGACCACGTGTGATACCGATTGCGTAGTGGACTTTTAGTCGTACCCCACTGGACTCTGTGCTTCCTATTAACTAACTACTGTTTAACCAGGTTCACTTGTATCTTGTTTCTACTACTTGAATATTTTTTTTTTCTGTCAACGTTTTTTGTGTTTCCCGTGTCTTTCTTTTGCAAGCATCACAAGACTTTTACAATGGTATTAGTCCGAACATGAATGTAGTAGAAAGATTGGAGTCCGAGTTTGTTTGTATTATGCAGTTCAGCACTTTATTAGTTATGCCATGGGGTATCCACTCCAATGATTTTTAGATAACTTTGTTAACAATAATACATTAGTGCGTGGTTGTTTATCCAAGAGCTCAATCTCTCAATAAAATTCCCCCGCAGTAATCTTGACATGACAGTAACAAAATTATATTTTTCAACAAAGTTGTACCTTGACTTGAGTCACTCATTACCTTCAATGAAAATTCGTACTAATCAAGACACTTTATCCAAGTATATCAATGAAATTTCCCAGTGATTCTGGACCAGTTCGGACAATTAATAACATTTGGAGGTGCCCGTGGTGTAATGGTTATCGTCATAGAAAATGGACACGGTGACACAAGTTCAAAACTGGACGAGACTGATTGCATTTCAGGTAGCACTAATACCCTTAGGAAAGGTAGGAATTTAATTATTCTCCCTCCAGCTATGGGTAAATAGTAGTACAGACTGGGTTCTTCAGCCTTGATGAGGCAACTAGTCTAAGAGAAGGAAAACTCTGAATTCAAACGTGATAAACTCCGCTTAAAAATTGACCAAGTGTCATGTCCTACGTGAACGGAGGGGTTGGTAAATATCATTAATAACATTTAAATATTATCTAATAAAACAATAGTTTCAACCCGCCGACGTAACATAAGAACGTCTATATTCAGAAGCGATAAAAGTCCCGGTACTACAGACAAAAGAAGAATTTCTCTATCATGATGCTCTGAGATAGATATAGAAAACAATCCCGTAAATCTCTAAGAGAACTGTACTAGTTATTCAATGTTTCATCATTAATTGAGGTATAAAGATAGAAATGTTAGTACATATAGTCCTCCAATGAAATAAATTGATAGGAATATGATTCAATTAAACTCATCCTCTCCTTGTCAAGTAAAAACAGTCAAGAGATTCAGAGGCCCTAACTGAAATAATCATCTTCTATAGTGCATCAGTTCCTTTGTAATGTCGAAAATGTTGATAATGATTGCACATTGTTTGGAATGTTTCAAACGTTGCTAATGACCACCATTCGTTTTAGAATGTTTCAAATAGTTTTAATGATCACATTTCGTTCTAGAATGTCGCAAATAGAGTTAGTGATCCCCCACTATTCTTGATAATGTTAACCTGTGTATCTAAGTGTCAAGTTTGGAAATGGGGATAGTTCGCCTATATTGATATATCGAGTTCGTTATGGTGGACATTTTTTATTTGTATTCATGCAACGCTCCCAGGTAGCTAAAAGAAATATGCTACAGTATTCTCCAAAGGAAAGCTGAGATTGGTATTATTTACTTATTTATACATGTATTTATTTCACTGATAGCTTTTATATTTAAAAACTACGACTTGGTAAAATAAAACAATTTATCAAATGGTCCACATCTGCGGGTGCGTCTGGTTTAGGTGAGAATAGTAAATGACTCCAAATATGAAGTGTTTTTCTCTCCAACATATATATATATATATATATATATATATATATATATATGGGCAATGGAGTTGACACTACTAAATAATTAAATGAAATGGAACGTCAGTGTAAAAAGAGAATGTCACCACAAAGAAAGAAAGAAAAAGATTTTTCTTTTCTAAGAAATCAATAATACCAGTTGAATAGGCCTCAGGATATAAATGAAGGTCTGTTGTGAAAAATAAAAATAAAATGACTAAATAAAGAAAACAAATTAAGTGAAGAAACAAGGTGAGTCAAGATATAAAGTATTCAGTAAAAGATATATAAGAATTTAATTCTTATTTTAAAGTTTATTTTTGTCTATTCATTCTGCCTGAAGACATTCCAAAAGTATATATATATATGTATCGCTGTGTGTTTGCACGTTAGTGGGCGTAAATGTGTCTATATACGAAAATTGTTTGCCTAGCTTTTAACACACACACACACATACGCACACACACACACACACATATATATATATATATATATATATATATATATATATATATATATATATATGAAAGTTTATGTGTACATTCACATATATGCATAGAGAAACCGTCTTCGTTTTAACCCTTTATAGACAGCCCAGTCTGAACTGATATTTTGTGCGAGGTTCATTCAACAGATAAGGTAGAATTAACCAAACAATTCGGCAATAGGAAACACAGTTGCACCTTTTTGAAGAAAACCAAACGTAATATATCCTTTAACGTCCCAGACATTTTTTTTTGTTTTGTTTTTTCTTACTGGAAAGTCGTTTAGCTCCAACCCCATGATCTTGGAGGCGAACCCATGTTTAGTGGCCCAGTCGGCTGGTGGGTGCTACAGATGCTCTGACTGCATCCCTGTAAATGGGTAAGACCCCACCGCTACTAATAAAGGACTTGGAAATTATATCGATTCACCTGATTGTTAGATTTCAGTCAGGGACCTTAAGGGGAATGTGAAGTACACGTTCATTGCCATTACGTCCGGATCCACTCAGAAGTAGTGTGCTAATAACTGATATGATCCCATCTATGGGTCAGATATGTTTTTCAATTTCACTGTGTTAAAATAAATGATTGATGTTAAATTGATTTGTAATTGTTACTTAGTAATAATTGAAGCAATTTAGCTGTGTGCAAATAAAACTATTCGTTTTTAACGGCAATACTTGAAGCCATATGAAATGTGTGCAAACAAATGATAATGACTTAATAGAATAATTTTTGTATGATAGCAATACGTAGAAATATTTAAACGTGTGCAAATTAAAAGTTAAAGTTGGCGACCATAGTCGAGGGTAACTCGAAGGCTCCCTTTTCGATAGCTACTACACCAAGGTGTAGGGGAGAGGGCTACTCCTTCCCTGGATTGCTTTACTTTACCCTTGATCCGTAACTTATAATGCTGAGTGTTAAGCAAGGAAGCATCAAGTACCACTATTTGGGTCTTTGGTATGACTCGACCTGGGACTGAACCCAGGTCTCCCGGGCCATTGGCGAACACTCTGTGCAAATTAATAGTGTTGAATAGAATTATTTGAGCTAAATACTAATACTTGAAACCATTCCATCATCATCATTCTCATGTCGTGCAGCTTTCAAGAATTTCCCTGACCCTCTCTTGCAATTCGTCTCTATCATTCATCGTTTCTGGTTGGCTACATCCTGTGTCCGAACAGAGCTGTTGTAAATAAGAGCTTGTTAGTCGTTCAAGACTTGCTCGTCTGTGTGAAACGGTCCATAGGTGAACGTCGGTGATGATTTCGTCCTTACTTTTCAAGCTGAGACCTGCATGTCCTTTTTGTTTAATTTTGATTGTCTTCGAAATTGGTGGTAGGTGGCCGTAGAGCTTCTTTTTTTTGGGGGGGAGATGTTGCTTCCAGGATTCTGAAACCATTTAACTGTGTGCAAATACCACTATTAGCGTGAGCAATACTTGAAACCACTTCACTGAGAGTAAACTAAGAATAAATGTTTAATTGAATTATTAGTGTTTGATAGAGATACTTGAAACCCTTTTACTGTGCAATCAATCATCTCCATCATCATGTCGTGCTGCTGGCACGGATATCCCTTACCCTGTCTCGCCACTTCTCCCTATCATTCATCGCCTCTGGCAGGTCTTCAGGGCTACATCCCGTATCCTGCTGTATGTATGTTTGAGTTGGTCGTCCTGCTTTTGCTTGGCCATATGCGGGGAGTACATCACTTATGTGCTCGTCCCTGCTTCTCCAGCAGTGTCCTGCATATCTGGTTCGTCTAGCTTCGATAGTTTTCGTGATGGGAGGTAGGTAGCCGTATAGTTGGTGCCTTGTAGTGTGTTGCCTCAAGGACTTGTTCAATATTGCTCGTAACATTATTGTGTAATTGCCGTCTAGCTTCTTTTCCAGCCGTTTAGTTAGCGTCCAAGTAGTCTATCCATATAGCAGTATCGACATGACCGCTGCCTGGAAGAAACTACGTTTCATTTTATCGGTTAGGTCTGATTTCCATATTATCGATTGCCTATTGATAGCTGTCATGCCTTCGTTAGCCGTGTGTCGATGTCCTTTTCGGTTGATGAGACACTACTTCCTAGGTAGGTGAATTTGTCTACCAGTTTCAGAGAGGATCCGTCTAGTGTGGAAATGTCACCAGTTTGATTATAGCACATATATTAAGTTTTGTGTGCACTGACATGGAGGTCAATGCCTGCGACGGCTCGTTCCAAACTATGCAGTTAACTTTATTTCTTTTAGAATAAAAGTACCGCCAATGTATTCACTTAAAAATGAGTAATGTATAACCATTTAAAAGTGTTAAAAGAAATGGCTGGTGTTAATTTGAGTTGTTAGTTTTAGAGAGCAACACTTAAAACCATTTCAATCAATGCAAAGAAATAAGTCATGCTAAATATAATCATTCGTTTTAGTGAAAATTATATATATATATATATATATACATGTAATATAATGGCCAAGGGATTTCGTTTTATATATCTTGCCTTTGGGTTTAGTTAGGCTGAAAACTTTTCGGCTCAGTGCATGGGTTAGTTAGATGCAAACATGAGCGCAAGTGTTCACGTCCGCGCGGAGCTGAGCGGATGTGTCATTCAGACATGTCACAATAAAAAATCCCAGATGGAAGATCTGACTAGGGATGTGAGTGACGTCACGCACCGGAAGCGTGGGCTGAGATTTGAGAAAAGTCAGAGCGTTGTGATTGGGACCTGGGCGAGGCGAGACGAATCTGTGCGCTACGGGTGCCGCGTGTTAGTCGGGTTGAGATTGACATTTCACGTATTCATATCTGGCTATATATATATATACATATATATATATATAAAGATAGTGAGTAAGAGAGAAAGAGGGAAATAGAGAGAAGTAGAGAGAGAAAGAGAAAGAGAAAAGGAAACTTATTTGGTATGATGATAAATTATAAGATTTGTTTTTTTGGTGGGGTTTGTTTACTGCCGTAGCAACCAAAGGGGATTATTTAACGCCAAAGCCCTTATTATAAAAGATTGCCCTGTATGCTGGGGCTGTAGAATACAGCGACTGCTCCTCTGCGAATGGGTAAGACCCTCCCTCAAAGAGTGACCTGTTTATGACACTAAACAATATGAAGGTGAGGTTCCAGTAATGCTGGATCATTGGGGAATGCGGAGTACCCCTTTATTGCCATCGCTCCCAGGTACATTCTGATCCGGCGTGGTAGCATCTGATAGGGCCCTATCTATGGGATAAATAGAACTAACGGCATAATTATATATATATATATATATATATATATATATATATATATATATATATATATTAGGAGGGCTACTGCAATGAGAAATAATATTTATTTGCCTCTAATTAATTTCAAAGTGAAAACTTCATCATCAGAGACATTTTTAAATGAACTAGGTGTATTATGTTTAATTTTTTTGTGCTGTTCTAAACATGTTGTCACGTGGGATGGTACAACGCTATGTTGGGTGCTGTTACGGGGATGCCACGTGGGGTGTTTAAATGCCATGAAGAATAGGCGTGAATTCAGTCGTCCTAATCAATATCATTTTATTTTATTTTATTTTTAACGTACATATGTATTTAGAATGCGTATGTTGATTAATGATATGTTTAGTATTTAATTCTCACCTACTGTCTGAGGGTGTAACTTAGCTATTAATAAAGCCTTCTTAATTCTGAGATTACCAACATTACGTACTATAACTTCTATTAGTGACTACTTAGGAGGTGCCCGTGGTGTAATGGTTATCTTCGTAGGAAATGTACACGCCGACACGAGTTCAAATACTGGACGAGACTGAGTGCATTTCACATAGCACTAATACCCTTGGGAAAGGTATGAATTCAATTATTCTCTCTCCAGCTATGGGTAAATAGTAGGACAGACTGGGTTCTTCCGCCTTGGTGAGTCAACTAGTCTAGGAGAAGGAATACTCTGAATTCAAACGTGATAAACTCTGCTAAAAAATTGACCTTGTGCCATATCCTAAACGAGCGGAGGGGTTGGCAAATAGGATTACTTCTATTTATTTATTTTTTAATTAATCAAATGATTATGTAATGAGAATGCACGTGTGTTGAGGTGTTCTTTAATTCTAATTTGGAAGGGTCTGATTGTTCTTCCTTTAGAAAAAATAGCATTTTAAGCAAATTAAACGATAATTAATGTATTTTCTTTTTGTATATACATGAATCTCTAATTGAGCACTTGGCTTGAGTAGAATGTTGGGACTGGATTATTTTTTTCCTCGTTAGGTATTGGCGTAGTGAGGGCCTGGATTATACCTGTTGTAAATAGCCCTGTGTATTTCTTTGGGAATTATTTCACTAAAATATGGTAGTTTCTGGAAACAGGTTTTATTATGTGGTAATATGTTGTGGTGTTATTTTGTTGTGATTATGTAATTTCCGTGCTTTATTATTTAAATACTATGTGATTGATGTTGGATAATCATAATTTCCGAGGGTATTTACAAAGCGTGTGGTGTGTGTAATTTTGTCTTTTTCAATGCAACATTTATTGTGAATTCGTTTGATTTCATTTCTGATGTAATTTGTTTTGGCACTGAGTAGAAGTGCTGGTTTGAAATGTTCAAAGGCGTTTTTTGCGATAAATTTTCGATAGAAAGTAGTGTAGATTTTACCAGTTGGTGATATTTAAATCTAAATTCTGCGAATGTTAGGGACCCTGTTTTAAGTGGATGTCCTGTCTTAAGCTGGATATGCCCATCTAAGTTCTGAATTTTCTCATATATGAAGGTGGCTTCTTCGCTGGATGATGTCAACAAGAGTATATCGTCTATATATCTTGTGAAGGATATGCATGATTGGTTCATGGATAACGCTCGACGGTCTAGTTGGTACATATATAAAATAGCTTGTATGGCTGTTATACTGGATCCAATGAGTAGTCCTGATATTTGTTTGTGGGTATTTTCATTGTAAGAGAACTAAGTATTGTTTACTATAATGGATAATAGTTGGTGTATATCTATTGTTGTTAGATTGTGACAATATAATTTCTCGGAGATTATATATTCTGATAT
This sequence comes from Sepioteuthis lessoniana, assembly GCA_963585895.1. Lineage (NCBI taxonomy): Eukaryota > Metazoa > Mollusca > Cephalopoda > Myopsida > Loliginidae > Sepioteuthis > Sepioteuthis lessoniana. Next base: position 23,651,027 of record OY757930.1, on the reverse strand, counting down.
AATATAGATCAATGGATATACAGGTACTGTCGAGTAGAGGGAGATTACATCCAAGCTGAATGCTTAATTACTTTGCCTAAGTAATTCTGTATATAGTTGTGTAAGTCTGCGAATATATATATATATATATATATATATATATATATATATATATATATATATATATATATATAGTATAAGATGGGTTTATATTTATTTAGATCTAGTCTAATTAATAATTTTCTGATTTACTTGAAAATATCTATTAAATGAGTGTGATGGTTAAAATTTTCAAATCTAATAAAGTTGGAAGTTATATATATATATATATATATATATATATATATATATATATATATATATATATATATATATATACGATTTTGACTCTTTTATTTTTGATCAGACATAGATTGATTCTTATATTTTAAAAAAAGTAATAGATAAACAAATAAATAGCCTTGGTTTCTTTATTTAATATAATATCAACTTTAATGGCTTATTTATGTTAAAAGACATCCTTGTAGGACAGAAGCTGTTCAACATAACCAATAGCTACGTGTATCTATGGGTTCATGCCTTTCCCAAGTCTATTACTCCAAAACTGAGCGTAATAGTACGAGTGGAGTTTGAAATCGCTTAATACGATGTTGTAGTCCATCATGTTATCCACTACGCTACAGGGGCACTTTGTTAGATAGATAGATAGATACTGCAAAACCGTTCTATCTTTTGATTTTTCTCAATTTATCCTGGTCTTTGGAAATATAAACATCTTCCAAGGATTCGCTTCCGCTTTTCATTCACTTCCTGTTATCTTAAGTCGTAGATGGATGTCCCGACAGAGGAAATAGAGAGAGAAAACTGGCTTCAACGTAGCATATTAGCTTTTATATAAGGTTTCGTTGTTTGAAAAACATTAAGAGTTTTAGCTCAAACATTTAATTTAATTTAATTTTTCTTTTCTTTCAATCATAATATTTTAACTTGAAAAAATTCTTCACTGTGAAATATATTTAAAACGTTTTAAGGTATAGGTTGATTTGATTTGCACGAGCAGGATCTGACACAAGTTTAATTTTTAAGCCGGGTTTAACAGGTTTTAATAAGGAATTTTTATTCTAGAATTGTTGTCATACTATAGCTAAATAGCCCAGTCTGCCTTACTAGTTACACATATAGAGGGAAAATTGTTGGATTCATACATTTACAAACGATGTCAGTGCTATGTGAAACGCGAACAACCTTGTCCGGGATTTGAACTCGGATGACCATGTCCATTCCCTACCACGGTAATAAGTGCATTAACAGCGCTAAACCTATATCTGAGTTGCCGCATATGCGTACATATGTGGATGTGGTTGCGATTTATCTGCATGGATCTGTGTGAGCATAGCTAGAGTATATATATATATATATATATATATATAGGTTTGATTTCTTTGTTTAATGGCATATCAACCTTTGTATATATATATATATATATATATATATATATATATGTTTGTGTGTGTTTAGGTGTGTGTGTGTGTGTGTGATATACTAGCTTAGCTGGCGACGATGAACTTAACAGTGGAATACTAACTCACTGAAACATATTGAATAATCACTAGTCATGAAGATCTTAATAAAATAAAATTGTTAAAAGAAAACACAATTAAACATATTTTTTTCATCCATCAAAAATATACTTCAGTATTAATCAATGTGATTTAAAAAGCAAAATCTCATTGCTATTTATAATAAATCTGGAATAAATAAGACGGTGGTTTAACTTGTTTAAGTTGTTTAAAATGGGCACAGAACTCGAGTTCCATTCCTGGAGAGACTGTTTTCATTTCCTATAATGCAAATACAACTAAAAAACAATTCTTATTTCTACTTTGGGTAGAGAGTAGTACAGAGTGTTTTTTTTTAGGTTTGGCATGGTAACCTGTGTGGGAGAAAAAAATCTGAATTCAAACCTGCTGCACGAATGTGGCTGGAGACCTACTTCAAATCCATTCCAAAAACCTCCACATATGAATACTCATGTGAAGCCAGGTTAAACTATATCGAGTGGATGCCGTGACACACACACACACAGAGAGAGAGAGAGAGAGAGAGAGAGAACACAATATAACTGTTTGTTCTCATTTTCTTAAAAGTATTAATGAAGTTCGCCGTGTTTGGGAGTAACACTTTTTGTTTTCAAATACATATGAACAATTCTTTCTATAGCCTTTATTTATGTGAAACCAATTCAAAGTTATGAACAAGTGACATGACTTAAGTATTCAATACGGCAAAACATGCCGCAATGCATGAATTCTTCTATAAAGTGTTATAAAAGTTTCCTTTTGCAAACTGCTTCTATTTTAAATCATTTGAACCAAACGATTTGAATCAACTTGCTTGTTGGTTCAAATACTTATAAGAAACACTGTATAATTATATTATAACGCCATTTTCAACAGTTCATACCCCCAAATATATATATATATATATATATATATATATATATATATATATATATATATATATATATATATATGAATGCCTGGGTTACTCCGGCGGCAAAAATACTGGGACTTTCATTTAGCTCAAGAGTTATCTGTGCTAACATCATTTAGTGGTTATCTCGATCTAATAATCTGAAACTAGTATAGATCAGGAATACTTACAAGCGAAAAGTGCTAATATCATTTTACCCGGGAGATCATGGCTTCATTCCCAGTGGTTCTTGAACTGCTGATCGTCGGACCTAAAGAAGTCAATAGAAAATACAATCGCTGATTCCGTATTATTAATTACCAACATCGTTTGCCAAGAAGCTGAAATGTTTTGGTGCCATTCATTGCAAGAAATCAAGCCACGAGACATTAAATAAGGCATCTGTGAATGATGAAGTTATCAATTATTCTTCCTAGCTTTCGGCACGTATTATTATGAATGTACACTGTGATTTTCGGTTTCGGAGGCCAAAGATAGAATACAGATGTTACAAGTTTCATGATTTATCAGTTCGAGAACCAATTAAAGGTTTAAAATGAATGATTATACTCGAACCTATGAACATGAATCTAGAATGCACTTTTCTTTTAGTGCAACTACTATATAGAAAGCCACTGAAATTAGTAGACCGTTTCACATACTTCGGCAGCCATATCTCGTCTTCTGAAAGCGATGTAAGCCTAGGCAAAGGGAAGTCGAATACTGCAATTGACAGCTTATCGATCATATGGAAATATAATATCCCTGATAAAATAAAACGTGTTTTCTTCTAAGCTGAAACCGTGTTGGTGCTGCTGTCTGGATGCACCATTAGGACTCTAACGAAACGCCAAAAAAGCTACACAAGAACAATACGTGCTGTTTTGAATAAATCCTGGCAGTATGACTCCACCAAGCAGCTATTGTATGGTCACTTGCCTCCTGTCTTACAAATCCTTCATGTGAGATGGATAAGACCTACTGGGCACTGCCTTAGAAATAAGGACCGACTAATAGATAACGTTCTCTAATGGACAAATTTGGATTAGCCGACCAGTAAACACTCACATAGATCAGTTAAGTGTTGACATTGAATGCCTTCTAGAGGACCTGCCCAGGGAAATGAACCAGGAGGACGAATAGTAACAGAGAATGAATGGTCTCAGTATAATTAAGTTTACTAGATGATGTGAGACCATGATTCGAAGTCTGATAATGCCTATATTAATAAAACCATTTCCAAACGGAAGTGGCATAATTTGATTGATTGATTGATTGATTGATTAAGTTTCATGACCTGTCTATAATTTGGAGAATTGCTTACATTCTATGTTTATCTCAACAATTTTATGTATCTGTTTCTTAACTTCTTTTTTTCACACCGTCCTATCGAATAACTGATAATTTTTTAACTGATCTATTTTACCAATAGATGGGAGCTTTACTGATATCATCAACCTGGGTCAGAGTTGACCTGAGAGTAATGCAATTTTAGGGAACAGTCCAGACTGCCCCGAATCACCAGAAATTGAACCTCCCAATCAGGTACAATTTAGTATCATACCCAGGTCATTCTTTTGTTTGGACAATCTTCCACCTTTGTTGGGGGTACAATCAGCGTATACTTAGCCAATTCCCCTAGCAGAGCGGACATGTTTTCAGGATAAAGATTTTTTATATGCTGTTCCACATGCCTATGGCTTCATGAAACCCAACAAATTCAAAAAGAGCTAAAGAGTTTTCTGTAAATTTGCCAAATTTTGGCAAAAAATAACATTTTCCAATTTTCGCACGGCTATGACTGCTGCGCTGATAATCTGCTTTTTCATGTTTTTTTTTTTTTCTACTTTTTCTTTTTTTACAGCAATGAAATGGTCGCCATAGCTCCCAAAAAGACTTCAATATTTTACAATTCTGCAATGTGCACATAGTTTGTACAATCCTTACATAGAGTGAAAAATAGAACCTTATCTTAATATGTCGTCTATTTTCAGCCCAACTTAAATTGTGTTTAAGCACTCACTAAAATTATGTACTGAAATGAACGGATCGGGATCAGTGGTACCGGAAGTTCATCTGATGTAAGAATTATAACTCTAGAACATCTTGCTTTTGGTTGACTGATGGATAGATTATACAACAATGACACATGAAGAAACACAGAGGCACGGATAAATTAACACAGTGATATTTTCTTACTTATACATTCTTAAACAAGAATTACACACAGAGATGAATACATAGATAGGTTATGGCAATTTTAAATTGTTTGAACACCATGCCAAGAAGGTAAAAATTCATCTGTTGCCTCCCGCGCAGAAGGCGTGGGCAAACCTACTCAACATAAAATGGTGTCTTTATGCTTCAATATCCACTTTGAACGGAAATGATAGTATATCTTGGGGTCCAATCTGTGAATCAGATAAGACTGTTTGGGAATCATTATCGTTTGAGGGGAACTCTTGAAAGAATATAACAGTGCAAATTCTTTGTTTTGAATTCCGCGTTAAATTACCCACATACCATGAAATAAACGGGACCAAATAGTTTGAACTTATCTAATTATATGGAATTATAAATTTTTATATCAATAAATAAATAAATGTAAGAATTGTAAGATCTATCTATCTATCTATCAATCTTGGCCTAATGAATAGAGTGTTTGCCAATGGTCCGGGAGACCGGGCTTTAATCCCAGGTCGAGTCATACCAAAGACTCAAAAAATGATACGTTATGCCGCCTTGCTTAACACTCAGCATTATAAGGTACGGATCAAGGGTAAAGTGGAGCAATCCAGGGAAAGGATTAGCACCCTCTCCTACACCTCGGTGTACTCCTATTTACCAACCCCTCCGCTCGGGTAGGATATGACACAAGGTCAATTTTTAAGCGGAGTTTAACAGGTTTGAATTCAGAGTTTTACTTCTCCTAGACTAGTTGCCTCACCAAGCCTGAAGGATCAGTCTGTCCTACTATTTACCCATAGCTGGAGGGAGAATAATTGGATTCATACCTTTCCCAAGGGTATTAGTGCTATTGAAAAGGGAGCTTTCTGGTCGCCCTCGACAAAGGTCGCCAACTTTACTTATTACATATATATATATATATATCCAAAGAAGATGAGTTGGGAATGATTCTCTTTGTCAATATGTAAGAGAATTTTCATAAATCTCCAGGAGTGTTCAATATATGACGAATAATTTTTGAATTTATAAATATCCTTCAGGGCATTATCCATAAACTTGAAAAAACTCATTAAACCGTCAATTGGCTATTATAAATTTATTGCAGCTAGCCACTCCATAAGAGAAATCAACTTCTTCAGGTAGCCATCACACAATGGAGAGAAAATTTTATTTAGAATAATTAAAACATTATTTCAAAGGATTCTCACTCGTTTTCAATAGATAAAAATATATTGGCCTGAAGTTGGTGACAAAAGTGGATGTAATGTCATCATCTGGTGTCATGTATCTAAAAATAAGATTTTTAACACGACTCACAAAACCTGAAAGTAGAATCTTGTCAATATATTAAACTATTTTATTAAAAGAAAATATGTCAACTTCTTTATTTATATATCTTTTATGGAAAAAGATGGCGATAACTAATATTACTAATATTAAATTTATTTTGTTTTGTTAGAGTTTTTATTGGTTTTATGTGATTTCCATTTAAGATTAAGTTGGAGTCTTTATTCAATTTCTTAAAATTATATACCTTTTTTAATTTGAATACTGCCATTTTAAATACCGTTAAAATCATTAATCTCGTTATGATGACTGTAAATCATTAATAATTATATTTCTACTAATAATTACAATTATTGCTAACTTCTTCTTCTTCTTCTTCTTCTTCTTCTTCTTATTATTATTATTATTATTATTATTATTATTATTATTATTATTTATCATTATTATTATACTCATTTGAATTTTTTGCATTAACGATACCTGATGGTTTTCCACTGGAGTTTGAGAGACAGCAAGTTTCCTCGTCTACAGGACTCTCCTCAGTATACTGGCCGATCTCAACAATGCTGTAGTTTTTGACAGTCTCCACCCGTACCGTCATTTCCAAGTCACCCAGTCCTTGTACCAATGCTTTGATGACTGTACCAAGAGTACCAATTACAATTGGTATCATCGTTACTTTTATGTTCCTCAGATTTTTTCAATTGCCTAACAAAGTCAAGGAAATTTTACGTATTTTCGTATTCTTTTAACTCTAACCTTGTGGTCCACCGAGACAGCAAAGCCCACAATTCTGCAAGTTCCTCTTTTTTGTTGATTATCATAAAGTACTGTCGTCTGTCCGTGATTAGGTGATTCATTTGTTTTTCAAAATTCCTGGGAAGTTTGTGTGTTTCATTCTCCAAGAGAGATTATTCATTGTGCATATATCATTTCTTCATATGGTCAACCTTCAATTTTTGGCACAATTCCCAGTGGATTACGTTGTCCTCCCCAGTCGTTTTTAGCCTTACATTGTTTCTGTACTAATTTGTAATGGCTTCGTCTCTACCACTCCATGGTCTACAATCGCTGTTTTATTGCGTCTTATCAATTCTCGCTTTGATATGGTTAGTCCTTATGGCGTTATTTTTAACTGCTCTATGGAGAGATTCAATTTCTCTCTGAAGGTTTCTTTTTCTTAGTTATGTCCACTTATTCTCGTGTGAGACATTGCTTGTTAGTCACTTAAAACATCAATAAAGTTGTTTTTATTCCCACTTTTGTTTTCTGGTTATTGTTGTTCCGCTGGTCCTGGTGGCGTTAGTATCGTTTCTGGTAGCAGTAATCACTCTTTTTATGTGCTTTGCGATGTAGTCTTCGAGTCCTAGTATCGATGCATTAACACTGTCTTCAGTGCTTGCAAATCCTCTTCCTCCCTCTCTTCTTGACACATATAGTCTGTCAACGTCATCTCTGGGATGCAATGTCTAATGCATATTCATATATTTTCTTGTTCTCTGGTCCATTTGTTTAAGTTCATCTCTGGCCCATGTCAAGAATGTTTCTGAATATCTTACGAGGGCGACAGCTCAGGTATTTATCCCTATGATAAGGTTCCTGCCATAGAGTTTTGTTTTGGTTCTTCTGAGATACTCTTTCTATTTTTTTTTTATTTCCACTTGCTTAATGGCGTCAGCGTCCAATACCCCATGTATTTGTTGGTTTCCTTTTCTCCAAGCGTTCTGATTACTACTTGATTTGGTAGTTCGATTCCTTGCGTAATGTATTGTTGCGAGTTTTTATTACTAGCATGGCACATTTTTCTATTCAGATTCCATTTCTATATTTTTTGGCGACGGTAGTCAAGGGCAACCAGAAGGCTCCCTTTTCAATAGCTTCGACACCGAGGTGTAGGGGAGGATTGCTCCACATTACCCTTGATACCAACGTTATATTGCTGAGTATTAAACATGGAGGTATCAAGTACCATTTTTAAAGTCTTTGGTATTACGCGATCTAGGATTGAACACAAGTCTCCCGGGCCATTGGCGAACACTCTACCGACTTGGCCTATATATTGACTTTATATTTTCAGTTTGTATGAGGAGTTTCAATATTTTTTCGTTTTTGACAAAAAGTTTGATATCGCCCATATACGTCAAGTGATTGATCTTTTCCTGCGATTTACAGAGTTTGTATCAAGCTGTGCATTTCCAAAGCACGTGTTTGAATGACATCATGGCTATAACAAATAGTAATAGTGATAGTGCATCCCCATTGGAATGTGCCTATTTGCATCTTTACCAGTGCTAAACGTTTTTCCCCTGCTGTCATTTCCACTCTCCAAGCTTGCATGGTCTCCTCGATAAACCGTACGACTTGTTCGGCTATTTTGTACATTTTGAGACTGTCTAGTATCCGTCTTTGGGGCAACATATCGTAACCTTTTTTTTAGTCAATCCTGAGCATAGCTAGATTTTTTCCGTCTCGTTTTACTTTCGTTAAGTATGTGTTAATCTATATATAGTAGTTCAACTGTGACACTGGTTCTTTCGTGGCACCCTTTGTGTTCCACGGGTTAGATTCCACGGCTTATCAATCATTATTATTATTGTTATTATTATTATTGATGTAGTTGTTGTTATTTTGTTTGTTGTTATCTTTATTATATTACCAATAATATCAATAGTAATACTAATACTATTAATTTCATCTTACTCTTGTTATTACTAACCTTTTTTCAATTAATACCCGTTTCATATGTCTTAAAATTTGTTTTTATTTTGCCATTCAAAAATTAGTTCATTTTCTTTTATATAATAGTTGGATAGTAAATGTATATCCAGTGATGTTATTTTTCTCCAGGCAAAGAATATATATATATATATATATATATATATACATATATATATATATATTACTAAAACCTTTGGGAAAGAGATGAATCTTAGTATCTCTCTAGGAACGGTTAAATAGTAGGGATTATTGGGCTATTTAACCAAAGTATGGCAACTGGATGAAGAAATAAAATTAATTAAAACCAGTTAAACTCCACTTAAAACGTGATCTTGGGTCGCATCCTGCTTGTGCGAAGGTAGTTGGTTTGTTTGTTGGTTGGTTGGTTGGTTTTGGGTGTCTCAACACTTTTCAGATCACTTAACGCCGAACTAAATTTCAAACAATTTAGTTTCGTACAAGTATAGCTTTTGTCGACAAAAATGTAAATGTCAAAACAGTTCATTTAAAATTCAAATCAATTCTATTTCAAACAATTCAGTTTATCATAAGTACACAGTTTACACAGTGCTATTTCAAGCAATTCAGTTTAGCAAAATTTCAGTTCAGTGTTATTCGACCCATAGATAGGACCTTATTAAATACTACCACTCGCGGCCAGAGAGGACTTTGCAGCGGTTACAATGAAGGGGTACTCCGCATTCCCCAAAGGTCCAGCATTACTGGAACCTCCGCGTCAGATTATTTAGGGTCATATCATTACACTCGTCAGGGGATCTTGCCCCTCAGCAGAGAAGCAGTCGTTGTATTCTACGGCCACAGCCGACGAAGCAATATGCGAGTTTGGATGTTCTTATATATATATATATATATATATATATATATATATATATATATCACAAAAATTCATGGGAAGTTATGAAGTCAGATCATGCGTCTTTAACTTTCAATAAACTTAAGGAAATCTATTTATACAAAGGTATATATCACCGTCTTTCTAAGACATTAATAGTTCCAATATGCTAGAAAAACTTTGAGTCTGAAAGAGGAGTACAACAACAGATTTTATGTATGCGTGAACGATTGATTCATGTCTATAACAGCAATGTCTTGCATGAATCAACTTAAAATGGATGATGTAAGGATTTACTTTGTAATATCAAATAAAATTACTGACATTATCGAAAAGAAAAGATGAAATGTTTAAGCCCCTTACAGAAAGAATGCCGATGCCAGCTATGTTAACAATTCATACAAGAATGACTTGAATACTTCAAAATCGATGGACGGACTTATTAGGACATGAAACAAAATTTGGTCTGTCAGCTAATGAAATAGGACCAAAATAAGGATGAATGGGTGTCTTGCTTGGAAAAATACGTGTGAGGGAACATTGAAGATTTATAATAATAATTATAATAATAACAACAAAGAAGAAGAAGAAGAAGAAGAAGAAGAAGAAGAAGAAGAAGAAGAAGAAGAAGAAGAAGAATCAAGAAAATTATCATCATTGTTGGTATTGGCCCAAATATGGATAAGTATTCAAGATACTTTTGGAGACTTGCTGCCACTCAGACTACAGTGTAAAACCATTGGCTGACATTGTTGTGAAAACTTACGTGTAGTATACTACTACTACTATTACTATTACTACTACTACTACTACTAATAATAATAATAATAATAATTATAATCTCAACAATAATACTACCAATAATAATAATACTTGGCTGTGGAAAGCAAGAATCGACGAAATGCTACAAAATAGCAGACGTAGACTATGGGCTGATGAAGACGAAAAGATCAATCACATAAGTGAATGAAGTAAATAAGTTCAAATCGAATAAAAGACTAGAAACGACTGGGTAGGCAAGGTGATCCAGTGGGAACTGTGCAAGAAGTTTAAATTTTACCTTACGAATAAACGGTACATGCACAACCAGGCATCCGTCATGGAAAATGAGATACACAAAATTCTCTGGCATTTTGAGATACAAATGGATCTTCTAATCTCGACCTGACGAGCAGACTTAGCGATAGTTAACAGAAAAAAAAAAAGAGAATCAGCCAAAAAATGATCTTTGCCGTTCCCGCTGACCACAGGGTAAAACAAAAGGAAAGCCAAAAGAGAAATAAATACGTCGACCTTGGTAGAGAATTGACAAAACTGTGGAACATGAAAGTGACGGTGATAGCAACAGTAATTGCTGCGCTTAGTTCAATCACTAAAGGATTGGTACTGGAAATTGAGGACTTGCAAATAAGAGAAAAATTCGAGAACATCCAAACTACAGCAATTAGTGAGATTAGCCAGAATACTAAGGAGAGTGCAGGAGGCTTGTGGTAACTTGCTGTCACAGTAGAAAACCATCGGCTAACGCTGGTTTGGAAATCTTTAAATTGACTGCAAAAAAGCCTACAATATGCCCCCTTCAAATTGGGAAAATAGACCATCTGAAAATATCCTGAGTATCAGATATAAACTTCACCACGAAAGCACGAGAAAACTAGAAAGTAAAAATAACAGGGAGAGAAAACAAAACAAGTTGAAAGAAATATATTCCTAGGAGACTCAATCTCGCCATTGATATTTGTTTTAGCCAGGATTTTATACATTTATTTACTTTAGAAATATACTCAAACTAAAAATTTACAAAGTCGCCAAAAAAAGATTAACTGTCTTACGTATATTGATGATATTACGATATTTGCCAAACACGAAAAAAAAACCCCTAAAAACTCTTAAAGAAAATATACGAATATATAGCATACACATAGAAAGAGAATTTGGGATTGAAAATGTGCCTTGATGATTAATGAAAAAAGCAAGAAGACAAACACTGGAAAAAAAAATAACTAAATCAAGAGAACATCTGAACGCTTAGGAAAATGAAAATTGCATGTATCTGGGAATATTGGAAGGAGACACCATCAAACTGACAGAAACTTAAGAAAGCAGTACCTTAGAAAAACAATGAAACTTCTCGAAATTAAACACTGCAGCTGAAATCTCATCAAAAGAATAAACCTTTGGGCACTTCTAATATAATATAAAGTCGACCATTCTTAAAATGGACAAGGGAGAAACTCTGACAAACGGACCAGAAGACAAAAAAAATTGATGTCGATGAACAAGGCTTTACATCCGAGACATAATGCATGTGTTAAGAAAAGAAGGGAGAAGAGGTGTCGCTAGGATTGAAATAGCGTGGATGTATCAATACGAGGACTCAAAGATCACATTAAAAAGAGAAGCAAGGGTTGATTATTGAAACCAATAACAGCAATGAGAGCATGAAAAAAATTGGACAATTATAACTGAGAAACGAAAATGGGTTAAAAAAGCAAACGTATTATTATTTCAAGCGAAGAATAAGCAAAATCTCACATGAAAATACGTGGATATGATTAAAATAAAGAAATATTAAGACAGAAACTAAAACTATTTTAATAGGAGCAGAAAATAACCCTATAAGGATCAATTATATTAAAGAGAAAATCAATAATATACAAGAGAATATGTATCGATTATATGGTCACAGAGGCGAAACAACTAATTAAATAATAAGCGTATGAATCGAATTAACGTCAAGGAAATATAAGACTAGACACGTCTGGTTGGGAAAGGTGATCCACTGGGAATTGTGCAAGAGATTGTTATTTGACCCTAAAAACTAATGGTATATCCACAAATATGAATCAGACAAATGGAGGAAGTTAATGTTAATGCACAAGCCTTACACGTGAGAAATGACATAGAGAGAAAGTAAATTTAGACTATGATACCAACAGTGCCGAAAAGTTCTTACCCAAAATAAGAAGTATATTTCTTCTCATAATATATAATCTCATTAGGAAAGATGGCAAACTATGCGATATCCCTTTTATCCTCCACCACCCTGTAATGGTTTGATTAGTACTAATACTATCCTTTTAATAGGATGACTTTTGCTTTAAATTATCCACGAAGGTTGATATGCCCTTAAACATTGAAACCAAAACAAATCAAACCGAAAATATATGCAAGAGTCTATTGACCTGCAAGGTGGATATGTGGAAAAACGCGTAGTTTTCAAGGTTAAAGATTTCTTTTGTAAAACCCAGAACTTTTCAGAACATGTAATATATATAATTGTTGAAAGGTACGGTAGAATTTTTGGTTGAAGATGAAAAAAATAGCTACTAATTAAGTGATTGATTTCGTGATATGCCATTCTACCTGTATTTATTTTTTTCGAAGAGGTTATGAAATTGCCTTGATTGTACTATCATATTTTACGTAATCGTTTCATAGACCTTAAAACAATTCACTTATTCCTAACAAATAAGAATAATGTTTAAACAAATCTACATTATAGAGCCCTTTAGAGAGAATCCTAACATTTGCTTCCACTTCGAGCTACAGAACACTCTCAACTTATGACAATAAAGAGGTGCCCCAGAAATGGAGCCTCATCGTTATATTTCTTTTAGTGTCACACCCAGGACACCCTCTTTGTATGGAGGATGGTCTTACCTCTTTTCAGTTGATATAGACAGACCATTCTAAGCCCCTACGACAAAGAGTTATTATTTACTGAATTATATAGATAAATTAATGCAGATGTGTAATGAATAAGAAGTCTTTTTCTTTAACCTTTAAAAATCAATGAGATTTAATCAGATTGGGAATCAAAGTACCAGGTATAATGTCTCTAATATATATATATATATATATATATATATATTGCTTTTTTTCATTTCTGCTTTGGGAGTAAGCCAACGGTTATAATGGATATTCACTGTGATTAGTTTATTTTTACATCGAAATTTTATTTAAACGAAGCACTATACGATGTCCTCAGTGATTCCGTTGCACACAACCTACCCCATATATATATATATATATATATATATATATATATATATGCATTCATACATACATACATACATACATACACATATATGTGACTATGTGAGTCAATAATGGTGTAGGAGAGCCAATATATATATATATATATATATATACACCTATTCTTCACTTCTCTACTTCCATAATAGGTGACCTCTTGTTATAACGTTAAATTACTGGGATACGTTTCTCTCCGGCTATTCACGTATCAAATTGAACCCGCAAACAAATCACCATAGCCTAATCAAATAGCATTGAGTATCGATTTGCTATTCGCATGAGCGCGCAGTTCCGGTCGAGGATGATGCTGAGAAGGTCAGAGCTTTTTGCATAAGGCCTATACTAAGTTAGACTCTAAGGCGACAAAACCGACAGCGTGTTCCCGCGCTTCGCCATGCGTGTGAGATGCGTATACACAATGATTGGCCTGATAGGGAAGGTCGTCCATCATTATGTAATAGTTTCTCAAATACTCAGACTGATTCAGAATTTGCGGCTGCCGAGAAGCCTGGCCAAAATAAAATGTTTGGCTAGAGCTCAATCACAAAGGAAACACTGTATGGTGCCGTGTAGTTGCCGTGAAAGTTGTTAGCCAAGTTCGATTACATAAAAACCTGAGTTACATCTTTCTAATGCTGAAGAGTATGTCTTCTTAGTGTAATGGTTAATGGAGAAATTATGACACTATAGTTAGCGAGTTCGAACTTCATTCACACAAATATATTTACTTTCGGACTAATATCCTTCGAAAAAGTAAGAAACCTTTTATTACTAAGCTATGAGTCGTCCCACTACTGTTCTTATACAAAGATGGTTTTGGAATTAAATAGGTTAAATTGATTAAGGTTTATAATGCCAGTAAACTGAAAAATATTTAAGGGCTGGAATGGAGGAGAAACTGTTGAAAGCCTTTAAGAAGACATCTAAAATAATCTACCTATAATAGGGTTTTAAACATTAAGAATCGTCCATTCTATATATCTATCCAACCTCTTCAGCAAGACCCTAGTAACACCTATATAAGTAAATACATCAGTGTCTCTATACAAAATTTGACGGGCAACTCATTATAGAGTAAGGGTTTATAAGCTATTCTCATAGATCGGTTTGGTTTCATTTGATTTTATGGCATATCAACCATTGTAGATTATTTTATGCCAAATACTTTTTATACATATATATTAAATATATGATTTCTAAATACATTTTGTAGATAACATTCTTAAACGAGCCTGAGTTCACTTTTTGACACACAGTCAAAGGGTTTCATTTATTTCTATCGAATACGAATAATTCTATTTATTATCAATCATTTATTTGGCACAGTTAAATATTTTCAAGTATAGCTATTTAACACAAACAATTCAATTAAACATCAGTCATTTGTTTACTTATAGTTAAATGATTAAACAGTGCGATTTTAACCAATTCAGTTGAGCATAATTCATTTGCTTGCACTCAGTTTAATTGTAAAACAGTTTTATTTGACCCATAGACATGACAGGAGTGGGTACTACCAGACCGGGGCAGAGTGGGCATAAAAGCGATGGCAATGAAGGGGAACTCTACATTCCCTAAAGTTCCAGCATTTCTGGAGCCCCACAATCGGTGGTGTTTTACCCCTCTGCGTAGATGAAGTCGATGTATTCTTCAACCTAAGCCGACTGCACCATCAAAGGTACAATTAAGTCACCTCTGTTAAAATTTTCCTACACATTTTGTAAGAAGCCTCGAAAGTTTGTATAACGGTGTCAACGAGTTTTTTTAGCCATTATTAGGGGAAACGCTACTTTCGGTCGGACTTCTGAATCGAAAATACGTTTTATCTTTTAGATTCATTCATTATTTTCTTACTTAAAAAAGTTTTTAAAATAGAATTAGTTCTTTATTGCATGTGTAATAAGTCAGCCATCGTACGTCATTTACAAGTATTAGGAAGAATCAATGGTCTGAGTTTAAATCAGGGAGGATGTTTGCACGTTTCGCTTTTAGCTAATGCCCCTGGAGAAAGCTTGAAGAAACTTGTTCTCCAGCCAAGTATTGATAGATTGTAGGGAAAAATAGGTTATTTAACCTTAGTTAGGCCGCCAGTGTAGGAGAAGGAAAACTCTGTATTCAAAGCAGGTGTTCTCCGCTTAAAAATTCATCTGATGTCATATCCCGCCAATAGTGAAGTGACTGGGTAGATACATACCACCCCTTGTATCAGAGTGCACAAAAGAATACAGTCAGACAAGGAGAACTTAACACTCCTCCGATACAGTTGAGTCATATTGAAGACACTTTCTTTTCTCAAGGAGTCTTATCTCTTTGCAAGGAATACAATCAGATAATCCTTTGCTCTGTTGTCAGTGCTTATAATATAACCAGATAAAAGAGTTTTTTTTTTAAATTTCAAACTGTATTTAAACCATTAAAAATCGAATAAAAGGCTTTAATAATGAACAAATTAGTGACAAAAACGGAGAAAGAAAAAATCTTCTTCTAAATGACTTATGTGTAAATCATAAAAAACTAGATTATTGACTTCTGTTCATGACATATTTAAAAGGAGTCATTTTTGCGAAAACTTCAAAGGTAATTCATCTTTTTTATCCACACAAGCGACAACATATACAGGTAACGTAATAAAACCATTTTAATATTGTTTCCGTTATCCCAACCATACCAATACCGATTTCCACACACAGTTACCGACAATCATCACCGTACATAATTTGTATAGATTTAACAAAACCTTCTACCACGAACAGGATATGACAGAATATGAATGCTTTAGCAGATTTTAAGCAGGTGTGAAATCAGAATGTTCCTTCTCCTAGACCGGTTGCCTTAGCTGTAAGCACTACAATGAAAAAATAATTGAAGGAGAAGACCAGTTGAGTTCATATCTGTCCGTGGGTTTTAGTTCAATATAAAATTCATTCACCCTAGTTCTGGACTTGAACTCACATCAGCTCATAAAGACCTCACAATTTTTTTAAAGTGATGGTTGTGGTTTAACAGATATCGTTGTGGGAAATGGACATGGTGATCCAAGACTCTTTGCTTTCCACAATGGAAATGTATGCATCCATGCTACTATTATTCATTTTGTCATGGGAAAATAGTAGGACAGAATTGGAACTTTAAACTTAGTATGGCAACCTCTTGGAAAAGTAAAGCCCTCAATTCAAACCTGTCAGTGCGCTTAAAAACTGACCTTGTGTTACTTCTTTCTTATATTGTTTGTTGGGATATATACATTAGAAACTTAATGATTCGATAAGTTAGTAGACGATAAACCTAACTGTTATTTCTTTTACATTTTTTTCTTTTTTTAATTACTTTCAATTTTTCACCCGTTTCGGACTTTTTCTATTGAAAAATTATAAATTTGATATTTGATATTTTTTATTGTTTAATTTTTCTCTTCTTATTTTATTGTTCAACAATCAATCCACGAAGAAACGAAAAGTAAATCTTTTGTATTTGTAGCGGTCTAAAGTGTGTTACTTTTAAGACTGGGAGTGCCCAGTTTGGTTACCACACAAGGTAACCAAAACCCTCGTTACACCACCTATTTTTGTATCCTTTTTTGGACAATTTGACACTGTAAAAAGACAAGATTACAATAATTCCCCTCCTTTCTTAAATGCATCTAGATTTTTAGCGCTTACAGTTTAAATGGACACTCTCCATATAGTTTATTTTTCTCAAAGTTTCCTTTATAAAAAAAAATACATTTATAATATCTTAAATATCAAAAGACAAAAAAAACATTATGTGGTAACGTTTTCTGATTTTATTTTTCAAATTAAATTAAAGGCTTAAGATAATAAACGATTACCTTAATTATTCGTGTGTGAAAAAAAAAAGCTAGACGGCAACTAAACAAGAATGCTGCGAGCAATTTTGCACAAGTCCTGGAGGCAATATCCCACAAAGCAACAACTGTACAGCCACCTAATACTCATCACGAAAACTATCCAAGTTAGACGAACCACACATGCATCACACTACAGAAGAAGTAGGGACAATCTCATAAGTGATGTATTCTGATGGACCCCCTCATATGGCTGAGTAAAAGCAGGACGACCAGCTCGAACCTACATACAGCAGCTTTTTGAGGATACGGTCTGTAGCCCTGATGACCTACCGGGAGGGATGAACAATATGGAGAAGTAGCGAGAGAGGGTCAGGGATATCCGTGCTGACGGCACGCCATGATGATGATGATGATGATGATGATGATGATGCGGACCGTTTTGTCCCCAGATTTTCAAGGCTAAAATCTTGGATTGCATTTTTTTACACGAGTTTCTTATCTTTCTTTTGGGCCTGGGGCATTGTGGCTAATTTGTGGGCTGTGGCATCAAAAGTATCGAGTTCAAACTTCACGTTACTTAATGGATCGGTTACTTTTCAATGGCCTAGCAGTTAGAGTGTTTGCCAATGGCCCGGGAGACCTGAGTCCAATCCCAGGTCGAGTCATACCAATGATTAAAAAAATGGTACTTGATGCCTCCTTGCTTAACACTCACCATTATAAGGTACGGATTAAGGGTAAAGTGGAGCAATCCGGGGAAAGGGGTAGCCCCCTCTCCTACACCTTGGTGTAGTAGCTATCGAAAAGGGAGACTTCTGCTCACCCTCGATTATAGTCGCTAACTTTACTTTACTTTTTATATAGTTCAAAATGTATGAAATAATTTGGAATTCGTAAGAAGAAAATCAAGGAAAATAAACAGTTATATAAGAGATAAGATTTGTCCCTTGGCTGACCTTTTTAGCAGTTCTCTGATGGTTGGTTTAGTTGTGAGAACGGGTCAGTTTGGTAGATTTAAGATTTATGTCCAGGGTGTCGTAAATTACGAACGCCTAGCGGGCTTTACGATTCAAGTCATACATGTTTGACGATGCAATGATAGGTTTGTGTAGCTTGGTCGCGTGGCTTGTCACGCCATGTCAGGCCGCCCGACATGGGTAACAGGAAACCGCTATCCATATCATGCAGGCAGAAACCGGAACTACTCGAGCTTCAGGGAGCCGTCCCCCAGGCTCTAAACCACTTTCGAAGGGCGATGTTTGTTGCATGGTGTCTGAAGTGCTCATTTTTAAGGTAATGCCTACAGGGCTTGAGGCCTTTTGGGGAATCATGGGCGTATCTGGGCTACCGTCCTTCCTTCGGACCTGTCTTAAAAGGCCCTGTGCCACACCCACGCGTTTGGTGGTGCACTCGACAAATACCAGCTATTCCTAAAATGGCTCTCTCTCCAGCCATGTGGTTGACATGGGAATTCATGCGAATAAAGACGTCTAAAATCAAAGTCTTTGTGCCCTCTAATAAGAACAGATTTGGACTCGGAGACCAAGATAAACCAAAAACCCGATAAAAACCCAGATAAAATACCAGATAATTCGACCAGAGGGATAAATATGAGAAAAATAAGGTATATATAACTTTCTGTCGCACAATTATATTCATTTTTAGGCTAATGCACCAAAGAAAGGCATGAACCACCTCAGGTGTTTGTTAAACAGTGACACAACTGTTATTTTTCCCAGATAGCTTTTGTATTAAATAATCCTTTTAGGTTGATATTCCATTAAAAAAGAAACCAATCATTTCGCTTACATTAGTTAATATATGCTTCGACGGGATGACCGAAAGTAAGTTATATCTTTGCACAAACTAACTAATGCGTTATCATTAATGTCGGACTTACTCTGATCTTAGTCAGCTCAGTCAGCTGGGGATGTTGATCTGACTTCATCTCTGCTGAGGAGTAAGACTCACTCCGATGATTGCACTGGATATGACACTAAACAATCTGTTGGTAAAACTCAAGTAATGCTGGAGTTTTGGGGAAAGTGGAGTACTCTCTCATTACCGGAGCACTCTAGACCTGAGTAGTCGAACCTGAAGGAGTACTATCTATGGGTCAAATAGAACTGTTTAACATTTAAACTCAGTCCAAACTTATAACATATGTTAAATTGAATTGTTTAAAAATAACTATTTGATTATCTAACAGTGTTTAAATAAATGGCATGTTTAATTGAATTGTTAATGATACATAGCAATACTTGGCACCTATTAACTTTCTTGAATTATTCTAAATTAAATTGTTGGAAATAAGACTGCTTCATCAAGTAAACGATTGATGTTTAATTGAATTTTTTGTGAACTCAGAACCATTTAACTTTGGTCCGGGAGATCTGGGTTCAATCCCAGGTCGCGTCATACCAAAGACTTTTAAAATGGTACCGGCTAAATCCTTGCTTAACACTCAGCGATATAAGGTTTGTATCGAGGGTAAAGCGGAGCAATCCAGAGAAAGTAGTAGCGCCCTCCCCTACACCTCGGTGTACTAGCTATCGAAAAGGGAGCCTTCTGGTCGCTCTCCACTACGGTCGCCAACTTTACTGACTTACTATGTTGGTAAGCCGTAAAACTTTTGTTGATATACCATAAAATCAAACCAAACCAAATCAAATCAGATCTTAATACCTTTTGAGGTATCATCTATAGGAAAAACTGAAAAGTTTTTTGCTATTTGAAACAATACATCTGTGTGCAAGATGTTCGTATTAGAATTGAATATTGATAAAAAAATATATATATATTGCAATACTTGAAACTATTTAATTATGTGTAATCAAATGATAAATATTAAATTATTTGTATCAGAGAACAATTCTTGAAACGATTTAACCGTGTTCAAAGCAATAATAAATATCTAAAATAATTATTAGTGTTAAATTGCAATAATTTAAAGCACTTAAATCTGTTAAAATTAAAGAAGACTAATATACATAATTGAGTGCAAATTATTCATATTAAATAGGAATTGTAGATGAATAGGATTATATTGTTGTATAGCAAAATAATACATATGCAAGTATACACATATACGTGCAGAAACGTGTGGAGGTACCCGTGGTGTAATGGTTATCGTCCTAGGAAATGGACACGGCGACACGAGTTCAAATCCTGGACGAAACTGATGGCTTTTCACATTGCACTAATACCCTTGGGAAAGGTACGAATCCAATTACTCCGCCTCCAGCTAGGGGTAAATAGTAGGGCAGACTGAATTCTTCAGCCTTGGTGAGGCAACTAGTCTAGGAGAAGGAAAACTCTTAATTCAAACCTGTTAAGCTCCGCTTAAAAAAATAAAAGAAAATTGACTTTGTGTCATATCCTGCCCGAGCGGAGGGGTTGGGTAAATATGATATACGTGCGGAAACATATTCAAAACAATAAAAACGAGCGGACACAGTTCTTTAGAAAAAAATATACCTCTCACTTTATTTAAAGGGTTCTGCGTGAGAGGTGAATTGTAGACTGAACAGAACTGCAACATATTGACACCCCAACTCTTTTGACTATAACGGTATTTATTTTCCGTTCTCCTGGGCTGCTCAACCGGGGGCATGGGAGCCCAGCCTCTGCTAGGACATGGTTCTCATTACAGCATCTTCTCTCCAACTGATCTGAACTTCCTGTCGCCGGGGTTATATAATAATTTGGAGCCTACCTACTTCTTGCGAGCGCCACAATTCAAACTCAAATCAACCCCTCGACAGTCAAGGTTGTCCCCTGATATCTTCGACCGAGTGCACGTGTTATTTACACTGGTGCAGTTCTCATCTGACAGCCCGGCCGGGTCGGAGGTCAATATGCAACAATATAAGTTAAATATTGTATATGAAGCAATTTAACTGTGTGCCAAATAATTAGGGCTAACTTGTTTAAAAATTAAAATTGTCAACAAGCTTATTACTTACAAACCATATATATATATAGTCATCCTCACACCGGCTGTTTCGTTGTATCACAACACTTCAGTGTTGTCAGACACGCAGGACGCTTCAAGCTGGGGTCAAAACTTGCCTAACTTTTTGCAAGGCATGGTATCTAACCGCTCGGTTATTTCTGTGACATACCTCTGATCTTGAATTATAAGGCATAAATATGAGGTTCCGTTTGCGCAATCGGATTCCAGAATGCTCAGTTTGTGAGAAGAGCTTTGGATTACGTGGGTGGCAGCCATTAATTCTTTCGACAAAGAGCTCAATCCCCGTAGAGAAGATTGTATATATTGTCATCCACTGACACACTGTTTCGTTGTATCACAACTCTTGCGTTTTGCAAGACACGCAGGACGCTTCAAGCCGGGATATATAAATATATATATATAATGAATCTGACTTTAAGTAACCACATAGACTTGATATGCCATTAAACGAAATAACCTAATTAATGTAACACTTCTGCTTTACACCAATGAAGAAAAATAACCACTGCAATGTGGTTTTTTTTTCTGCTGTCAACTTAGTTATCGAAATTTCTGAGACGAAGCTCGATGATTTTTACCATTAAGGGTTTCCTGACTGTCGTATTCATCTTTATTGTTATTTCCACAATGTTTCGGCCGTTATGTCCTCCGGCCTTCTTTAGGAGTTTGTCGAAACTCTGAAACCTACACTGAACTTCGAAATACGTCATTTATTAAATCCACGGGGTCACCTGTTAGCCAAAACCTGGTACATGTGTTAAGTATTCCTGTATTGTTACTTGCCTGCAAGATTGAACTAGCAACCTCAAGATGATTGTCTCCTTAGAAGCCTTGGGAACTAACGTTTACTACGGTTACGCTATGCATCCTGCTGGACAGTTTAGAGTCCCAAAATTCCACTCTAAAGATGATGTGAACTTAGTGTCACCGAAAGTTTGTTATATTTTAATGGAAAATGTTTTCCCTTTTGCCAAAAATACGATGCATATCTTATATTTACGTTTTGAAACCTTTTCGAAACTTTATGAAATAGTTTTGTATACAAACCTAATAAAAAGTTGAACAAATGTAAAATTAAGAATATATTTAGCTGCTACAAATTCCAAAAAACTGCAGATTATACACTAGACATTTTTTTTTTCAGAATTTCGTTTTGAATGCACATAATGTCCCAATGCGGTTTATACATGACTTAAAATATTTCTGAAATAGAAATCATTTTGAAGTTTTATAAGTTCACTTTTGTCCGAGTAATTACAATGTTTAATATATTAGATTAATCCGTGTTTGTGTCATTACTACAATAAGGAGGCACCACAAGGACGCTGATTAAGCCAACAGAGAACAAGTTTGACGGGAACTGCACAAGAATGTAACGATTTATACTGGACAAAGTTATATCCCACGAAAGAGTAGCTGCAGGTCCACCTACCTTCCATTTCTAAAACCGACCAAATAAAAAAGACAAGACATGCAGGACACTAATGAAGGAGCAAAGACGAACCCATAAGTGACGTTCTCTATATACATCCCTTCACACAGACGTGCAAGTGTTGGCCAATTAACAAGAACTTACCGACAACAGATCTGTACGGACACAGAATGTAGTTTACAGGAAGCGATGTATGTTAGGGTCGAATGGCCAGAGAGTGTGAGGGAAATCTGCGCTAGCAGCACACCATGATGATGATAATGATGATGAAGTAATAATGGTTTGAAGTTAGACTACAAAACCCATCAAAACGAATGTGATTCACTGCCTCTTCAATAACGATGGATTGGTGCCAAATTTTGTCCTGATCCAACTAATACCTAAATAACAGATGTGAGCTTATATGAACCTAACATACTTTGTCATATATCTTACATAATCATCTACCTTAATTTATGGAAATATATTGAAATCTTTGGAGGTTTTTGGGAAGACTGAAGCATTTAAGCCAACGGCAGAGATGAAAATGTATAGAATACTAAAAAGTGCGGGTCATATTTGAAGAGATTTTCCATAAGTTTCTACGCAGAATTATCAAATATATGCAATAAGTATTATGATATAAATACTTCTCTTAATAAAAAAAAGGATAGATTTTTACATTCAAGAGATGAAATTGATAAGTTGTTCTTATTCACCAAGCTATGTGGCAGAAATTCCTAAAGTTGCTTACAGTGTCTGCTGTTACATCGGAGTCACCTATTACGAAAAATAACAAGTTTATTGTTGCTTAAAAACAGTGATCTGGTCGGAACTGGCGCTTTCAGGGTGACAAGATCATACTTGATGGTTGGTCAGAGGGAAGAAACAGAAGAGAATCATGAGTTCAAAATTCTAATTATATCGTCTCTGCTATTAAATATTTTCATTTGTATAACTGAAAGTGTGACATATAATAATTATATACATATAGGTACGTACGTATGTATCCACAACTAACCGTAGTACAATTATCAATAAAAATAATTGTCGGAGCCTCACCATCAGACTTTTTAGTGTCATATTATTGGAAACAAACAAAGATTTTTTTTCTGATTTAGAAATAACCAAAACGGAGGTTGGAAATGAAATGGAAACCCTTTATACATTAACAAAATACAATATTTGCCAGTAACGTGAAGAAGGTAACCGCTGCTAGTGGTGACTACTTAATATATTTCCTCCCAACTCTCACAATAGTGTCCAACGTATTTATAAACAATGAGGTTTATCCATTAATGTTTATACGTAGGATATGTAACACATATTCAGGAAACTCGTTGGTAGAGGCTTACTCCTCAGTATAGATATAGATATTAATGGGGAAAGAGATGGAAGAGTAAATCACATAATAAGTTAATGCTGAAAACTAGCCGAGAAGGGATCAAAGTACAGCCGTGAATGTGTTGGGGAAGAATCAACTGGGAATTGAGCAAGAAAGTGAAATTTCATCATTCCAGCAAATAGTATAGGCACAAATGAGAATCTATCCTTGAAAAGGAAACCTGGGACAATGTGATTGAAATAAATATCGCAATCCACGCCAAAAGATCCTACTTGAATTTAAAAAGAAGGAAATAACTTTTCATGTGGCAGATTTTGTCGTTCCATAGAATGAAAATAAAAGAAAACAAAAAAGTTACCAAATACTCAGATCTTGCTAGAAAACTAAAATGCCTGAGGAATATGAAGGTGTTGTGGACATGAGTCGAACTTCAAATCTTTTATAAATGGCCCCGACAGCCTTGAAAAGAGGGAACATGTCAGAAGGGGAAAAGTCGAGGGCACCTAGATCACAGCACTAGTGAAATCGGCTAGAATATTTGGAAAAAAACCCTGAGAAGTTGAGGAGACGAGCTGTCTCAGTAAAAAGCACTTGTTAAAACTGGTCTGAAAAATTTGCAAGAAGTAAAATACTAATAGGGTTTGGAAATGTGTTGACAGTTTTTAGGTTACTGTATGGTTTTTGGTTCAAATTTCCTTATCATTGAAGGTCCAATTTGCTGGACCAGCAAAATGAACAAACTCCATCTGTGGATAGGGGAAAACTCCCTTAACGAGTGTTTTAGATATGACACTAAACAATCTGATGGTGAGGTTCTAGTAATGCTGGAGTTTTGGTGAATGCAGAGTACCCCTTTAATGCCATCGCTCCCTGGTCCATTTTGGCTCGGAGTGGAAGCACGTGAGAGGGTCATATCTATGGGTCAAATAGAACTAAACTGTGTGCTTATGCTAAATTGAATTGTTTGAAATAGAAGTTTTGACATTTAAACTGCGTACTTATGGTAAACTGAATTGTTTGAAATATGACTGTTCATATCTATAAAAATGGATTTGGCATTGAATAGCCAAAAATGGTTAATATGTCATAACACCAAACCAAACCGAACTTTATCATCGATCTTTTATATGAATCTTGCTGAGACATGTAAACACTATCTACCCAATATTTTCTGTTTTGAATTAACGGAACGTACACGGCGGGAGTTTACACAGCTTAAATGAATGATAAAAATGTAATAATAAATAAGATACTTTGAAAAAAAAACATTATTGCTTTTACTGGATCTTACGGATGCTTACTGTCACTTTCATAAAAAAAAACCCAGTGGAATTTAGACGAACAGAATATAGCAGAAAATAACACTTCGCTTATAGAATAATAAGAATCACTTGTTTTTGCTTTCGGGAAATATCCGCCTGCTTGTTCCTGTCGAAGGTCTTTTGATGTATGAACTCTCCAATCATCATCATCATCATGTCGTGCCGCCAGCACGGATATCCTTGACCATCTCTCGCCACTTTTCCCTATCGTTCATCGCCTACGGCAGGTCTTCTGGGTTACATCCTGTGTCCTCACAAAGCTTCTGTATGTAAGTTCGGGCTGGTCGTCCTGCTTTTGCTTTGCTATATGTGGGGGTCCATAGTAGTACGTCACTTACGAGCTCGTCTTTGCTTCTCCAGCAGTGTCCTGCGTGTCTAGCTCGTCTGACCTGTATAGTTTTCGTGCTGGGAGGCAGGTGGCCGTACAGTTGGCGTCTCGTGGGGTGTTGTCGCCATGACTTGTTCAATATTGCTCTCAACATTCTTGTGTAGTTGCCGTCAAGTTTCTTCTCCAGCCGTTTGGTTAGCGTCCATGTAGTGCATCCATAGCTGTCCATGCTTTCGATAGGCTCTCAATAATATGGAAATCAGACCTGACCGATGAAATGAAGCGCAGTTTCTTCCAGGCAGCGGTTGTATCGAGAATTCCTTCGAATAATGGGTTGTCAAAAAGATAGGTTCTTTATTCTCTTTGCTGATTGTTTCCATCTATCTTAAAGCACGAATCATTTGGTATTGGATTTATATATCACTGTCGCATCTCTTCAGTCAAGATTGAACTTGTAAAAAGTCAGAAAGAAAAAAATGGATAACATGCTGTAAGTGGATTCAAACGAATCATCTGTGACTTAAAAAGACAATAGTTTTCGCTGAGGATCTTCTGAATCCACAGCACAGTAAATCTCTCATAACAGAAAAAGGTCTATGACTGCCATGAGATTTCAAACGCCTTCGATAAATGGTAAGCATTATATCTAATTGATAATGTATAATTTTAAATATACCTACCTCTTTTATTTTATCTGGGATGTCTGATATTCCTGGCCGATGGGGTATCAAGTCAAGGAGAGATTCGAGGCCGAATGGCTCTCGGTTTCGGCTAGGCCACCTTCGGTTGGGTGAAGAATCAATTACAAGCATAGGACTGGGTTTTCGGGTATGGGTTAACCTATGACCAGCAAGATCACCTAGTTTCATGCCGAAAGGCAAAAGCTTGCATAGTTCGCATTCACCCGACGATCAATGGCCAGCAGACCACGAGTTTCAGCTCGTGCCTGATCGACTTATCCCTAAATACTCACTATAAAAATACCTTGTGTCAAATCCTGTCTGGTGGGAAACAGAAATTAATACCACTGACTTGTGTAATCCTTCATCTTTCTTGGACCGCGGAAGTCTTAGTTGCTAATTTGCTAGACAATGACATCGTAGTGTAATGTTTCACACTAAATATACGATTGTAACATTACACATAACAAATAGAAGTTTGCAACGCTATGATGTTCAAATGGAAGTTTCCGCTGGTACAGTCTCAATAGACGTTTGTACTACCACATGTAAAACGGGTTTATGCATGTAGTGGTATGTCTTAAGTCTTAGTCGAACGTCATGGTAACTTCAACCGTTAAAAAAGTGAAGGAATCACAAAAAAACATTTTGGTTTGCTAATACAGGGGGTTATTCGCTACTACATTTTTTATTAGCCGTCGAGAAAAAGAAACGCGTATGAAAATTGGGTCGACCGCGTTAGCTAGACTCAGAGAAAAAAAATGTCAGGAGAAAGACATCAGAGACAAACCTTGGATTTTGTTTCCCGTTTTCTACAGTGGTTCTAACACGTGATTTCTTATGGAGCTCACCCCAAACACGGGGACGCAACAAACGGCTGTCTTCATATCATCTTTCCTGGTGTCCATCTGACTATTTTCACCTCGTGGTGTCAGGCCATTAACTATCTACTTTTCTGTTCCTTGACCCACGCCCACTATTAACTGATTTCCGGCTTGTTTCTCCTTAAGCTTATCAAAAGTCGTTATTGATTTGTCTGATACGTTACTATTTTTAACTTGGGCGCCAACTGCTATCATATTTACCAACCACTCCGCTCGGGCAGGATATGACACAAGGTCAATTTTTAAGCGGAGTTTAACAGGTTTGAATTCAGTGTTTTCCTTCTCCTAGACTAGTTGTCTCACCAAGGCTGAAGAACCTCATCTGTCCTACTATTTACCCATAGCTATGATAATCTGAATTTGGGGCACCTACTTTTTTTTTTAATCTCTCATGCATTTTTTTCTTTTCAATATATTTTCTTTCTTTTCGACCGTCTCGTGGTGGACCAGTAAATCTCGCTAGGAAACAACTACCAATGAACCGGAATCCCTAATTATTTTACAGTAGTGAGCGGGCTCGAACTCCAGTTGTGCAATTATGTCCCTTTTAAGACTAATACTCTTAGGAATTTTATGAAACTCCTTTATCCCTTTATGTATTGGTTAAATGGCATTATATAACCCACGGAGACTGATATGCAATCCAAAAAAAAAAGAAGAAAGAAACCAAATCAAACGAAACCAAAGTAAACTTTCTTATGCCAGTAAGAATCTTCGAATATCAGAAATAAGAAAAAACAATGAACTTAAAATGAGATTCAAACTCACACCTCTTTCTGCTTTGGGAAAAACCTGGTTTTATGTAGCAGCTGCTTTATCGAAAAACCTATGGACCAACGATATATTTACGGTAATTGTGAGTCAATCAGTAAGTTCAAATATGGCACTGATCATTCGGTGACCGGCGTAATAAGTAGCGTTACAGCTGTTATTTAGGCTTTTTTGATATCATTGATGCTCCCATAACTGACTTTGAGTTCCGTAGTAACCAACCACTTTTATTTCGGTAATGGCTAATCATGATGTTGGGGAGAATAAACCCCAAAACACAACTTACCTCAAGCATTTGAAGATCTATTGTTTTGATAGATCTTAGAATTTTCGGATTATTAACCTCATGTTTATTATTATGCTTACAACGTTTCGGCTGATATGTGTTTGACCTTCGTGTGTGTGTGTGTGTGTGTGTGTGTGTGTGTGTGTGTGTGTGTGTGTGTGTGTGTGTATGTGTGTGTGAGAGAGAGGGGGGATTTTAATGATAAATAGGAAGTTACAAGCCACTCAACCTTGCTGTTGTAAATAAAACATATAACTCAATACATACAAATAAAAATATGAAAAAAAAATAGAAAAGTCTTAATAATATTGCTGAAAATATTTAATTTCACTTTGAAATTCAGTGTTGTTCAGCGGAAAATATATGTGTTTGGGTTAAAATTTCTTGACAGAACCTGAGGCACATCATAAGCTGAAGTCCTTTTGTCACTTCACCGAAATTTCCTCGAGAATACGACGAAAAAGATTGAAGCCACACTATTGAGATATAAAAAAGTAATTGACTTTTTTTTCTCTTCAATATTCTTGGATAATGTAAAACAATACGGCTTCTTTTTCTACTTCCGAAACAGTTTTACCATATCTCAGGCTACAGACAAACTATTCATTCGTGTAAAATAAGATAAGTTGAACGTTTCTATCGTTTCTTTCATGTGCGTATATAACGAATGATTTGTTTTATATTTCATTTCTCAGTTGCTTTCACTTATTACCTTCTTATAGCTTTCTGTGTTTTCTTATTTACTGAGCAGTGTTTATCACTGCAAAAAGTCAAATACCTGAAGAAGATGAAGATTATTTTACACCAATCAAGCAAGTTGGGTGTACATGTTATTTAAAGATTTTAACGAAAGAAACATTGCCATTTTTTGAGTATTCAAACTTTGCTATTTTCTTCAGCATATTAAAAACAGAGGAACCGAATTGTGACTTATTTTTAACAGCAGCTAAATTTAGTAAATACTTTAACGCATATATATAGTCATACACAGACAGGCTGCTTCGTTGTATCACAAGTCTTCAGTGTGGCTAATCACGTTAGTTTCCCGTAAGCTGGGATCGAAACCAAGTTGATTAAAACGCCATTCCAAGATTCTACCACGAGAAAATCAGGAAATTTAAACGCTTATGTATCACATTTGTTTTGTTTACATATATCCGCACAACGGATATATATATATATATATATATATATATATATATATATATATATATATAGAGAGAGAGAGAGAGAGAGAGAGTGAGAGAGATAGATAGATGAAGAAGAAAACCGAAATGAAAATATATAAAAATGGATGAGGAAGTTTATTACTAGATATTAGTTAAGGTCCACCAACGCGAATCGAACAATATAAATGAAATTATGCAGGAGATGAAATTGGGAAAATTGAAGGTAGAAGGTATTTTAGGTCATCTTCAGGGTGTAAATTATGAATTTAAAATAGTGGTTTGAACGATACAGAAAAAATATTCGAAAACTTGTCTGCATCGTTCAAACTATTATTTTCGGCTCAGTAATCTTAACGTAATTGTATTAGCTTTCGCTTGTTTACATTTGGCATAATCTGATACCAGAATGCTCAATTCGTTAGAAAAGATTTGGATTAAACGGTTGGTAGACGTTAATTCCTTCGACAGCGTGCTCAACCTCCGGTAGGGAGCGTATATATATTGTCATCTGAAAACAGAGTATAAAACTTGTTAGTTTTACAGATATTTACTTATAAGTAACCGGCTCATTAGCCAAGTGGGTAGAGTGTTAGCCAATGGTTCGGGAGAACTGGGTTCAATACCAGGTCGCGTCATATAGAAGACTTTTAAAAAAGCACTCGATACCTCCTTGCTTAACACTCAGCAATATAAGGTACGTATAAAAGGTAAAGTGGAGCAATTCAGGGAGAGGAGTAGCGCCCTCCCCGACACATCGCTGTAGAAGCTATTGACCAGAGAGCCTTCTAGTCGCCTTCGACTACGGTCGCCAACAACTTACTTATAAGTAAACAGATAGATAGATCCCAAGTTAATAATATTTTGAGGAAAAGTGGTTGACCATCTCAGTCAATTATAAGACATTTTACATTTTAAAGGATTAAGAAGCAGAAGGTACCCCGCAACAACAATTACCGACGCCGACTACGCCGATGACATAGCGATACTGGCAAAAACACCTGACCAAGCCGAAAC
The DNA here is from genome assembly GCA_963585895.1 of Sepioteuthis lessoniana. Classification (NCBI taxonomy): domain Eukaryota; kingdom Metazoa; phylum Mollusca; class Cephalopoda; order Myopsida; family Loliginidae; genus Sepioteuthis; species Sepioteuthis lessoniana. Next base: position 23,620,499 of record OY757930.1, on the reverse strand, counting down.
ACTACTGCATAGTTTGGAACGAGCAGCAGCAAACATAGGTCTCTATGTTAATGCACACAAAACGGAATATATGTGCTATAATCAAACGGGGGACATCTCCACACTGGAAGGAACCCCTCTTAAACTAGTTGACAAATTGACTTACTTAGGAAGCAGCGTCGAATCAACCGAAAAGGACATCGAAACGAGGTTAGCAAAAGCATGGACAGCTATCAATAGGTTGTCGATTATCTGGAAGTCAGACCTGACCGATAAAATGAAACGCAGTTTCTTCCAGGCAACGGTCACATCGATACTGCTATATGGCTGCACTACATGGACGCTAACAAAACGGCTGGAGAAGAAGCTAGACGGCAATTACACAAGAATGCTACGTGCAATCTTAAACAAGTCCTGGCGGCAACACCCCACAAGACACCAGCTGTACGGCCACCTGCCCCCTATCACGAAAACTATTCAAGTTAGACGAGCCAGACATGCAGGACACTGCTCGAGAAGCAGGGACGAACTCATAAGAGATGTACTCTTATGGACCCCCACACATGGCCGTGCAAAAGCAGGACGACCAGCATGAATATACATTCAGCAGCTATGTGAGGATACGGGATGTTGTCCTGAAGACCTACCTCGGGCGATGAACGATAGGGAGAAGTGGCGAGAGAGGGCCAGGGATATCCGTGCTACCAGAGCGATATGATGATGATGATGATGATCATAGCCCCGACATAATAAACACTTTACTGGATTTACACTTTGATCTTAGATTGCTTCTTATTCTCACCTTTGAATTACCATATGTACCTTGACAGTATATAGCTCTTAGGAAAACGCTTGTTCTAGAATACCTCGCCAATATAGAGTTCGCCAATGGTCCTGGAGACCAGCGTTTAATCCCAGGTCGGTTCATATCAAATGCTCAAAAAATGGTAGTTGATGCCGCCTTGCTTAGCACTCAGTATTATAAGCAAAGGCGAAGGATACAGTGGAGCAATCTTAGGAATGGTGTTGCGCCCTCCTCTACACGACGGTGTTGTAGCTATTGAAAAGAGAGCCTTTGGGTCACCCTCAACTATGGTCGCCAACTTTTTTATGGCTTCTTTCAATTGCTACAGTGAATACTGTTTCATAACTTTATTCATCGTTCTGATTTTGCTCGATAAAAACTCATTTTTTGTTAAGCATTCACCTTCAAAAGGGAAATTCTTTTTAACCCTACAATTGAAGAATGGTTTTATAGGTATTAATCATTGTGTTATATTTTTTCCTTCCCTAATTCCTTTTGTAATTGACTTTTACTGAATTTCGCAGATTACTCATTCTGGAACAAATGCTTTTTTTATCAAATTACGAGGTGCATACGCTAAGTTTCCAGACTTTTTCCGTATTTTTAAATTGTCGTAGACTCCTGAAAATTCAGAACGTTATTGCTATACATATTATGGGATAACTGACTAATATTTATGATTTCAGGTTCAAATGAACAGCTACAGAAGGAATTGAAATACACCCAACTAAAGCCTGATTGTAACAACTGGTGAATTTCAAAAATGCTATCAGACACTTTAGAAGAAAGATATGCAATAAGATTATTTTTTAAACTTGGAAAAACACCACAGAAACGTATGGAATACTTCAGACTGCTTTTGGACGATCTTGCATGAATCGAGCATCAGTTTTTGAGCGGCATAAGAGATTCAAGAAAGGCAGGGAGTCTGTGAGGGATGATGAGAGGTGTGGGAGGAGTAAGGAAGTCAATACACCAAAGCGTTAGGGTTAGTGTTAGGGTTACTATGTTGAGGTTTTAAGGGAGTTCAGGAAGATATTCTGTCGGAAGGGGACAGAACTCTTCAAGTTGGGTCAGTGGCATTTCCACCAGGACAATACACCAGTCCACAACTCCATTCTTGTCACAGAATATTTGACCAAGATAGGCATCTAGACAGTTCCTCACCGTCCCTATACTCCAGACCTTGCTCCCTATGACTTTTGCTTATTCCATAAGCTCAGATGCTGTCGTTATGAGACAATTGAGGAGATGAAAGAGGCTGTGACGAAGGTCATTGACACGCTCACACGAGAGGACTTCCATGGGGCCTTCCAGAAGTTGTTGGAACGGTACAACAAATGCATTGCAGCCGGAGAAGATTACTTCGAAGAGGACTAGAGTTTCATGTGTGTACTATCAATAAAGTGCCCATACGAAAAAAGTCTGGAAACTTATCGTATGCCCATCGTATATATCTAATATTTATAAAATATCAATTATGAAAATATATATAATTAATTGCATAGTTTTTTTTTAAACTTATTTATTGCTTGTTAATATTCAAAATTCTTTTTTATATATTTATTTTTTTCCTTGTGTGAAAACACATGCGATACTCTGTCCTCATCAGCCGCCAACAAAGGTGATAAAACAGTTTATTTATTTATTGTTTGTTAATATTCATTATCTATTATGACGTTAACATAAGAAAATCAATGAAGACCGATTTGTAAACATATGTATTTTTTCTATAAATTAAGCTTACAAGATGTTGCTCTAGTATTAAGAACCTAGTGAATTCTTTCTTTCTTTCTTTCTTTCAACTAGGATATCGAAATTTGATGATAATTCTGAAATTGCTTTATCTCTATTGATCTCATTTATTTTCATTTGTTATTACAACAAATATTTACCTCCTTCCTTATTTAATTTTCATAGCTCAATTACTTGCATTAAAAGAAAGTCTCTATCTGTATTCTATATGCGGAAAAGAATATTCAAATCAGCACCTAAAGCAGCGATGAATTTATCTTGAGTTTTTTACAGATAAACAGAAAAAAACCTGCATTTTTCCATAATAAAGATCAAACCTGTAGCAAACCGGAGAAACGATCGGCTGAATCGATCAGAAAGTCGTAACTCAATAAAAAACAAAATAGTCTTCTAAAGTTGATATTTTAACTGGAATAAAATTAAAATGATTACAAATGATCTTTGCAATGTTTTAAATGGTTTTAAAAAAGCTTCGTCAAAAAGAGAGTTTGGTTTGGTTTGGTTTGGTTTTATCATATGCAACCATTGAAGCTAATTTAATGCCAGAACCATTTTATACATAGTAACAGTTTTATTTCAAACAATTCAGTTTAAAATAAGTACACACTTTAAATATCAAAATAGTTCTATATCAAACAATTCGGTTTTCATCAGTACAGTTTAGTTCTATTTGACCCATAGATAAGACCCTATCAGTTGTTACCACTCCAGGCTAGAGTGGACTTGAGAGTGTTGCCAATGAAATGGGTACCCCGCATTCCCCAAAACTTGAGCATTACTGAAGCCTGATGTTGTATAGCCACATAATGCATATGCATCTATACACAGAAACTTAGTCAACACAATAAAGACGAGCGGACTCAGTTCTTTAGAAAAATATACCTCTCACTTTATTGAAGGGGTTGTGTGTGAGAGGGAGTTGGAGACCGAACAAAGACTGCAACATATTGACCCCCTCAACTCTTCTGGCTATCACAGCCTTTCTTTCCCGTTCTCCTGGGCTTCTCAACCGGGGGCTTGGAGGCCCAGACTCTGCTGGGACAGGGTTCTCATTCCAGCATCTTCTCCCCAACTGATCTGAACTTCCTGTCGCTGGGGTTATATAACAATTTGTCACCCACCTACTTCCTGCGAGCGTCACAATTCGCACTCAATTCAACCCCTCGACACTCAAGATCACCCCCTGATATTTTCGACCGGATGCACCTGTTATTTACACAGGTGGATTTCTTCTCTTGACAGCTTGGCCGGAGTCAATATACAACACTGACCATTAGATTGTTTAGTGTCATATCAGGGGAAATCATTGGGAGAGCCTTTCCCCTATGCAGAGATGCAGTCGGTGTATTCTACAGCCTCGGCCGACAGGGACTCGTTGAGGGTGTCTTACCCATCTGGAGAGATCTAATCGGTGTATTCTATAGTCTCGGCCGACAGGGACTCGTTGAGTGTGTTTTACCCATTTGGAGAGATCTAATCGGTGTATTCTATAGCCTCGGCCGACAGGGACTCGTTGAGGGTGTCTTACCCATCTGGAGAGATCTAATCGGTGTATTCTATAGCCTCGGCCGACAGGGACTCGTTGAGGGTGTCTTACCCATCTGGAGAGATCTAATCGGTGTATTCTACAGCCTCGGCCGACAGGGACTCGTTGAGGGTGTCTTACCCATCTGGAGAGATCTAATCGGTGTATTCTACAGCCTCGGCCGACAGGGACTCGTTGAGGGTGTCTTACCCATCTGGAGAGATCTAATCGGTGTATTCTACAGCCTCGGCCGACAGGGACTCGTTGAGGGTGTCTTACCCATCTGGAGAGATCTAATCGGTGTATTCTACAGCCTCGGCCGACAGGGACTCGTTGAGGGTGTCTTACCCATCTGGAGAGATCTAATCGGTGTATTCTATAGCCTCAGACGACGGGGACTCGTTGAGGGTGTCTTACCCATCTGGAGAGATCTAATCGGTGTATTTTATAGCCTCGGCCGACAGGGACTCGTTGAGGGTGTCTTACCCATCTGGAGAGATCTAATCGGTGTATTCTATAGCCTCGGCCGACAGGGACTCGTTGAGGGTGTCTTACCCATCTGGAGAGATCTAATCGGTGTATTCTACAGCCTCGGCCGACAGGGACTCGTTGAGGGTGTCTTACCCATCTGGAGAGATCTAATCGGTGTATTCTACAGCCTCGGCCGACAGGGACTCGTTGAGGGTGTCTTACCCATCTGGAGAGATCTAATCGGTGTATTCTATAGCCTCGGCCGACAGGGACTCGTTGAGTGTGTTTTACCCATTTGGAGAGATCTAATCGGTGTATTCTATAGCCTCGGCCGACAGGGACTCGTTGAGGGTGTCTTACCCATCTGGAGAGATCTAATCGGTGTATTCTATAGCCTCGGCCGACAGGGACTCGTTGAGGGTGTCTTACCCATCTGGAGAGATCTAATCGGTGTATTCTACAGCCTCGGCCGACAGGGACTCGTTGAGGGTGTCTTACCCATCTGGAGAGATCTAATCGGTGTATTCTACAGCCTCGGCCGACAGGGACTCGTTGAGGGTGTCTTACCCATCTGGAGAGATCTAATCGGTGTATTCTACAGCCTCGGCCGACAGGGACTCGTTGAGGGTGTCTTACCCATCTGGAGAGATCTAATCGGTGTATTCTACAGCCTCGGCCGACAGGGACTCGTTGAGGGTGTCTTACCCATCTGGAGAGATCTAATCGGTGTATTCTATAGCCCGATCAAACAGGGCCTCGTTGGAGGGGGGGTTACTTCTCTGCAGAGATGCAGTGGCTGTATTATCTAGCCCCAGCTGACTGGACGTCGTTAGGGAAGTTTTTCCCTTCTACAGAGATGCAGTCGGTGTATTCTCTTGCACCAGCTGACTGAGCCCACAAAAAAAAATAGATAAAAGGAGAGATTAAAGTAAGAATTGAAAATATCTATAAAACATTATCGAAATACTATAAGAAATTGTCTCTCTTGGTGTTGTGAGCGTCTCTTTGTGCACCTTGTGGTCACATAGTAATTCCATAACCCACTACGATCCTCATTCATCCCTGTTCTTAGAATGAATAAGCAGTTCGTTCAATAGAGGAAAGACTTTGACACCAGTCCTAAAGATGGACTCTGTCTCATCTCGAGATTGAAATAAAAGACCCACTCGGCCAAACCACTGAGACATGTCAGATCATTAAATTCTGTCCCCCTTTCATATAATCCTGTTCATTATGTTTCTTTGGACATGTTTATGTATTCTTATTAATACATATGTGTGTTTATTATTTATGCATTAAATGTCCCTATATGAGTGACAGAGTTTATATTGTCTTTCCATCCGACTATTCAGTGTTAGAGTATCCATGGATATACTAATGCTTATTGTGGTCTTTAGTGAGCGGGAATTCGAATTAACACCCTCCCAATCAGCAACCACCAAGTTACCGAATTATCAACATCAGCAAGTATATAATTTTAAATATGGAGTATTGCTGTCATCGTAAATATTAACAATGAGAAGATCAACAACAATATCGACAAAAGAGAAATAACCATTTAAATTTAACATCAGGATTGTTATTTCAAGTTAAATGAAAGTATTTTGCCACGTTCAAAGGAAACAAAAAAAAGGTTTCTTCATTACTCAACCTTTATTCTGAGTTGACAAGTATTAACAAATTTTTCTTCTTATTTTAGATTTTTTTTCGTGTGGGAATGAAAATGAATACGACACTAAATAACCTGATGGTTAGGCTTCAGTAATGCTGCAGGTTTGGGGAATGTGGGGTACCTCTTCATTGCCATCGCTCTTAGGTCCTGGAGTATTTGATATCTAAAATGTGTACTTATGCTAAATTGAATTTTTTGAAATGGAACTGTTTGATCATTTAACTGTGCGTAAAAAAAATGACTGATATTTAATTGAATTATAAGAATTAAATTGTAATACTTGAAAACATTTAACTGCGTGCAAACAATGATTAATTGTAAATATAATAATTCTGATTAGATAAGAATAAGTGAACCCATTTCTCTGTATAAAAAATGATCTTAGGTTCCTTTAAAATATTATCTTTTTTAGAAGTCATATTTGATATATATTCATATAAGGATTCGGCATTAAATAACCTACAATGGTTGTTATGCCATGAATAGTCAAACTAAATTGATATAATATAATTGTGTGAAAATAAAGGATTATAAAAAAAAGTACAACAGAACACTGAAAATATTTTCCTGATTCCCATCAAACAATTACAAATAAATCAAATTTCGATGTAAAAATAAGCCTAAGTTGTGGATGCAACTTTCGATGAATAAACCAAACAAAATTTGATGTATGGTCAACACTCAATTTGCATATAAACGTACCTTGTCCTGCATTGAGTGATCAGGTGCATATCTATGACCCTGTCAGACAAGCGGATAACCCAAATATCGTCAACCAAAGGAAAAGTTCTCGTTGGGTAGTGGCTAAGGTGGCAGACTGGCACATTGTCACAAGTGAATTCGAATTCCACTTATTCTATTAAATTTACTCTCTTAATAATAATCCTAGAAAAAGTATCACCTTCTTTTACTCCACATCAGTTTTGAGTTAAATAATTCCACGATTGTTCTTTTGCCGAGTCGGTTGGGGCTGTAGAATATACCAACTTCACCTCTGCAGAGGGGTAAAACTCCTGCACCGAATGTCCTGCTTTGACACCAGAAAATCTGATGGAGAGGTTCCAGTGATGTTGGAGCTTTGGGGAATATGTGTAATATACTAGCATAGCTGGCGACGGAATGCCGTGGATGAACTTAGCAGATTCAATGCGGTCGCAAGATTACATCTACAAATGGTTTCACAGGAAAGAGAAAAATGTAATTTATTGTTTGTGGATAGAATGACAGATATTTCTTTTCGCAGATACAATATACAAATTACCGGAAAAAAAACGGAAGTATTTAAGTTCCGATAACCAGCCATGAAGAGAAAATACGTGAGGATGTTCATATATCCGCATAGGACTTGAAAAGAGAATATAAGGTCTGTAATTTTGGACTGCGGCAGAGATTCCCTGGTTGCTCAATAGAAGAGAAGATATCCGCTGGTCTCTTAAGCGAAGGGGGAGATCCTCTGGTCTTTCCAGCGATGGGGAGATCCGCTGGTCTCTCAAGAAGACCTGTCAGCTCCCCTGCGTATGTTCTCCGGCTTCCGCAGAAGAAAGATATGTGCGAATCCTTTCCGATTATAGTCCCATTTCACACAAACGTCGCTGTCGAAGAACAAATATGTAAATTATATTTTTATATATCTACGAATCTTTTGTTGTTTGCCCATCGGTGCAATATGCAACATTCGGATTACCTCTTCATTGCCATCGCTTCCAGGTCAACTCTGGCATTGTGTGGTAGCACCTGATAGGGCACTATATACGGGGTAAATAGAACTAAACTCTCTACTAAAGTGAATTGTTCGAATTAGAATTGTTTGACTAAACTGAATAGATTTAAATAGAGATGCTTTTAACAATTAAATTGTGAATTCATGCTAAACTGAATTGTTTGAAATAGAATTGATTTGTATAAAAACTGATTTGGCATTAAATAACTGTTGGGTATCACCCACCCTTTTTCTACACAATGAACTAGTCCATCTGCCATATATAGCAGCGGCTACTTATACCACGGCGGGACTAGGTGAAGAGCAGCTTCTTATTGGAATTGTATTAGAGCGTTGGAGACTGGAGATTGCACTAGATCACCTTACTTGCTACCGTAATAACGGAAGCCAATACTATCGTTGGAGTATATCTTTATTCTGTATTCATTAATCCTGTGTTCTTGTCTACTTATAATCTCTGTATTGTATATACTTTTTTCCTGAGAATATATCTCTATTTCCTCTCATATCGTGGTTTGTCCTTTATTTAGTATTACAAGTGTTCACTAACCAGAACGCAACAATAACAAACAAAGGTTGATTTACCATAAAATCAAAAAAACGATAATAACTATTGTTCTTCTATAAGTATGAATGTGACATTTAATAACCCACAAAGATTGATATACCTTTAAACAAAGAAAGCAAACGAAAAAAATAGCAAAAGCAACATTTAGTTTTGAAAGGTTTTGAGAAACCTACGGGGGGAAATGCTCAAAATTATCAACTGACGGAAAATGGCACTTTGACTAAAATCATCTCGAACACTGGAGTCAACAGGGTGCTGACACAAAAATTCTAAATAATATCAGGAATCTGTACGAGCATGATCAAATTACCTTTCAATACCTAATCTCTCTATGAATCTTGATAATAGATTATTGCACATTTATTAAACAAAAATCCAGGAAATGCCTTTGGACTCCACATTTCTATCTCACAATGAGACCCAGTCAGTCTTTTATAAAGTCTGAAACTGATTATCTTCCCGCAGACATACGGTGCGAAATTTCAAATTATTGTTTTTAATCTTTTTATTCAATAAAATTTGAGTATCAAAAATTAGGTCTCGGTTAATACAATAAAAAGGAAGTCATCACTTATAAACGCTTGAAAAGCATTGCTTCATTTGATTTTTTTAAAGATATTTACAGATAACGACCTCATGCATTTAATGTGAAGTTCGTTTCAAAAAGGTTTTTCGACAGAGAGAGAAGGAGAGAGAAGGAGAGAGAGAAAGAAGGAGAGAGAGAGAGATAAAAAAGAAGAGTGAGAGTAAGAAAGAGAGAGTAAGAAAGACAGAGAAAGTGAGAAAGAGAGAGAAGGAGATAGAAAAAGAGAGAGACTAAGAGAGATAGAGAGATAGAGAGAGAGAGAACATTAATTGAGGAAACAAAAATCTTTCAGAAAATTTGTAATTTCTTTATCAGCTCGACATAAAATCATAATTTCCAAATTTTGTTTCATTTATATTAAAAGAAAAATATGTTTAAAAATCAATTCTATTCTAATGTTTATATTTTTTCTTCTTCGTTTCAGGTATGTGATATTGAAGGCCTCCTAGCTAGATTTTATAAACACGTAAGGTAAGATGTTACGACCGTTAAATATTTTAGTAGAATAGTAAAAAAAAAAACGTGAAGATCATTAAATAAATAAGCAGATTTTTTAAAATAAAATAAATTTGTTTTTCAGAACGATTTTCCATAGACTCTGCATTTTTTAAAACTTGTTTATTGCAATAATAATTCTAATCTCACAAAAGTATCTGTTTCAAAAGAGTGACAAAGCAAACAGATTGCTGCGGGCTTGAACAGAGGTCTCTCAGAGAATTATTGGCGGCTGAGAATTGTAAACTATGTGAAATTACAGAAAAATACGGCCAATTGTTATAAATAGGCAAAAAATGGGTTTTTAACTATGAGCCCCAGTCAGAAAAAAAAAAATAGTCCACGCAATGGAAATACACCGACTCTCCAGTAAACATGTTCCGTGCGAAGATGTCAGTAAAGAAGATCATGCTGACAGTCTTATGTGACATGTAAAGACTCGTCAATATTCATTTCCTTGAAATAGAAGCAGTAGTCCTACTTATTGACGACCCTTTAGGCTTGCCCAGTCGGCTGGAGCTGTAGAAGACACCAAATCCATCTCTGCAGATGGATAAACCTTCCCATTGATTATTCTGGATAAAACACTAGAATCTGATGGTGAGGTTCCACTAATGCTGGTTCTTTGGAGAATGCAGAGTACCCCTTCATTGCCATCAAAGTGTACTTATGCTAAAGTGAATAGCTTGAATTAGAACTGTTCTGACATTTAAACAACGTACTTATGCTAAATTGGATTGTTTGAAATGGAACTGTTTTAACATTTAACTATGTGTGAACAAAATCTATACTTATACTAAACTGAATTGTTTGAATTAGAAATGTTTGACTAAACCGAATAGCTTGAAATAGAAATGTTTTCCTTATTAAATTGTGTGCTTATGCTCAACTGAATTGATTGAAAAATAGTTTATTTGTATAAAAATCGATTTGGCATTAAATAACCTACAATGGTTGATATGTCATAAAACCCAAACAAACAAACAATCTCTTTTCGCAATATACACCTAATTTATTGAATGACTTTCCTACCATAAAAGTAAAATTATTTAAACAAATATTCTCTCGCCAGTAATTTTTTGCTTCCTTTCAGCATAAATTATGACGTGGCATAACAGGATTTATAAGTCTTTATCAATTAATTACTTTATTCCGATAAATTAGTTTTAAAGGTCAAAGAGTTCAGTCAAAGAGGAGATTTTTTTCATTTCTTTAATATAAAGCACATACACATTGACACATGGTGTTTTAATAGATTGTTTCTGTCTCAGTCAAAATAGCATTACGTCTAGGATTTATTTAAGTAAACGACATAGAAAATAAACTTTAACAAATTGATCAAAACAGGGGAAAAACAATATTATTTGATGATACTCTTTCGGATTTTTCAAATAAATTCGGAAAATCTACTGTGACTACGATCGTATGATAATTCTCCAAATGTCTGTGTGTCTTGGGGATTACTAAACCTGGTGGTGAGTATCCAATTACAATTTGTATCAGAATCACTTTCATGTTCCACGTTTTTTTTTTCAATTCCCAAACAAGATCCAGGTACTTATTCTTCATTTCACTTTCTTTCAATTTTACTCTGTGTTCAGCAGAGACGTTGAATCAGCAATTTCTCTATATTCTTTGTGATAATAACTGGGACTAGTCGTCTGGTTGAGATTAAGTGATCCGTTTGTATCTCAAAATTCCAGAGGAGTTTATGCATCTCATTCTCTAGGACGGACTCTCATTTGTGCATATATAATTTGCTTGCATAACGGAATTTTAATTATTTGCACAGTTCCCAGTGGATCACCTAGCCTACCCAGTGGTGTCTAGTTGTATACGCTTTCTGAGCAATCTTGTTGCATTCTCTTATGTGAGTGATGGTTTCGTCTCTATCACCAAAAACCTACATCTGCTGCTTTGTAGCGTCATAGTTATTCTTGCTTTGATCTGATTGGTCCTCATCGCATTGTTTCGTGCTTGTTTTATAAGAGATTCAGTTCTTCTCGTAAGGTTTCCCTTTCTCAGCCACAACCACATTTTCTCGTGTTGTAAGAATTGTTTCTGGTGGCTATGATCATTCTTTTTTATGGCTGTTCTGTGTAGCCTTTGAGTAATAATTTAGATGCATCAATTCTAGCTTGAATGTTAGTAAGTCCCCTTCTTCCTTCTTTTCTTGACACATGTGATCTGTCAATGCCATCTCTGGCGTTATGCATCGTCATTAGTTTCCTGGTTCTCTGGTCGATTTGTTTAAGTTCTTCTCAGGCCCACTTCAAGATTGGTCCTAAGTACCTTATGAGAGAGAGAGACTTGGTATTTGTTCTTTTTATGTTGTTCCTGTTATATAATTTGGCTTCAAGTAGCTTTCTCTTTCTCTTGAGGAACTCTTTTTAATTTTTTCTTTCATCTCGACTTGTTTGATAATGTTAGCTTTCAATATTCCCAAGCATTTTCAGGTTTTCTTTTCCCCGAGCGTTCTGTTTTTTGTTTTTTTTTTTTCTTATTTAGTACTTCCATTCCTTCAGTCATGTGGCGTTTCCCGCTTTTCATTGCAAGTATGGTGTATTTTTCATTGTCAAATTCAATCCCTATGTCTTGACTATTTTCTCACTACCAGTATTATGATTTCCCATTATTTTTCATTTTTGGCAAGAATTTTGTTGTCTTCAATGTCTATTGGGTGGTTGCTTTTTTGGTAATCACCAGTGCATTTCCTGAGAATATGAGTGAGTGGCATCATCTCTATTACTAATAGTAATGGTGATAACGCATATCCTTTGAATATACCTCTCTGGATCTTTAGTTGAGCTAAAGTCTCTCTTCTTGTTGCCACTTCCAATCGCCAGGTTTTCGAACTTTTCTCGATAAACTTCGTGACTTCGTCGGTTATTTTGTACCTTTTTAGAGCGTGTAATATTCAGCTTTGGAGACCATATTTAAGGTTTTTGGAGTCAATCCACGCCACAAGTAGATTTTTTCATCTCGTTTTACTCTCGTCGAGGAGGTGGTGATCAATATAGAGTAGTTCAACTGTACCTCTGGTCCTCTTGCTGCATGTATATAGGTATGTTATTGGTCTCTATACGTTTGGGACGGTTACTTTAAGGGGTCTTTCTGGATCAAAGTGGTCCTTCCTTTGATCATCCATTCAGGTATCTCAGTTTTCTGGATGCATTGATTAATTTCGGTAGCCAGTCTGCCGTAGATGGAGATCAAATTTTAAAACAGTAATCTAGATATACACTCGAGGCTTGTGGTTGTACAGTTAGCTCTGTTTTAAATGTTATTTTGACTGCGTCGAGGTGTATTCCAACCTAAAGACCTTCTTCTTGTATTCGTAACTCTTTTTCCATGTTGTTTATCCGTTTGGTCTTTTGTTATGGTCTTTCCGTTTTACTCTTTAGCTTAAAAATCTGTTCGCTTTTTTGCATCCGGTTGCTGGTGTGTTTAAGCTCTTTTCTCCCCCAACTTGCCATTAGAATTTTCTTTCGTTGTTTTGGAATGTCCTGTTTTTCCCGTATTGTTTGGTCCTATCTTGGTATCTTTTTAGAGTTCCTTCCGTCGTCAGTACTTTTGATTAGTTTCTTCGAGTTGTACTTTTCGTTCTAGTTATCGTGTTTTTTCCGCTTCGTCCGAATATATTTCCTTGTTCTTTCTCAGTATTTTTGCTTGTTGTCGTAGTTTTCTTATCTGCGATTCTAACCTGATTTCCCATCCGGGTTCTGACTTGCTGTCTGTGGTCTTCAGAAGAACCCCGACTTTTTCACCGGCTAGTTTTGCTCCTGCATAGTTTAGATCGTTTAATTCTGTGTGATGTTGTTCGTTGAGATATTCGTCAATAAGTCGTTTTTTTTGTCAGTTTCCGACTTGATTATTCTTGCCCAGTCGTCTGAGAATACAACGACTCCTTCTCTGCAGAGGGGTAAGACACTCCACCAATGAGTGTTCTGGATATGAAACTAAACCATCTGATGGTGAAGCTCCTGTATTGGTGGAACTTGGAGAATGTGGAGTACCCCTTCAATGCCCTCATTCCTAGGTTCACTCATGCTCAGGGTGGTAGCACTTGATATGGGTCAAAGACCACTAAACTGTGTATTTATGGTAAACTGAGTTGTTTGAAATATAACTCTTTTGTTATTTAACTGTGTGTAAACAAAAAATATACTTATTCAAAGCTGAATTGTTTGAAGTAGAATGGTTTATATGTATAGAAATATATTATAGTCTAAGGGTACCCGTAGTGTAATGGTTATCATCGTAAGAAATGGACGCGGCGACACGGGTTCAAATCCTAGACGAGACAGATTGCATTTCACATAGCACTAATACCCTTGGGAAAGGTATGAATCCAATTATTCTCCCTCCAGCTATGGGTAAATAGTTGGAGAATCTGGGCTCTTCAGCCTTGGTGAGGCAACTCGTCTAGGAGAAGGAATACTCTAAATTCAAACCTATTAAACTCCGCTTAAAAAATTGACCTTGTGTCATATCCTGCTCGAGAAGACGGGTTAGTAAATATGATAAATATGATAAACCTACAATGTTTGGTTTGCCATAAAACCAAACCAAACCAAACAGATTTGACTGTTCTCCTATGTTGGATCCTGAAAGAAGGCTGTGTTTTTTTTTTTTTTCAGGGATGATTATTTTCATTATCTCTGCATTCATTTTTGCTTCTCGGGTTAATGTTTGCATCGTAGTTTTTGCAGTGTTTCAGTCATTAACATTTAGTGTCTGTTTTTGGTTAGGAGTTTCTGTTTTTTCTGCATTTAGTGTCTCATTACTGTAGTAAGGGTTTGTTATATGTTTCTCTATATATTTGTTGTGAATTTCCAATATTTCAAGGTCAGAAAACCAACCTTTCTTTGTCTAAACCTGGTCAGCGAGCGTTTGATTTGTTGTCTTGTATCTAGCTAATCCAAATTTCTATCATTCTTTTTCTATGCCTTCTTTTAGTTGGGTTGCTCCAAAAATAATAGTATAGGGCTAGTTTGTTATCTTCCCTACTCCATTTTGTATGCTGTCGTCTATGACTTGAGTGGTTAATTTGCTCTTCTCTTGTGTACCTGAAAGAAGAATCGTTTGTATACTAGAAAGAAAAAATTGTTTAGAATCGCAGTATGCCGACGGGTCCCCCGTGTCGACTGTCAAAGGAGCACCGGCCGTTCATGACACCAAAACCTACTGTCAAGGTCCGATGTTGAATTATATTTCGATTTGTCATTGTGTTAAATATCCGAGATGAATGGAAGAAACCACAACGCTTGGTTACAAGAATATAACTCTCACAGATTATTCTTGAAATGGGTCGGAACTGATGTGAGAGAGACAGGCGGGGACAGGGAGACGAATACAAACTGACATAGTAAAAAGTTAGCGACCATTGTCGAGGGTGACTAGAAGGCTCCTTTTTAATCGCTACCACACAGAGGTGCTGGGGAGGGCGTTACTCCCTTCCCTGGATTGCTCCACTTTACCCTTTATACGTACTTTATATTGCTGAATGTTAAGCAAGGAGGTATCAAGTACAATATTCAGCAGATTTTTTTTTTTTTTACTTTGAGGGACACAAGATAAAGTCCATTATGCATTTTAAACAAAAGACGATTTTTATAAACCGTATTTCTACATTCAAACAACAGATAGTAACCATCAAAAACATACTCCATCAACTCCTCAGCCGAAAGGCGTTTGAATCTATACGGTTCCTTTATATATTTATATAAATATATAAAAGAAATGTACGCGTGACATTCACGAATATAAATCAACCATCACCAATTTATTTACGATTTCAGACGATACTTTAAATATATTAAATTTTCTCTTCCTCAAATATTTACAATCAGACAATATAGAACTTCGTACATAACAAAGAAATAAATAAAAAGTTAAAATACAATACATACATTTTTATAAAGTAGAACTGAAAATATTATTATCGTTATTGTTGTTATTCTTATTTGTTACTCCTTGGAGAATTTTTCACGTTTGAGTTAGTAGATGGTTCCTTAGAGGAGTTTGAGTGACAGCAAGTCTCTCAAGTCTCCATAGGTTTTCTCAGTATTCTACCCGATCTTATAAATAGTAATTTACGAAGCTCTTTACTTCGATGTGGCACAAGACCGAATGAAAGGAGCGCCAAATGAGACCCGATCTTAATAGTACCATACTAGATCGTCTCCACTCGACCTGTTATTTCCATGTCTTCCAGCCCTTTTAAAAATCATTGGGGTTCATGCCAAGTGCACCGATGTTATTAGTATCATCGTCATCTTCATGTACCATAGTCAGTTTTAGTTCTCTTGTAAGGTCAAGGTATCTATATACATTTTCGTTTTCTTTTATTTTCACTCGGTGGCCCGTGTGAACAGCCAAGTCTACTATTTGGCAGAATCTTTTTTTCTGAATCTTGTTTTTACGGCTATTTTTAATTGTTACTTAGTTTTCTGGAAATTTTTTTTTTCATTTCATTTTTTTATAACTTATAAAATATAATAATAACTATACCAAGATGGTGAACAAAAAAGAAACCAAATTACTTTAAGAGGATTTTAACATGAGCTTGTACATAAAAATGAAACTAACTAAAGACAACAACAAATGCATTATGACGATTTTCATATTTTCTTTCTCCGATGAGATAAACGTAAATTTCATCAATCATGGCGTAATTGACATTATTTTGGATGATATAAGAAATAAATAGTATCGAGTCATATTTAAGTGAATAAATGCATTTTTACGTCTTGCTTTTTTTTTCAACAAAGAAAAAATGGAACAACAATGAAGAGATATAGATTATTGGAATTCGTTTGAAATTTTTCAAAAGTTCCCATAAGTTACTTTGGAAAATAACAGCAAAAAAGGAAATCCCAGAAAAAAAATGTCTGTTTAAATTCAAGACATTCAACTAATTGCCTTTGCTTAGATTTAGATAAATAGCTGTGGAATTTTTTTGTCAAACTTTAGCAAATATTATCACAATACGGTTTTTGTTATTGTTTGTTTAACAAAATTTTTACTTTCATTTTAAGAATAGGAAACAAACGAAGAAATAAACAGGAATAAAATCAGTCTCATTGATAAATAGTCTTTTTTGTTTGTTGAAAATATACATCCACAAATAATGGTGTTGATGAAATGAATTTAACAAGTAACACAAAACTGAAATATTTCTTTCTGTTTGGACAAAATAAAGCAATTAAAACAATATAATATATGGTTTATTTTAAGAATGTTATTCAAGAATAAAAATCTAAAAAAAATACAGTTCAGTTAATTAAAAAAAATCGATAATGATGATCAGATTTGGCTAGTATTTTTATATTCATATATATATTTTTTTTTCTCATGAAAATAGTTTAATGGAATAGCAGATGGATGTATTTCAAAATAAACATATGCTAAAAAAAGAAAGAATATGTAATTTAAAATAAACTTATTTTAAAAAATTGACTGACTACATTTACAGCAACTGTCCTTATAAAAGATTAGAAATATCATTTAATCAAAATGATTTTGATTTTCAGTAAAGATATGAGAGTTTCCTTCAGACCACATAGATCAGAACACGTTAGGGACAAGATTTTTAGAGGAAGGAAGTATTTTTGTTAGATTTATACTTTCTTTTTACTCATCTGTAGAATGCTAATAAGAACTATCCTTATTTTCCAAATGAAAGCAATAATCATTATATCATGCATCACTCTTATTCTGAGTTATATATATATATATATATATATATATATATATATATATATATATATATATATACTTGTGTGTGTACGTCTCATCTGATGATAACATTTCTCCTTTAAAGTAATGATACATTTTCTTAATTTTGATTTTGTTGTTTTACTTGCCAGTATTGGGGCACTATCTGGACATTTCACTCTCGAACTGTCTTTCTCTCTCTCTCGCTCTCGCTTTCTTTATATTGTGACGAGGAAATATGACACCCTCATACATTCGCCAGGTTATGGGGAAAAGAGGTGTGACACGCGAGCTATCAGACGACTATAGTAGTAAACAGAATTAGTCTTTCTTCAACCCTCTCTATTAGTACAAGTTGACGTAGGCATGCGAGAACCCCACTCTCTATTAGCCATGTATGCATCAGCAGAGAAACAGACCTGCAACCATGATTGGTACTGGGGAAGAAACCCCCAAAAACCAACACGTGGTGAATTTTCAAAGACCCCCCCCCCCATGATAAACTTGAGATTTTGAGCACGAGCTCCACGATTAAATCTCAAAAGTCCGAAGGAAAGCGGAACGTGTCTTCCGTGGTCGAACTATATTCTCACCTTCCGCCATTAACATATATAAACTGGGGACCTCGTACAGGATACGAATATTTTAACGGAGGTTCTTCCGAGATACAGAAAGACTTTTTCGCTCCTGACTTTTACCTGACTTGTTTTTTGTTTCTTTCATTTATTCAATAAAAGAATATTGTTATTAATCTTGTTAACCCAAACACAGCAGTTTAGAGTTTTGTTCTGTTTTTGTTGCGGTAATATTGTATTTGTCGAAGACCTTATATTTAAGGGGGAAAGCTTGCCAGTTAACTGTTTACTTTTGATAATTCGCCTAAAACCCACCTGGTGGCTTTAAAATGTGGTTCAGCCTTGGAGTTGTTTATATCTGTATTATTGAATAGCGTCGGCAAACGACAGCCAACGTCTGTGCCCTCCTTTAACTGGTGGACTTGGCAGGAACTAACAGCACCCTTCAAGCCCGCGGGCCACACGTTGGCGAAACAGTATATATATATATATATATAGATAGATATATATACTACCAGTCAAAATTATCGGGTCACCCGCAAAAATTTCATTTATCATCCTAAAAATATCATTTTTATGAAACAGGTTAGGCACCACTAAGATTTTTTTATTATATAAAATACAAGTCTTTGTGTTACAGAGCGTTGCCAATCGTTTACCTACTTTCCCTGCACATAGACCATCTTATTTAACCGAAATATTTCAGACTTTGCTTTAGTCAAAAGGACTTTATTGCACTGCTCTAGTGTCCAGTCTTTGTGGGCCTTTGCCCACTGGAGCCTTTTGATATCGTTTTGCTTCATCAACAGTGGTTTCTTGACGGTCATTCTCTCATATAGGCCAGTTTCACTGATTATTCTTTTCACAGCGGATGTTGACAATTTTTTTTCACTACAATGACTCAGTTATACACCGATGTTTGGAGTAGTCAGGCTTTTGTCACGCAAGTTGGTAACTCTGATGAACTGGTCCTGTGCTCATGTTGTAGATTTTTGTCTACCATCCCTTCTTTTCGTGTTACTGAAGAAGACTTTTATCTAGTATAATAAAAAATATTGGGTGCTTAAATTGTTTTATCCCAAATAATACTTTTAAAATTTTAAAATGAGAAATAAACAATATATATATATATATATATATATATATATATATATATACGTCAACCCCCGGGGGTTGGGCACTCTGGTGAAGGAATTAACGGCTGCCACTCGCGTAATGCAACGCTCTTCGTATGAATTGAGCACTCTGGTATCCGGTAAGGCAAAATGAATACGAGCGAAAGTTAAAACATAAGGCGTTAATTTTCCCGAGCTGACATGTGTCAACTGATGGCTGAGCAGTATGATACTAAATCTAACGTAAAAATTTGTATTTAATATAAAACAGTGTATGGCTAAATTGTTTCATTAGAAATAACACATTTAGAATGTTAGAACGAAAAATAAACGTTTTTCAGAGAGACCAAATGCTTTTGACTGGGAGTATATATATATATATATATAAGAGGTCGAGTAAATATGGTACTCATATATATATATATATATATATATATATATATATATATATATATATATATAAGTACTATATTTGCTCGACCTTATATTGAGCACTTTCTTCGATTACTCTGTTAGAGTTTGGTTAGACATTAAAATATTATTTGTTCTTTTTTTTCAGACAATACGTATGTTGTAGTAGCTTCTTGTGGGGGGGTGTCCAAATATAAATTTGTGTATTTGTTTATAAAAAAAATTATCATTTGTTTGTTTGTTTTTTCACTCTGCCCGAGTTAAGTTAGGTATTAACCTAAAATAGTATTATATACATTTCAATATTAAATTGCACGGAATGTTTAACTTATATACGTAAAACACATACAAATTTTATATATCAATTCATGAAT
Source organism: Sepioteuthis lessoniana (assembly GCA_963585895.1). NCBI lineage: Eukaryota > Metazoa > Mollusca > Cephalopoda > Myopsida > Loliginidae > Sepioteuthis > Sepioteuthis lessoniana. The sequence continues at coordinate 23,600,729 of OY757930.1, read as the reverse complement.
AAAGTATTTATTTTGTACGTTTTACAACCGATCAAAATAATGAAAAGAAAACCAATGTAAGCCATGACCAACCGTGTGAATACAGCAGGGAAATGGGAAATCAGAAGAATGGTTAACACAGAAGTTTGAAGTGTAAAACGCTGATTGGTCGACTGATGCGTTGTCATAGTAACTGTTTTTCATTATATTCTTTCCTTTCCGTTTCTTTTTTTTTTTTACTTTACTCTCAGGTGCAGTCGTGTGCTTTGTACCTCTGTGATTAGAATAATCCAGAATACGCAATGATTTTAATATGGTTTCTTCCCACTTCCAATAACACAGATTCGTTAAACAAAATTGGTGAAAGTGTGAAAATTATTTTTATAGACTGTATGATCAAAATATTATTTCTCCCGAAAATTTTAATGAGATCATTCTCGTATAATTGATTTTTTTTACATGGATAGTCATTTTTTTATGCTGAGTATTTTTTGTAAGCTTTTTTTAAATTCTTTTTTTTTTATTAATTGGTTTTATCAAATTTTAGATTACTTTAAAAAATGAGAAAGTTAAATGTATTCTATTCAGACATGTTCTTTTTAGTGTCGTGTTGGCCGAATACTAATTGTTCCATTGCCAGGTGAGGTAATTGGTGGGATTTACTGATGTCACATGATCTCAGTATGGTCCAGACACCTTGTTAAAAAAACTCCTAATCATATTTTTAAAATCTCATATTCATATTTATAATAACACCTCAAATTTATACTAATGTACTTCAGTATAGAGACTCGTCGTTCCTAGAAGGTTTGTTCATTAGAGAATACAAAAAAAAAAAAAACTTTCTGACTATCTTTTGTATAATAGCACAATCGGACTAAGTAAAAAAAAAAATAAGCATTCAGTCCCACAATTACGTCCATTGTGTTCTATAACTTAGTACTAAATCTCACATTATGTAAGATATTTCTTTGTCATTCAGACTACTCTTTTTTGTGGGTTTGTTTTGATGTCATCTTTAAGGAAAAACACTTCCGTATTCATGTCTAGTAGGCCAAACGAAGTAAAACAGATTTAACGCACCAACCCTGAAAGTACACCTATTGTCTTCTAGATCTTAACTCAAAATACCGAAGTCTACTTGAATAACCCAGTCTTATCTCCTTGCTTATGTTTTGGGTTAACAATTAAAGATCTCGGTTTAATTTAAACTCTCTTTTTAGTTTTGGTTCTCATCATTGTCTGCCCGAATACCCCTAGCAATCATTCCAACTGGCTCAAAATGAAATAACTGCATATCATTCATCATTAATTTGGCAAAGTTAAACCTTGTAAAATTGTGTTGGTTTGGTTTCTTTGTCAGACATATCAACATTCGTGGGTTATTTAATAAAGCGATCATCATCATCATCATCATGTTGCACCGCGAGCACGGATATCCCTAACCCTCTCACGCCACTTTTCCCTATCGCTCATCGCCTCTGGCAGGTATACTGGCTACATCCCGTATCCTCACATAGCTGCTGTATGTATGTTGTAGATGGTCGTCCTGCTTTAGCTCGTCCATATGTGGGGGTCCATAGGAGTAAATCACTTATGAGTTCATCTCTGCTCCTCCAGCGGTGTCTTGCGTGCCAGGTTCGACTCACTTGGATAGTTTTCGTAATAGGAGGCAGGTGGCCGTATAGTTGGTACTTTGTGGTGTGTTACCGCCAGGACTTGTTTAATATTGCTCGCAACATTCTTGTGTAGTTGATGTCTAGCTTCTTCTACAACTGTTTTGTTAACGTCCAAGTGGTGCATTCATACAGCAGTATCGACACGACCACTGCCTGGAAGAAACTGCGTTTCATTTTATCGGTCAGGTCTGATTTCCATATGACCGATAGCTTATCGATATCTGTCCATGTCTTCGTTAGCCGCGTGTCGATATCCTTTTCGGTTGATGAGATACTGATTCCTAGGTAGGTGAATTCGTCAAACAGTTTCAGAGAGGTTCCGTCTAGTGTGGAAATGTCGCCTGCTTGATTAAAGCATATGTATTCAGTTTTGTTTGCTTTGACATGGAGGCCAATTCCTGTGGCAGCTCGTTCAAAACTATGCAGTAGTGTTTCGGCTTGGTTGGGTGTATTTGCTTGTAACGCTATGTCATCGCCGTAGTCGACGTCGGTAATTGTTTTTGCGGGGTACCTTCTGCTTTTTTTCTTTGTCAGCTCGAAGCTGTTTTCTTTGATTTTATCAATTGATGTTCTAAGCACGTAGTCTAGACAGATGATAAAGAGGTATGGGGCTAGCGTGTCCCCTTGTAGTACTCCTGCTACAATGTCGAAGTATTCTGTGTCTCCATCTGGTGAACGTACTTTCACTTTGGTGTTTCTATAGAGAATCATTATTGTTGCTAGGGTTTCTTTTGGTAGGCTGTATGCTAGTAGGATTTGTTCCATCTTCCCTCTGTCTATGGAATCGAAAGCTGGTAAGCATTTTCCAAGGGCATTAGTCCGAAAGTGATTGTAATTGGGCAACTGGAGTTCGAACTCGCTTACAACGATGTCGCAATCCAGCACGTTAACTACTAAGCCATTGTACTTACAATTACTACTAAAAATAGAAAGCAGTAAAACTAATTGCAGGATGTTAATTTGAAACAGGCATTGTGTTTTTATGTATTACTTTTTGCAATAAGAATTTTTTTGAACAAAATATTTTCCTATTTATATATTTTTTGGCTTGTGTATAGTGTAGATGCCTTCTTTTAGTATTCTCTATAATTTCTTACCTACTTATCAATCCTGAATTCTCAGGAGGAAAATATTTGTTGATGGTTATAAAATTCGGGAGTGAAGAATCTGGATCTATTTTCTTCGAGTGCAAGACCGCTACTGAGTAACACGGTATCATCTAGCTTTCAGATCCACTAGCTTTCAGATCCGCAAGCTTTCAGATCCTCTAACTTTCAGTGGTAATAGAAGGAAAAAGTTATTTTATGAAAATTCTGATGTGTTGGATCTATTTAAGACGATTGTCGTGATCATATTGCTTCCACGATGTGTTGTGCTGGTGCTCAATTTCTTTCTTTCGTTGAGGCTCCCATGCAATTTCATCATTGCTCCATTATTTATAAGTTAGAGGTTGACTCGAAATTTGATGTTAAAAGGTGATGATTTATTGTAATTGTTTAAAAAATGTATTTTTAACAATCTTGGAGAAAAAAGATTCCTTAGATTATTTGGTGTTATGATCATTCATTTTTTTTTTTTCTTTTTTCGCGGCAACGCAATTATTGTATTCTGCCAAGTGTCTCGAATAAATTTTAAAACAAGCCGGTAAACATTGACTGGTCAGTAAAGGCAAAAATACAGACAAATGATGTATTTTTAACGCAGATGGAATGTTAAACTTCAGAAAGTCCTTTATTCCTACAGTAACGTTTTAAGATTGCTAGTGACCAACGCCAGGCTTATAGACTTTCATATTACTCCGTTGTACGATTTGAATACTCTGTTTGTTAATAGATTTTGGAGAATGGTAAGGCTGATTGCAATGCCTAGATTAGTTTGGTATTTCCTGAACTCCTTGAATTAAGATAAGAATCCACGCATCTGAATGGATGTAAGAAAGGTTCTCAAATACTGTAAAGATATGTTTCAGGAACTAGTTGGAAAGATGAATCACTTCGCCAAAACAGTTTTGTGAACACATCTTTGAGCATTATTTCTTGACGATGAATTTTTTTACGTTTCTTATATATAACAACTTCATCGGTGGTTTAATTCGATGGATTAGATGGCCTATTTAGCTGGGATTGCCGAATATACCAACTGCATCTCTGCAGAGGGGTAAAACTCCCCCAACGAGGATCTTGGATATGACACTTAACAATCTTCACCCAATCGGCTGGGGCTGCAGAATACACCGACTGCATCGGTACGGAGTGGTAAGACTCCTGCAATGAGTGTCCTGGATATGACATGAAACAATCTGATGGTGAGGATTCGGTAATGCTGGAGCTTTGGGGAATGCAGCATACCTCTTCATTGCCATCGCTCCCAAGTCAACTCTGACCCTGAGTGGTCACGACTGAAAGGGTCCTATCTATGAGTCAAATTGGACTGTTTGACATCTAAATCGTGTACTGATGCTAGATTCTCTCGTTTGAAATAAAAGTTTGATCATTTAACTGTGAGAAAACAAGTGATTGATATTTAATTGAATTGCTTGTTAAATATAGCAATACTTGGAACAATTTAACTTTGCTTACATGCTAAAGTGAGTTGTTTGGGATAGAACTGCTTGTTCATATAACTGTGTGAAAACAAATGACTGATGTTTATTTTAATACTTAGAGATACATAGCATTACTTGAAAGTATTAACCGTGAGTAAAAGATTATCTCAGGCTTGTTTAAAAATTTCATCTATAAAATATGTTTAGAAAACATACATTAACGATTTATGTGTAAAAATGATTTTGCTTTAAATAACCTACAATGTTTGGTATGCCATAAAACCAGGTACATAGGAAAATATGTAAACCCATTTTACTCATGTACGCAACTTAATTTTCGGAAATAACAAGCAATAATTTTCTAAATTCTAATTTTTGGGGATCATGGAATTACTCGTATCCATTGAGACCTGAGTTTCCGTTTGAACCCTAGCTTACCACTCAGGACTCAAATTACATTAATTTTTTCTACATCGTTTAAAGAAATTTTTTAGATTCCACTTTTCATGGCAACAATAGATTTCGTAAATCAATTTTGTAACCGACTCACATATCTATTTTTCTATTGTAAATTTGCTTAAACATTTGGTTTTAAAGAAAGTTGCAACATATCTATAAATAGATCAATTCAGACGATTCATAGTAGTGGTGTTATTGCTAGGGAATTTGGTTTCTTTTTATAATGGTATATCAGCTTTCATGTTTTTTCAAGTACTAAAGCCATCCTTATAGAAACTGGGGGTGGGGTGAGGGATTCATACGTTTCCCGGGTGTAATAATCACAATGTGAATATTATCTTCCCGCTAGAATTCGAAATAGCAATGATATCACAGTTCAGCGCGTTAGTCGTAAGCTTCAAGGTCTTCTTACCATTAAAAGTCTTTTGGAAAACTATGTTGAGCGTATTTTCTGGGTCTTTGGGTATTTCAAAAAATCGTTCATCTAGTCTGTTTTGTCAATTGTGGAGGAACTGTTATTCTCATGGAGAAAGTACAGCAAAAAGAAAAGTCATTTGTTTTTACCCAAGCGGAAGTCTTCAATCTTTTCGGATGTGATCTTTGCTCAGTTAAGTTCTACGCAACCAAGAAGCTTCTATTTGACCTCAATGCAGTATATAAAAGTTCTAACAAATTTGTGTTATGAAACTGTATGCTAGCATATCAAATGGTCTCTACCGAAGTGAATCCAGGGAAGAACACCTGTGAAGCCAATGCTTATTTATCAAGCTGTTACCGAAAGAGGTGAAGCACGAAATGTTTTTTTTTCTCTTTTATTTCATTTATTTATTCATTTGTAAAATATTCATACGTATCACAATTGCTGCCGTTGATTGCGGCTTTGAATACGCCGATTGTATCCTCTACAGCGCGGTTTCTATCTCACTAAGAAGTATCCTTGTATGAAATTAAGATGCATCCGGTAGTTAGGCTCAAGGACAGGAGCTCTTGGTAGTATGCAGACCCCCTTTCATTGTAATAACTTCTAAGTCCATTCGAATCGGAAGTGCCAGGCCTTTAAGGGATCTGTTAAAAGATTATCTCTATTAGATACGAATACTTGATATCATATAACGGCAAATTAATTTATTAATAAGAGTTACTTGAAGCTGTAATTGTTTACGAAAGATTATTAATTGTTTGGAAAGTGCTTGAACATTATTTGTGTTAGATTGGAAGCTATATAAATGTGTGCATGTAAATGACTATTATTAGTTTGGAATAATTACTTTAAATCATATAATTATGTATGAATTATAATGTTTACTTCAGAATACTTGATATCATATAACTGTTCAAATTATTCTTTTAAGAACAATAACAAAATAGCTATATTTTTTTAGTAAGATTATTGTTATTAGTGAAAGCATATTATTGCTCCTAAATTATTAGTGTTTTATCGGAATCCATATAAATTTATGCAGAATAATTATTATTGATTAAGAACAATTTCTTTAAACCATAAATCTGTTTATGAATTTTAAGTATTAGATAAGAATACTTTATACCATAAAACTTTGTAAAAAAATTATTTCCTTGACAAATTAAAAAGAGCTATTAAAAAAAATCTGAAACACGACTCATTTACAAAAATGACTCTGGCAAAAATATTAATTATTTGGATTTTTTAAATAGACGTAACGAAATATTCAACAATTCTTACCATTAGTTTCAGTTGAGAATGGGCATACTGAATCCCATAAAAAGGGTAAGATCCTACCGCCAAAAAAAGGGTACCCTCGATATAAGTCAGATTATATCTGATGGTTAGGCGCCTGATATAGAGCGCTGGTGAGTATGATGTACACATTTTTCTAAAGAATCCTCCAGGAGCAGCATATGATACATGTATTTTATATCGAACAGAATATTCCTTTGACATGCCGCATAAGTTGTGTGGGTAACGTAACAAGATACGCACCTGTTTCCTAAAGTAAGGGCATAGATGCTCTAGCGGAAATACCTTTTAAGTTGCGTGGGTGGTATAATAGGATATGTACTCGTTTCCAAGAGTAAACAGTGCGCAGTTATCTCATCAGCGAAAGACTCGCATAAATTGCGTGGGTGACATGCTAGACATGAGGGGTGTCCACGTGCAACGCATAGGTGAGACGTGGGACCACGAGGATATCGCTGGCGTCCGGAAAATAATAAAAACGAGGAGAGTTTTGACCCGGGTGAAAGAAGCAGAAAGGCAGAGAGGTTCCACAGAAAAACCACATATTCCAACTGGCTGGTCTCCTTTATTTCAACCTCCTAAACTAGCTCATGGCCATCCGATCGCCTAGTGATTTCTCTCGTTTCCGACCGGGGGGATTCCACATTGTTTTACAAACACGCAAGACACAACATACACAACTGAGAGTGGAAGAAAGAAGAACAAACAAACACGGACTTGGGCACCTTCTTAGTATCTGTGCTTCTGTGTCTTTCACGAGCGAACACTCGAAAATTCCCACACAGCAACCAGGAATGCTGACTCATCCTCTCGCGCTCGCTGACCCGGCCTCTGGGTCTACAGGTCTAAACTCATCGCTCAGCAGCCGCTTTTCTCTGACTCTTGCCCTTCCCCGACTTCAGTCGACTACCCTGGGACCTTGCCCTCCATCGTCTTCTTCCAATCTCGTAGAACATTTTGCACGCAAAACTTTTGTGTGGGTTTCGCGCCAAAGCAGGAATCCTCTGACTGGCACTCACCCAAACCCACAGAAACGAACAGCACCCATTGTGCCACAGCTCTGTGTGCGTGCATTTCAGCCGTCTCCGACGCTTTCTGACTCTATTCATACGCACATTTTGGGTAATGAAAAGAAAACAAAAAAGGAAGCAGATTATATTTTCATACATCAGCGTTGTTGGCTTTCTTTGCTGTCAATTTTTAAGCGGACTGAATCTGATTTGAATTCAGAATTCTCCTACTCCTTGACTGGTTGCTTAAAAAAGCTTAACGAACCTAGTCTGCCCTTCTAGTTACCCATAGCTACAGGTATAACATAGGGATTTATTGCTTTACAAAATAATTGACATGAAGTGAAATTAGCAACTTAGACCAGTACTTGAACTGAAGTGATTTAAAATGATGTGATTTATGAGGACATATTCCAGTATTATTCTGAAGCTGATATTTTATATAGATTGAGTTTGTCAAATTTAAACGTTTCGCTGCAGATATATGGATACTGGGGCTATTGGTGCATAAAAAAGAACAACCTTGATTGCCTCTGAAAGATGTGTACGTTTCCCATTTGTTTCGAAGTCTAAAGAATGTGAACTCTCCTTCTCGCACCAAATGACCTTACTCATGGGACTGATTCCAAACAATTGAGCTTGTTGACCTTTTCGTCCCGAGAGTCATTTGAAGGGAACTGACTGTAGGATAGTATAAAGAATAAACAAGATATAGTTTTCCATTCGCTGCGTTTAGCAATTTGTTCTATTGAGTTTCCTAAAGAAATAAACAGAAAATCAAGACAGAAAGGGAATGTCAGAAGTCAGGATAGGGTTTTTATATTCACAGTGTCACTCATAAATATATATTAATTCTTTTTTATGAAACAATTTAATTTAAATAAGTATTTATCATTCTTTGTGGAACAATATACACTACAAAACATAATATTATACATTTTTTTTACGTTATCCTTTAGTATTGGTTCTCTGTTATCAAAAAAGGAAAGGCATATTTGACCTTTGACAGGCCGTGTAATTTACGAGGATATCAAAACAGGATGCACATGTGTCTCAAGGTAAACAAATGACGCTGGAAATGCCACATGAATGCCGTCGTGGCCATGGCAGAAGGAAGTGTGATCCTGAGGTGCGTGGGAGCTTAGAAAAATATGTAACGATAAAAGATTTTTGACGTTGGGCAGCGCAGAGAGAGAGAGAGAGAGAGAGAGGGGGGGGATCTGGCCAAAGAGAAACCTGACGGTACGCCTCTCTAGGCCTTAGCCATTGGCCAGATGGCCCAGGTTTAAGAGTTAGAAAAATGTCAGTAATGTACAAGACTCGTTAAATCGAAAATGGGAATAATCCCTGTAGGAAATAGGAGAAAATTGCGAAAACCCCGCAGTTAAAAAAAACAAGGAGCTGCTAATATAATTAATTACTGAGCTAATGCAGAGAAATGAAAAGAAGAAGGTTTGTTAAGTATAAAGTGGGTATGATCCTCAGTTATAGAAGCTGAGTGGAGTAGATATTTGAATTGACCTGTATCAGTCTCCCAGAAGAAAAATGAAGAAGCGGCGATGATTAAATGGTTTAAGTTGGGCAGTTAAATAATTAGGGTTGTGATTAATTATATTAATTATTTTATTGATAATTTATTATGTTAAATATTTTATCATTCAATTTTTAAAATTGTAGATTGGTTTGAAATCTTCGATTGGAAATGTAATTAAAATTGGAAGAGTCATATACACGTGCAGGTGTCGACCAAGATATCAATTCCTTTCAAAATAACGATGAGAGCTCCGGAAATCTAAATGTAAACAAAATTGATTCATGTCGTCGTAATTTTGAGGGAAATTAAATAAAAAAACATAATGAAATTTAGGAACAGTTTCGATGTTCATGATGAAATATTTAATTCTAGAATACATAAGAAAATTAGATAATTTGAAACTAGTTTCAGTTAAGTTTGGAAACCCAGAGAGACCAGTCAGGTTAGACGTTGGTGCGGGTCGGTAAGAGACGGGTTAAGTTGTTATCTATTTGTAACGGCAAGTGATAATCGTTCATAGACCCTAAAAATACCTTCCTCTCTTTTCGTTTCCACAGATTGTCAGGAACACAGACAGTTTGAATAAAGACTTTTTCGTAGCTGATTAGCAGGGTCGCCTGTTGTTATTTTTGGATTTTGAACACTCACTATGATACAATAACGTTTCAGGCTCTGTACCAGTCTCGTAGAAGCAGAACCAGAAGGGAGGTTCGTTGTGACGATACCTTAGCTATTCCAGATTCTCTCCTCACGCAACTAATTCACACTTTTCGTAATACACAAAAAGAAAGTTATATTTTTATACATAAGTGTTATTGTCAATTCTTTTCCATCTCTGTCGGTATAGAATACGTGTATAGTATAATGGTAATCGTTGTAGGAAATATAATCCTTCTGGACGACAAGGCTTCTTACGTTTTATTTTGCGCTAATACAATTGGGAAAGGGATAAGTTAATCAGTTCTTGCCACGATTGTTTAAAAAAGCGGACAGACTTAATCCTTTTTACTTTGATAAGGCAATCAATCTTCGCAAAAGTAAACTCTAAATTCCTATCAGCTTTACTCCATGTAATAATTGACCATGTGTCTTATTCTGCCCGGAGAGGAGCTGTTTGTTAAATACGTACCCTCTAACTAATATATATATATATATAAATAAGTTGCGGTCCAAAAATAAGTACTCCTCTCTGAATTAAGATATTTCAAATTAATAAAATTAAAGTTATTATGAATTAAGCCGCAGGCAAAGTGAAAAAGCAAATGAGCAATAATATGTTAAGTTTAGCAATGGGAATACATTTAAAGCAGACAATGTTTTATTTATTGTATTGAGGGGAAATGGAATGTTTCGATGGGTGGTTAGAAATCTTATAACAAGAGAGGAAAGGGCTATTCCAAAATATATAAAACCTTATAAGATCTATTGGATATTGTATTAAAACCTCAGATTCAGTCTCAAGACATAGAAACTAGATGGTAAGATTCAGATTAAAGGAGACACAAAGAAAAATACGAAAATAACTTAAATAGAACAAAAGTAGAGCTATAAAAGGAGATTGGGGATTTTAGGATTAATTTATGTATCAGAAATAAGAATGAGAGGTGATCTAATTGAAACTTTTCTAATATTTAATGACACTTTAAATGATTCTAGGCCTTATTCAATATTTCTCCTTAAACTGCTAATTGACCGTCAAGGCAATTTTCAAAATCTAAGTCGACTCAGCAATTGGACTTTTTTTGCTTATAAAATAATATACTTTTGAAACAAAGTAAATTGGATAATTTCAGAAATCAAAACAAAACCAGCAATAATTTAGAAAAATTCAAGAACAAATAGGATGATTGGAAAACAAATTAAAAGACAAATAATTTAAGAGGGCATTTTGGGAACTATCGGAAAAATTACAAAACGATGTTTTTTCTTTATATATATCATATTAATATTTCATATCTTCTGGGCAAAAAATATTTTTTAAGGTTGAAGAAAAAAGTTAATAAAAAGTTCATATGCCTAAGGAGGTATGACAAATAATTATTAGAAATAATGATATTTAGTCTGGCCACCTGCAATTATTACTAGTGTTTGTAGCATATGTAATTTTATGTAACGAAGATTTTTGACAATTGAAAAATGGATATGTTCTCCACCTCAGCACACACCCTCAGAGAAGATTTACTCTGTTAAGTTTATCTTGTTTTGGGGACGTCACTTCTATCTTTGGTTTTGAAGAAAATTAACATTCTATAAAAATAATTGATATAAATGTACTAATTTCTGAATTATATTGTATAAAAGAAATGAATTTATAATGGTTTTACCGTTAAAATATACCAACCGATGGCTAAAAGGATGGTCAGAAGTCAGAAAATATGACAATTGTTACTGAAAAATTGGATTATTAATAAAGAACATGATTCGCTAAAAAAAGTTTATTGTGGTGGAAAACTAATTACAAACTTTTATTTTTAAATTTACGTTGCAAAGAATGGATAAGGAAACTTATTGTGGACCCGGTTCGTTTTCAATATTGTGTTTGTATATTCTTCAGATAACTTATGGGAATATAGATAAAATGCCAAGAGGGGCATCTATAAACCAAACCAAACTAAACTAAACTGAATAGCTCGAAATAAAAATGTTTTTTTTACAATTAAACTGTACTTACATTTAAAACCGTGCTTTTGCTAAACTGAATTGTTTTAAATTGAACTATTTGTTGACACTGAAACTGTACTTACACTAAACTGAATTGTTATATATAACTGAACAGTTTGAAATAGAAATGTTTATGACAATTAAACTGTGTACTCATGCTAAACCGAATAGTTTTAAATAGAACTGATTATTTACATAAAAATGGATTTGGCGTTAAATAACCAACAAAGGTTGATATGCCATAAAACCCAACAAACCAAACCAAAAGCATCTATAAACCATCTCAGCTCTTATTTTCACAGTAAAAGTGATTGCCGAAAATACTATTTTCAATTGTCGAATCTATCAGATGTAGTTTTTGGCACTTCCGAAGCGTCTTACTTCTCTCATCCCTATGCTGATGGGAAACTGGGTGGTATTTGTCGGGATGGATTGAGAATCGAGAGGATTAGCTTGGGTATTAGTGCTGTGAATAGTCTAAAAGGCTCCTTAGTGGCACTCAAGGGGTCTCTTTTCTGACAGTTTTGTTGTAGATAAATGAGGTAAAGAAAATAAAGAGAGAAAGTGAACGCGATAATACACTGGGGTGCATTAAAAGTATATTCATTTTTAATCAAGAACTTCTCGAGAGAATTTTCATACGTTTAAAGCACATCATCATCATCGTCATCATCACCATTATCAAATCACACTCTCTTCACGGATTTCCCTTACTCTGTCTCTCTCACTCTCATCTTAGCAGGTCATCCAAACCACAGTCAGTGTCTTCAGAGAGCTGATGTAAATAAGGTTTTGTTTGTCGGCTAACACTGGCTCATCGATATGTAGGGGTCCATAGACGAACGTCATTAATGATTTCGTCCTTGTACTCCAGGAATATCCTGCATGTCTAGTTCGTCTTACCTGGATGGTTATAGAGATGGGAGCTAAGTGGTCGTACAGCTGTTTGTCATTGAATATAGCTCCCAGGAATTGTCCAAAATAGCTTGCAGCTTTCTTGCATAGTTCCCATCAAGCTTTTTCTCCATGTATTTTGTTTACATTCATGTAGTGCATCCATACTGTAGTATTTACACAGCCACAGCTTGGAAGGAAATTTAATTCTCTAGGATTTGGTGATCTGAGATTTCCTGATGCTCGAGCGCTCCGATGCATATATTTATACAGTGCACCAGAGAGAGAGAGAGAGAGAGAGAGAGAGAGAGAGAGAGAGAGGAAACTCAAATATTTTGGTAAAAAGTAAGTTTTCTTGATCGGTTTCAAATGTCAGTCATCATTTTTTTATTTATTTATCAGTAAGGATGTTCTTATTTCGTAGTTAATTTCAAGGAAAGAATAGATAAATTTACCTTCTAAATAAAATTTTCTCAATTTGCTCATTTTATACATCTTAGATGATAAAGTAATTACTTCTCTATGTAAAAACGCTATGGCACAATCTTGACAGTCAAGGGGTGTTACTTTACGGAAAATTCAAGACGGACCAATTGTTTTAAATACCAAAATGTTTATTTATGAACGTAACATTTCATACGGCTGTCGGCTATTGTAACAGGAGAGCAAGAGAGAATGGAAGATATTATGTGGTTACATAGAAACGCTATCAGATTTTTGGGTGGTTGACGAACAAAAATACCTAATTTGCCCCTCGAATCCCTTCACCTCTAGGGGAGTTTGAATCTCTAAACTCAACCGACCCTCAACTCTGAACTGACCCCACTGCACTAACTTCTAAAAATTCGCTAATATTATATATCAATTATCTCATCAGCTAATGTTATAAGAACACGTGTCTTTAACTTTACAGTGTGACGTGATTCCTGAAACCTTTCAGTCATACCCATTACTCAATCTCTAGCTGACAAAGATGTTATATGTCAACATCCTGTCTAGAACCCCGAGTTTAAAACAAAACCCTTTTTTGTCATGAGCTTATATACTAATCATTGTTTGTGCACGCGTACATTGTTTTCAATGTATCCTACACTTCAATTCAAAGTTTGCTTGCCAACTAACAATTTATCGCCTCAAATGAAATAATTAACTTATATAATTAATCATCATCCTTTTTAATATCACATATGTAGCAATAATCACATTAGCAAACTTACATAATTTCATGTATTTGACTTGAAACTAACAATTGTCAAACGGATCTTCTTACCTAATTGTTGTGAACCTAGCAAGGAGTAAAACTCTCCGGAGCAGAGTGGACCTTGGAGTATTGGCAATAAACCGATACTCTATAATCAGCAGATCTTCAGAAATAGAGCCTCACCTCCAGATTCAATTTTGCATCGTTTGCAGAACGCACTTTTTAGGGTTGACTGTTACCCATGTCCTGGTACGCCATAGGAAATAAACTAATATTTATATTTACAGAAAACCAGTCAAAAAATTCATTCAAAAACGACTGGCGACATGATTGATAAGAAGGGAATATTTTTTGCGAAAATCAAAGTGCAAAATTATATTATGTCCAAGACTTACAGATCCGGGTGCAATGTCAAGTTAGTATCCACTCGTAGGTTGGGTGGTTGGTTTGAAGTTTTTATGATATATCAACCTTTGTGGGTTATTTAATGCCAAATTCATTTCTATACAAATAATCAGTTCTATTTCAAACAATTCATTTTAGCATGAGTAAACAGATTAATTGTGAAAAATATTTTTCAAGCTATTCACTTTATTCAAACAGTTATAATTCAGCCAAATCAGTTTTGCATAAAAATAGATTTTGTTTTCACAAAGTTAAATGTCAAAACAATTCTATATTAAACAATTTTATTTAGCGTAAGTATAGTTTTCATGCCAAAAACAGTTTCATTTCAAACAATTCAGTTCAGCTGAAGTGCGCAGTTTAAATGTAAGTACACAGTTTAATTGTCAAAAACATTTCTCTTTCAAGCTATTCAGTTTAGTCAAAGCATTCAAATTCAAACATTTCAGTTTAGCATAACTAGGCTGTTTGGTTCAATTAAACTTATAGGTACGGCCCTATCAGGTGCTACCAATTTGGGCCAGAGTGGACTTGGGACCAATGGCAGTGGACGGGTACACCGAATTCCCCAAAGCCCCAGCATCACTGGAACCTCACCATCAGATTGTTTAAAGTCACATGCAAGACACTCGTGGGAGGGTTTTACCCCGCTGTAGAAGTGCAGTCGGTGTATTGTACAGTCCTCGCCGACTGGGCAACCACTGTTAGCGTCAAAACATCACTTAGATTGTAAGCTGCCTGGACAGACCTTATAAGATATAAGATCTATTTACGGTAAAAACTTTAGAAAAAAGATACAAGAAAAGATAAAGAAAAAAGATGCAAGAAATAAATTATGACATTCGATCGATTTTTGTCAATATCGATCGGGATTAACCCTAGCTACAAAACGTAATGTTCGTTTCTGACTTGAAACTCACAAAGGATACAACTTGCAGGATTTTTATCACTCGATCTGTGTCATTATTATATTTCGTTCTTTTTTTATGCTTATTTCTATCGTGTATTGCAAGTATTGCATCGAGCAAAGGACATATCAAGAAATAATCTTTGATCGCAAATTTTCCTACTAACGAAAATGTTATGATACTGTCAAAATCTCAGTGAAGAAAAAAAAATCAGTGTAGATATTTTTACATCAACTGTGAACACTCCTTTCTTAAGATAGTACCTATACCACACAACCATACTCTCAGACACGTTGATATATATATATATATATATATATATCATCAAAGTATGCCTACACCACTGATTTATTTGACTCTTTCTCCTTATCTCTTTCTGTCTGTCATCATTTTTGGTGGGACCTCTTCGCATGATGCCTTACAGAACTGTAAATAAAATCACATCTATCCCGTGGAAAGTAATTTGACCGGTGAGGATAATCTTCGAGCATCATTCACTCATTGTGCTCAGTATCCTAACTTATATAGCAATGCACTACAAGCGATATTGAACACTCTTAATTTATAAACACAAATATATATATATATATATATATATATGTGTGTGTGTGTGTGTGTGTGTATTTTCATAAAGTATATCCAAAGAATTGTAATGCACCGCGTCTTTGAAATTTAAACTTACTTGTAACAAATAAAATTCAAATGTACAAATTATTTTTTAAAAAATCGGCTTATTGGTCTTGTAGGTAGAGTGTTCGCCAATGGTCTGGGAGATCTGGGTTCAATCCCAGGTCGCGTCATACGAAAGACTTTTAAAATGGTTCTTCATACCTCCTTGCTTAACACCCAGCAATATAAGGTACGTATCAATGGTAAAGTGGAGCAATCCAGGTGAAGGAGTAGCGCCCTATCCCTACACCTTAGTGTTGTAGCTATTGAAAAAGGAGCCTTCTGGCCGCCCTCGATTACGGTCATCAACTTTACTACTTTACAAATTAAATATGTTCAATTTATACAGCATTGCATTATTTTTGTTGGATTTTGCTTAAGCTATAGATTTTGGTTTCACTAATTGCCGAAAATTAGCTGTTATATTCAGTTAGAAATCATTTCAAAGATTGTTTAACTACAGCTTCAAGGAAATGTGTGGTCTTCTGGTATGTGAACGCTTGTAATATTAAATAAATGACAAACCACGATATTAGAGGAAATAGAGATATATTCTCAGGAAAAAAAGTATATACAATAGAGAGACTATTGGTAGACAGGAACATAGGATTAGTGAATACAGAATAAAGATATACTCCAACGATAGTATTGGCTTCCGTTATTACAGTTGCAAGTAAGGTGATCTAGTGCGATCTCCAGTCTCCAACACTCTAATCCTATTCCTATAAGAAGCTGCTCTTCACCTTCTTGTCTGCCCTGGTATTAGTAGCTACTGCTATATATGGCAGATGGACTAGTTCATTGTGTGGAAAATGCTACTTTCTTTATCTACATGGAAGCAACATCTGACGCAGTAATATTTAGTGGAATAATTTATGTAGGAATTGAAAAAGATTGTGTTCAGTCACAAGTAATATCTTGTCTTCGGCATCTATAATCCCTTTAGGATGTTTTTCTTCATTAATTAACCCCCCACCTAATGAGATCATGATTTTAGTTGGAGTGTGTTTAATGTTTTATATGAATAAAGCAACTCCTCTTTGTTCGTGTTTTAAATCTGTTCGTAAAATGTGATCTCATTTCCAGCAAAGGTTTCACACTTTCAAAGTGATAGTTCAGTTTCATAAAAGAAATGTCCTTTTTTCCTCAGTTGACATTAATGTTCTTCTTATCAAAACCAGTAAAAAGATAGTTCATAGTAAAATGAAAAGTCTTTGAAAAAGTAAAAGTTTAAATAATATACTATTTTAGTAATTGTGTTGGATACTTTTAAAAGTTCATGATACAATTCAACCAAAATATCTATCTATCTATGACAATCTACCTCTCTGTCTCTGTCTATTTCACTGTCTCTGTCTCTGTCTCTCTCTCTCTCTCTCTCTCTCTATATATATATATATATATAAATTCCTCAGTCCCGTTTAAAGTATAAATCAAGATATTGATTTTAAAGTCGAAGATTTTTATAAGACGTGTGAATAAATTGAAATGTTTGAATCTTATAAACGTTGTCGGTCTAATAATCTAAGGTAGCATTGCATCAGCACAGGCAGATAGGGTCATGGTGTGCCAGTACTTTGCCACTTTAGATTATAAAACTGACAACATTATACAATTCAAGCATAATAGTTTATTTGCAAATTTTACTTATAAACGTTATGGATCCAAATCTAATATTTTCGATCTTAAAATTAATAACTTTTCGAAGTATACATTAAATGGAAGAGAAAATTTGTTCTAAAATATGAGCTCAAATTCTGCATCAAACCCGGCCCAGCGGTTAGAGTGTTCGCCAATGGCCCGGGAGACCTGGGTTCAATCCCAGGTCGAGTCATACCAAAGACTTTAAAAATGGAACTTGATGCCACCTTGCTTAACACTCAGCATTATAAGGTACGGTTCAAGGGTAAAGTGGAGCAATCCAGGGAATGGAGTAGCGCCCTCCCCTACACCTTGGTGTAGTAGCTATCGAAAAGGGAGCCTTCGGGTCACCCTCGACTATGGTCGCTAACTTTACTACTTATATATTATAACAGTGTATGTTTTTCTCTCTCTTACTTGGTGGGTTTCTAGCTGACCAAATAGAGTATAATTTGGAGAGTGCTCAATATCTCAGATGGTGCTATGATAAAATAATGATAAATAAATATACTTTATTAGTTATTTATATTTAATAACACGGATGCTTATCTATGCAATTAAATATATAACTTATATATATATATATATATATATATATATATATATATATATATATATATATCAGTCTATTCATATTAGTATGTTTTATGTTAGCAGCTGTCTATCTCAATCGTCTCTTATATATATATATATATATATATATATATATGTGTGTGTGTGTGTGTGTGTGTGTGTGTAATGTGACTGAATGCCATATGATTTTAAGAATGATTCCAGTTTTATTTAGACATTTTTGTTTTTGTTTCCCAGTAGAACTGAGATTTCTACTCAAATGGATACCAATTTTTCTAATTTATTCTGATTAATTGATTAAGTGATTAATTTATTTTTTAATAAAATTTATATTTTTTAATTTCACTCTCAAAATATCTGTGTCCTCCATCCGCAAGAGAAAAGGCTATTAGTGGATTCCAGACGTATTTATTTTCTGTCTGTAATACACATTCTGACCAGTTTTCCGCTACAGTATTGAAGTTATATACGAGAACAAAGACGAGCAGTCATGTAACTTTAAGACACTTGAAGTCATGAAAAGACATGATAAGTAATGTTCCTTCAAAGTCATCTTATCAGCGTTAAAGCTTACAAGAGGCATGACGGTCACTAAAGAGGATGTCATATATATATATATATTGGCCAAGTGGTTAGAGTGTTTGCCGACAGCACAGGATCCTGGGGTTCAATTCCAGGTCGAGTCATACCACCATCATCACCATCATGTCGTGCCGCTAGCACGGATATCCCAGACTCTCTCTCGCCAGTACTCCTTATCGTTCATCGCATCTGGCAGGTCTTCAGGGCTACAACCCGTATCCTCGCATAGCTGCTGTATGTATGTTCGAGCTGGTTGACTAGCTTTGCTCGGCCATATGTGGTGGTCCATTGGAGTACATCACTTATGAGCTCGTCCCTGCTTCTCCAGCAGTGTCCTGCATGTCTTTCGTCTAACTTGTATAGTTTTCGTGATGGGAGGCAGGTGGCCGTATAATTGGTGCTTTGTGTGGTGTTGCCGCCAGGACTTATTTAATATTGCTTGCAACATTCTTGTGCAATTGCCGTCTAGCTTCCTTTCCAGCCGTTTTCTTAGCGTCCAATTAGTGCATCCATACAGCAGTATCGATACGACCGCTGCCAGGAAAAAAAACTGCGTTTCATTTTATCAGTCAGGTCTGATTTCCATATGATCGATAGCCTATCGATAGCTGTCCATGCCTTCGTCAGCCGCGTGTCGATGTCCTCATCGGTTGATGAGATACTGCTTCCTAGGTAGGTGAATTAGTCTACCAGTTTCAGATAGGTTCTGTTTAGTGTGGAAAGGTCGCCTAAAATCAAAACAACCCCCAAAAAATGACCAAATAAGCATTGTCCCCCTCCCCAAGTAGTAGACCTTCCCAAATTTTATTTAAATTCATTAGTGACTAAACGGATGAAGAACTAGCTTGTGCCACTAGAAAACCAAAGGTTCAATACTGGTTAGTATAATGTCTTTAAGTCCTACTAATTTGAAATGCCAAAAATTTTACAAAATTGGATGCTATTTTATTATTTGCAAAATGCCGCTTGTACAGTATGTTTTGAATGTAAAGACACTTTCTTCCGTAAATCCAAATTGAATATATGACTTTGGCCAATCGTGTTAGCATACACGGCACATGTGTTTCTGAATCTTTTCTAAAAGCTTAGAATCTTACTGAAAAAACTTAGTAGGCATCACATTTGAGAATCTATTCCATGAAACAATAGCACCAAGCTAAGATCATTGGTGTTGACGAGTTCGATCCTAACCTTTCCTTGTGCCGTTGAGACCCTATAGCTGTCTATTTCTATAGTTACAGAATATTCACATTAACTTTTTTTGATAAGTCGCTAAGTATCAGAAAAAGCATAAAAAAACTCAAAGGACAACATTAAAACGCAAATTTAATTTGTTTCTTTATGCAACTCCTTTATCATATCTATGGAAATGACTGTAAAATGTTATAAAAATAAATAAATTCATTCGCCCAAAACGTGGACTGAAGTTAACAAGATTATAAAAAAGAAAATAGAAAAAAAAAATTGACATTAAAAAAAAAATGTAACAATCAGATAAGCACGTGGTAGTGTATGGTAGGACAAAAAATGACATTGGAATACATAGGCTGGCTTTTTAGGTTGATGCCAGGAAGACATCGAAAGGAATAATCGAGTTATGTTGTTCTGATCCGATTTCAGTCGCTATGGCAACGTTTGATGGACGTTGGCAGACACAGGAGTGACATCGCCATTCGATCGATCTCTTAGAACGTAGATAGATAGATAGATAGATTGATAGATAGATAGATATATAGATAGATAGATAAAGAGATACATATAGATAGATAAAAAGAGAAAGAGACAGAGAGACAGAGGGAGAGAGAGAGAGAGAGAGGCGGGCAGACAAACTTATCGATCGATAGATAGTTTTTTTATGATGATAGATTGGTAGATAGAAGAATAAGTAGGTGAAAGATAGCTACACAAATAGATGAACGGAAATAAAAAGGTAGGCGTACTGATAAGAGGGAACGTTACTAATTCACACGTATATATATATATATATATATATATATATATATATATATATATATATATATATATATATATATATATATATATATAGAGAGAGAGAGAGAGAGAGAAGAGAAGCATTAAGATTATAAACGGAAAAGTTTCATTAAAAGCTATAGTTTGATACTTTCATCTCGTATATCTAATCTTTCTAAGTATCAGTAGCGGGCAACGATAGCTGAAATGTATTGCTGCTCCTCATGGATAAGGAAAAAAAATTGCCTCTTAGTTAAACAGATCAAAATATTTGCCACGAACAGAGGACTTGATTCGATTTGTGCTGTCTTTCCACATTTCGAAATTATATGGATCTTGAAAATCTCTCCAATAAAGTGTCGAAGACATGCATACACTTACACTCACGCATATATATATATATATATATATATATATATATATATATGTGTGTGTGTGTGTGTGTGTGTGTGTGTGTGTGTGTGTGTTTCAGTGTGTGTGTGTGTATATATACATGAGCGCAATTCAAATAGTCTAACCCCGACCCAGATTTTTTTATTTTATTTGGGGTTACACTTGACATTTTTGTATGGGACCCATCGGCACAAAACTAAGAAAAAATCGGAATTAGTTTAATAGAATGTAATGTATTAGCAAAACAACAAATATGTTCCACAATATCTTTCCTTTCTTGGTGAAGCTTAGAGCCTTTTGAACCTTTTGTGGAGGTGCCCGTGGTGTAATTGTTATCGTCGTAGGAAATGAACACGGTGACATGAGTTCAAATCCTGGACGAGACTTATTGCATTTCACATAGCACTAATACCCTTGGGAAGGTATGAATCCAATTATTCTCCCTCCACCTATGGGTAAATAGTAGGACAGACTAGGTTCTTCACCTTCGTGAGGCAACTAGTCTAGGAGAAGGGAACCTCTGAATTCAAACCTGTTAACTCCGCTTAAAAATTGACCTTGTGTCATATCCTGCCCGAGCGAAGGGGTTGGTAAATAGGAGAACCTTTTGAACGACCCACCTATATATATATGCATATACATATATCATCATCATCATCATCTCATGCCTCTAGCACGGATTTCCCTGACTCTCCCTAGCCGCTTTTTATCCTCTATCTCTTTCGTCAGGTCCTCTGGGCTACATCCTCTGTTCGCACAGAGCTGTTGTAGATAAGTTCTAGCTGGTCGTCCTACAATTGCTCGTCTTTGTGAAGGGGTCCAGAAGAGTACGTTGCTTATGAGTTCGCCTTTACTCTTCCAGCAATGTCTAGCATGTCTTATATATGTCGTCATCCACAGACAGACTGTTTCAGGGAATCACAACTCAGCAGTGTGGCGAGACACGCGAGAATTTTCAAGCTGAGATCGAAACCCGGCTAAGTTTACGTCAGCCTGACAACATACTTCACAGCCAACAACAGTCTTAGCGCAAAAGAAGGGATTTTATCACATATGTATTAATTTTCCGTTGTTTACATTTCCGCTAACGGCTACCGAAGTTGTCAATTCATTAGAAGAGCTTTGAATTACACGAATGACAACCGTTTATTTCTTCACAAGAGTGCTAAACCCACGAGAAGGAGCATATATATATATATATATATATATATATATATATATATATAATCCACAGACAGTATCACAACTCTTCAGTGTGGCTAGACACCTTGGATGCTAAGACGCTAGGATCGAAACCTGCCCGACTTTACGTTAGACCCAGTATCAGACCGCTCAGCCAACAAGCGAACTACGTCAGCTTGGGAATTATAAGGTACTAAGTAGTAGCTTTCGTTTGTTTACATTTTATACCTTACCGGACACCAGAGTGTTCTCTCTATCTCTATCTCTCTCTCTCTCTTTCTCTCTCTCTCTCTCTCTCTATATATATATATATATATATATGGGGGGGTGACTGGTACCTCCTCAATCTTGGTCAAAAGTATCCGTCGGAGCGCATGTCACTCTTACAGTCAAGCTCATACTTGCAAGCAAGATAATTATCTTTGTCGTTGACATTAGCCACAAGCACTCTCCTATGATCTCTCAAAAACTGTTTTAGACCCCCATATTTTATCAGTGAGAGGATATGAGTTAGTTGTACGTTGCAAAGGAATGGCCTGTGTAAAATGAGCCTGCTACTGCTTACAGTCATGAAATCTCTAAAGCCTACCAAGTCAAGTGTTTGAAAAAAAATCCTACAACAGATATTATAAGCATGTGAAAATAAAAGGTGAAAAATGAGCAGGACTGATGACTAATCTTGTTTCCAAAGTTGTCTTTTTTAATTCATTATATACACACATGGACTCACACACACACATTGTATATATATATATATATATATACAGAGAGAGAGAGAGAGAGGAAGAGAGAGATATTGGAGGTGAACTGAAACAGGAGTTCAAATCCTGGTTGAGTCTGTTTGCATTTCTGGTCAAGCTAATACTCTTGGGAAGTATGTGCATCCAATTTCCCTCCGTAGAGGAATGGACAAAAGTGGAGGGACACGACGCGTTATACGTTATATTGCGACTGGTCTTGGAGATGGAAAACTCTGAGTTCGAACCTGTGAAACATCACTTAAATTGACCTCGTATCGCATCCCGTTCGTTCGGAGTGGTTGATATATATATATATATATATATATATATATATATATATATATATATATATATATATATATATATATATATATATAGGTGTGTGTGTGTGTTTCCTAGAACAATAAACTTTATATAACAGAGTGTTGGAAAATTCTTGATAATTTTCTTGTAAGATCATTTGTTCTAGGTTACGAGACGGCATTTTAAAAAAATGTTGAAGCATTTTTTAGCATTTTAATGATTTCAATCTTGATGTAGTTTAGTATATGTACCGCTGGTACAATCTTGACGTAGTTTTTCTAGTATTCGTATGCCAACTCGAATCAGATGAAATTCAAAATTGAGTTAAAATGCTTTCAAATATTTAAAACAGCAAACGTTATATTGCTTTTGTCCATGATGGTAGAGGTTACAACATCTGATGAGCCTAGTCTCCTTTGTAGTCTTAATTTTTTGATCGGGTTTTATCATTCTAAGTTTGATAATAGAAATTGTTCCGGGGAAAGCTCCATAGTGTACTAGCTCAAGTGCTGGAGTAAGTCCTCGAAATAAGCCAGCTCCCGTCGTAGCCGTGCTATAACATTCTATTCTGACTAATATCCTTTGGAAAGATATAAACCCCTCTTATCCTATCGGTTAAATGGTATCATTACTGCTTTTCTAAAAGAGTGGCTTTGGCTATAAATGGTCCTTGAAAGTGGACAAGCGATTCAACAAAGAAACAAGCCAAATGGTGCTCTCTCTACGTTCATCTTCATATAAATTTATAGATTCCGAGAAATAAAAGTAAAAAGTTTCTTGTGTAACATTTATTTCATCAGATTGTCCATTTTAATTCTTGTTTGTATTTTTGGATCTGCAATCACATAATCCGTTTGAGTGGATCGTCTGATAGCCTAAATAATCCTCATCTCAGGTCGACATTGACTGTACTCCTCATTCCGAAACAAAGTGAATATATTTAAGAGGTAAAGTTCAACACATGCACGTCCATGTTCAGAAACAAAACAGATAGACAGATAGACAGATAGAGAGAGAAACAGACAGAAGAAATCTGGGTTTGAGAGTTTTAATTTGGTTTGATTTGCTTGAAATATTTAATGGCATATCAACTTCTTATGGGGCATTTAATTCTGAATTTTTATTAAATTGCAAATATTTGGTTTGGTTTATTTGATTACTAGCATACAAGCTCATAATAAGTTATTCAATTCAAAATTGTAAACAAAGTAAAGTTGGCGACCATAGTCGAGGGCGACTAGAAGGATGCCTTTTCAGTAGCTACTACATCGGAGAGTAAGGGAAGGCGCCACCCCTTTCCCTGGATTGCTCCACTTCACCCTTGATACGTACATTATATTGCTGAGTTTAAGCAAGGAGGTATCGAATACCATTTTTTTAAGTCTTTGGTATGACGCGACCTGGAATTGAACCCAGGTCTCCCGGACAAGTGGCGAACACTTTTCCCACTAGGCCAATGAGCCGGTTAGTTTTCTTTTTCTTTTGTTTAATAGCGTATCAACTCCTTATGAATCATTTAAAGACAAATTATGATTAATTCCTAGATGTTGGCATCGATTTTTTTTCATTTCTTTATTACTAAATAGGGTATATATGGACAAATATTCCTATGAAATATAAATGAATTATAAACAATGTTAACCTTTGAATAACCGCTCCCTCTTTATAATAAACATTTGTTTGCAGACAGTTGATAGTTTCAAGTATTCATATCAAACACCAATAACATATCATCATCATCATATCGTGCTGGCAGCACGGATATCCCTGACCCTCTCTCGCCACTCCTCCCTATCGTTCATCGCCCTAGGCAGGTCTTCAGGACAACAACCTGTATCCTCACATAGCTGCTGAATGTACGTTCGTGCTGGTCGTCCTGCTTTTGCGCGGCCGTGTGTGGGGATCCATAAGAGTACATCTCTTATGAGTTCATCTCTGCTTCTCCAGCAATGTCCTGCATGTCTGGTTCGCCTAACTTGAATAGATTTCGTGATAGGGGGCAGGTGGCCGTACAGTTGGTGTCTTGTGGGGTGTTGCTGCCAGGACTTGTTGAGGATTGCACGCAGCATTCTTCTGTAATTGCCATCTAGTTTCTTCTCCAGCCGTTTTGTTAGCGTCCATGTAGTGCATCCATATAGCAGTATCGATGTGACCGCTGCCTGGAAGAAACTGCGTTTCATTTTATCGGTTAGGTCTGATTTCCATATAGTCGATAGCCTATTGATAGCTGTCCATGCTTTCGTTAACCTCGTTTCGATGTCCTTTTCGGTTGATTCGACGCTGCTTCCTAGGTACGTGAATTTGTCTACTAGTTTAAGAGGGGTTCCTTCTAGAGTGGAGATGTCCTCCGTTTGGTTATAGCACATATATTCCGTTTTGTGTGCATTAACATGGAGGCCTATGCTTGCTAATGCTACAAGGGAATATTCTTAAAACAACAAATTTGAAAACTGTTACATAAACAAATAATATCCAGATACATTAGGCCCATAGTTACAACAAAACAGGTAGTATTACTGCGGTTCAGCGTGGAATTCGGAGTTACGGTAATGAATTGAAGATTCAATACCAGATGCAACACACTTTGATACGAATTCTTACACTTCTGCAAATCATGTGTCATCGTATTAGGAAAACATGTTATTCGATGATATTTTCATGTAAATTCTTCGAAAGAAAATACTGTGCAATTCGTGACCACATAGCAGTCTCTAAATTATTGTCTACTATTATTTATTATTGCAGTTTGATTTTGAAAAAAGTGTTGAAAAATTATGCATAACATATTTCATAGTAAACCACACACACACACACACACACACATATATATATATATTGATCCACAGACAGACTGTTTCATTATATCACAACACTTCAGTGCAGCAAGACACGGAGGGACGCTTCAAACAAGGATCGAAACACCACCTAACTTTACGTTAAACTTATATATTACCGCTCAACCATTTAGCAACTTACGTCAGCTCCAGTATTATAAGGCATATTGTATTAGATATTGCTTTTTTTTGGTTTTTCGCTATCTTTGGTTTTTCGCTATCGGATACCGGAGAACACAAGTCGTTAGAAGAGCTTTGCATTTCGCTTGTGGCACCCGTTTGTTCTTTCGCCAGAGTGCTCAAGGCCCTTGAGGAGAGCGTATATATTGTTATCCACAGACTGACTGTTTTGTTGTATCACAACTCTCTCTATATATATTCCCTTACCTGATTCATTTCTCGATTCTATTTCATCAATATATGAATCTCTTAGAAATGAAGGCATAGGGATTTGAGATAACCGTTTATTTTAGTTTTCACCGTCAGTTATAAGCCATTATTTGAGAATTTTCTTGACTTTAAAAAACATTTAAGAGGAAAAAATTTTATGCAATGGTATCAAACTTACTGCAATATTATCACATTTGATTCGCAGGCATGAGATCTTGAGTTCACAGTATATATATATATATATATATATATATATATATATATATATATATATATATATATATATATTTATATATATAATGTTGCGTTACAAAAATCTAGAAAGATTTACGGCGCAAAATTGATTCTTTCAAAAAAGTAAAAATGTGAAAAAAATAAATAAATAAATAAATAAATAGAATGTCTTTACATCCTTCTGGTACGATGGAGGAAGATGTGGAAAGTATCTTACGAAATACCGGAAACGATGGTAAATTTGGCCATATTTTTTTACACTCAGTTCAACTTTTTTCACATTTTACGTTCAACCTCATTTATTAATCTGCGAATGTGTGTGCATGGTAGTGTACGTATATATATATATATATATATATATATATATATATATATATATATATATATATATATATTGAAAAAGACGGACAGAAAAAAATGAAAAAAAATGAAAGAGTGTCATATGTAGATAAGCTGAGAAATTTCGTCAAAAATCAAAAATATTTTCTGTACTTAATAATAAAAAAAAAGTTAAAAGCCTCCAAATTACACAACTGGAATGTACTCAGCTACTATATATATATATATATATATATATATATATATATATATATATATATATATATATATATATATATATCTTTGTCTGTGTGTATTTATTAAAGAATAAAGGGAAAAAATCAGTTTTTGGAGACAAAATGGAACGTCTATGTATGCGCGAATATAAGTGTAGGTAAAATGTGTCTACATCCGATCGCATATGAATGCAAGGATAGATAGATAGATGTACGCAAACTATTCATGAAAAAGTATTTATTTTCAACAGAAAATGTTTTTAATACAATCTTTCTTTTCTGTATGCTACTTAATTCTATAATAAATAAGTTGACGGATAGGTACTGAGCCTGATGACTACATATCCAAATTTTAGTTGGAATTAGAAATATTACGTTTAGATGTACGGCAATATATTATTTCTAAAAGGATTAAACAACTCCAAGGAGACTTTTCAAATGGTATTCGAAATACAAGTGCCTCACACCAACTCATTATATGTATACTGAACTTTTTCAAACGTGAATCGACAATCTTCGAGAATTGTCGCATGAATATTTAAAAAATTACAGGAAAAAAAAATTTACACTGAATAAAATATATTTGAATCAGTATCGCTATTTAGTCGTCACCTACTTTTTGAAGACTAATTAAAGTCAAAATAAGGGAAACCAGTAAAAATTGACCTTATGTGTTAGAAAATGATCTATAAACAATATTTAATTATTACGTTCCGGTAGACTTCTTAAAAGCTGATTAAATCTTTGATCTAACGCCATTTTTTTATTACTTACTTTGGGATATTAGAACATATTATAGCAGTGAATTGATGAACTCTTCGATAATTATTCGCTGTTTTGTTAATTATTTTTATGCCTCATGTTATTTAATCGGAAGTGCCCGTAATGTAACTGATTAGAAATTGATTTAGCCACAAGAGTTCAATTCTTGGACGTGGCTGGTTACGTTTCATAGAACACTAATATTTTTGTAAATTATAACTATCCCTTCAGCAATGGATAAATAGTCGGTCACATAATGCTCGTTAGCATTTCTATGGCGCTTGTCTAAGGGAAAGAAAACGCTGATTTCAAACGTGTTGTGGACCTGGAAAATAATGGGCTCAGCCAGATTATTCCTGCCCAATACAGGCTACATGAGTAGCCCCACCCCCAATGACAAACCCAGATATGGTACCTATGGTGATGGTTGAAATTGGGTTTTCTTTTCTCTGGAATTTTTATCGACTGATATATATATATATATATATATATATATAAGTAAAATTGGCGACGAGAGTGAGGGCGACTACTAGAGGGCTACTAGACCGATGGGTAGAAAAGGGTGTTATTCCTTTCTTTGGATTGCTCCACTTTACTCTTGATACTTACCTTATAATCATGAGCGTAAGGCAAGGAGATATCAGGGACTTTTTTTTGAGTCTTTGATATGACTCGACCTAGAATTGAACTCCTGTCTCCTAGGCCATTGGAAAAGACTCTACCCAATCATATATATATATATATATATATATATATATATATATAGGACAGGAATTTTCATACATTTTCCAAGGTATAAGTCCGAAATAGAACAAGTATCACCGACTGGAGTTCGAACCCTCTTACTAGACAATCTGTGTCTTCCACGTTATCACCGAAGCCACAGGGTGTCGACATAAATATTCTATGAAGCCAAAATGTCCAGCTATTAAAGAAAATATGTTCTGCTTAGCGTCTCTCGTTAGTTTATTAATTGCTAATTTTAGAACAATATAATTTTTATAAATATCCACTAAGTGTTCAATTTTCATAATTTTTCCATGGTTAAAAATGTCATTTCTTTCATTCTTTCTTTCTTTTTTTTTATTCGGCCATTCATTTTTCCTACTTTCTTTCTTTCTTTCTATACTAATTTGACTATACAGTTCTATCAATCAAACAGCCAAAATTGATTATATTCACTATTCTCATTTTTCTGTTGTATTCCGACATAATTGTGTGTTTGGCGATACATGCCTTCTCTTCGTCTGAATTGAATGGAAAGTATCGGCGTTTGATCTTCACCTATCGATTCCAATATTCGTCACGGTAACCATTTGGACACTGATACCACTTCTTTTTAAATGCCAAAAACAAAACTTCATGTTTTCATCGATAAAAGCATGTTTTACCTAAGGTTATAAAAGAAAAAGCATTTGGCCATTTTGTGTATATATATATATATATATATATATATATATATATATATATATATTAGTGTGTCTATGTCTTTGTCTGAGTGTGTTTGTGCCCGTATGTGTGCTTGTCGGTGTGTGTGTCTTTTGAAATATATATATATATATATATATATATATATATATATATATATATATATATATATATAAACACTTCACTTCATATACAAATTTATATATTTGGTATATATTTATGGATATAATGAAACACACACACACACACACACACACACACACATATATATATATATATATATATATATATTTACATGCATAAATACACACACATTACCCACACATACATGGAAATAAATATGTATGTATGTATGTATGTATGTAAGTAGGAAAGTATGTATCCCTGTATAGAAACAATTACGCATATATATACATAATAACAAACATGCACGCGCACATTGCACACACACAAACACACACAGGGGCCCACACACACACACACACAAACAGAGGCACACACACATATATATGCCTATATATATATATATATATATATATATATATATATATATATATATATATATATATATATATACTCTTCAATCCAGTAAATCCGGTGTAGGGAACAATTTTGTCAGGACAAATAAATTATTAAAATTTTGAATATTTAAATATTCCTGGTAGAGAGGTCAACGTAAATGAATTCACAGAGCAAATAGTATTATTTCAAGAAAAAACAATATTCGTTCACATTAGGAAAATAATCGTATTTCCATCCTGTTAAGAGTATTGATATGAATCAAAGACTCTAAAATAATTTTAACAGGACTACCACATATCCAATAGGAAAATAAAATACATTAGGAGGAATAGTCAAAGGAAAGAAAGAGAGGGAACGATAGTCATTGGAATGTAAGACAGGGATAAACGACATACATTTCAGCTATTTATAAATTTTATCCATGTAAGACTTGTTCCGGTCCCTTCTCGTTTCATATTAAGACATCTACAAAACCAATGAAATTAACACTTTAGCCTTTACAGTGATACATAGTCACTTTTAAAGTATTTCTAACAAAACATATCAATTTTAATTCAAGTAAGTCATCACTTTTTTTAAAGGTACCTGCAGTAAATTGTTAGATTTCTTTAACCATATTCAAATATTTATACCAATTTGATAAATTATTGTTAAATATTAGCTTTGACTATCTATTCAAAGTGTCTACTATTGTTTAAATTTATTTCTATGCCTACATTTAGCTATTAATCACATCTTTGATACAACATGATTTGTATCTTCTCTTCTAGACACAAATTACAACTATCATCAAAGCATCTTAGAGTATTAGACCTTTTTAATATACTCCATGGGATTTCCCTTTTTTTTCAATTACCAAAAATGTTTGGATAAGGCTGTTTGATATTTAAAGCGTTCATGAAAAAACAAATGAATGTGGTAATTAAACCTTAATTTCCATTTCGTCGATGAATTCCTACAAAAGCTTTTTTTTTTATTTTTGATGTTTTCTTTTGCGAAAATTATTCCTTGGTATACGACATTTTTAACATTACATATGCCTTTCATTATACAATTAATTTTAATTTTACAATTAAAGTGTTAATCAATCAATTTAAAAAAAAAATTTTTCCTATATTTATATTCACAAGTTTACAATAAGAGTGGTAGAACCATATGCTTTTATTTTTTCTGTTTTTATGATAATTTATCTTAATTCGTATTTTCTTTATTGATATCAAATTTATAATTGTTATTAATAGTATTAAGCATTCTAGGCTCAAGATAAGTAAACTCTTCTTCCAACCCACTATTCTTGATGTCTTCAATGTACATTTTACTACTTTCATGGAAAATGTTCTTATTCTACTTATTCTCGAATTAAGAACTTTAGGGACTTGTTTAATTATAGAATCTAGATGATTAGAATTTACATTAATATAGGAAGGAATCGTCTGTAAGAGTTGTCAGAGAGGTTCAGTGTAACATCTAAAGAATTTGCTACTTTAATATAAGAAAGAATTTCAATTTTAAATCCTAAGGATTTGAAGGCTATTATAATCTTCTTTTTTTTTTTTTGTATACTTGAACACTTAGGACCATCACTGTTGGAGTTGTATGATATTCTGTCATTATGGTATAAACCGAATTGAGTGGGGTCAACAATTATGCGAAATGTATCCAATATGTATGAGCCACGTGGTTTGCTGTTCGAGCTGGATCGTATCCACCAATAGGAACATCAAAGTTATCCAAGCCAGTTTTTACCCACGTATCATCTTTACCACATATAATTCTTCAGTATAGTTTTCCTACACGCTAATATTATTTGGTACTGTTCATCTGTTATTTCTACAAATCAAACCTGACCGATAAAATGAAACGCAGTTTCTTCCAGGCAGCGGTCGTGTCGATACTGCTGTATGGATGCACTACTTGGACGATAAGAAAACGGCTGGAGAAGAAGCTAGACGGCAATTACACAAGAATGTTGCGAGCAATATTGGACAAGTCCTGGCAGCAACATCCCACAAGGCACCAACTATACGGCCACGTGTCTCCCATCACGAAAACTATACAAGCTAGACGAACCAGACATACAGGACACTGCTGGAGAAGCAGAGACGAGCTCATAAGTGATGTACTCTTATGGACCCCCACATATGGCCGAGTAAAAGCAGGACGACCATCTCGAACATACATACTGCAGCTATGTGAGGATACGGGATGTAGCCCTGAAGATCTGCCGGAGGCGATGAATGATAGGGAGAAGTGGCGAGAGGGGGTCAGGGATATCTGTGCTAGCGGTACCATATGATGATGATGATGAATACTATCATATAGACTTTTATTTTTGTTACCGATGGAGAAAACTCAATTATGTCAAATTGAATAAAATTGGTTTTGGTTTTGTTTTTAATGTTCCTAAACCATTCAATTGTAACATTTGAGTTCTTCCAAAACTTAATATGGGTAGTTTTTTGTATCTTAATTGAAATATTTTGAATGATATTTTTTGAGATTATCCATAATTCAGTTTTAGAGGGGTTAATTTATCTAGACTGTAATTGATTCTCAAAATTAAGTTTATGGTCCTTTAAAAAGGACCATACATTTACCTGACGTATCTTCCATATCTAATTTGTTGGCAAACTTAAGGGTATCATTATTTATTCGGGAAATAGTTTGGTTTGTTTGGTTTTATGGCATATCAACCTTTGTAGGTTATTTAACACCAAATCCATTTTTATGTAAATAATCTGTTCTACTGAAAACAGTTAAGTTTAGCATAAGTACACAGTTTAATTGTCAAAAACATTTCCATTTCAAACTATTCAAGCAGTTATATGTAATTATTCAGTTAAGTGTAAATACAGTTTTAATGTCGAAAAACAGTTATATTTGAAATAATTCAGTTAAGTACAAGCACGCAACTCAAGTGTTAGTATGGTTTAATTGTCAAAAACATTTCTATTTCAATCTATTCAGTTTACACAATTCATTTTAGCATAAGTATGCTGTTAGTTCTATTTAACCCATAGATAGGGCCCTATCAGGTGCTACCACTCCGGGCCAGAGTCGACCTGGGAGCGATGGCAATGAAGGGGTACTCCGCATTCCCCAAAGCTCCAGCACTGCTGGAACCTCATCATCAGATTGTTTAGTGTCATATCCAGAACACTCGTTAGTGGGGGTCTTACCCCTCTGCAGAGGTGCAGTCAGTGTATTCTACAGCCCCAGCTGACTGGGCAATAGGGAAATAGTGTCTCTATGGTCAATTTTGTAAGTTTCAGGAATTTTATTACTCAGAAAATCCTGGTAATTAAAAGGGTTGATTTTATATATGTTTTTTGATTCATCAACTCTTAATTTTTAATTTTGCAATTCCTTTATATCTTTGTTTAACTTAGTTTGAAAATTGTTATCCCTTCTAAATCTAATTTTCTTAATTAATTTAAATAAGTCATCCTCAAATGGGTCCAACAGTTTGTTTTTTGGAGGTTTTAGAAATGTATATATATATATATATATATATATATAAACGGGGATCATTAAATAGCTTTCCAGACTTTTTTTTAGTATGGCCACTTTTATTGATAGTACACACATGAATCTCTAGTCCATTCGAAGTAATCTCCACCGGCTGCAATGCACTTGTTGTACCGATCCAAAAACTTCTAGAAGGCCTCGTGGAAGCCCTCTTGTGTAAGCGTGTCAATTACCTTCGTCACAGCCTCTTTCATCTCCTCAATTGTCTCATAACGACAGCCTCTGAGCTTAGGGAATAACCAAAGGTCGCAAGGAGCAAGGTATGGACTATAGGGAGGATGAGGAATTGTCTTGACGCCCATCTTGGTCAGATAGTCTGTGACAAGGATGGAGTTGTGGACTGGTGGATTATACAGGTGGAAATGCCACTGACCCGATTTGAAGAGTGCCGGCCTCTTCCGTCGGAATCTCCTCCTGAACTCCCTTATAACCTCAACATAGTAACCCTAACCCTAACCCTAACCCTAGCCCTTTGGCAAATCAACTCTGGTGTATTGACTTCCTTACTCCTCCCACACCTCTCATCATCCCTCACAGACTCCTTGCCTTTCTTGAGTATCTTATGCCACTCAAAAACTTATGCTCGATTCGTGCAGGATGATCCAAAAGCAGTCTGAAGCATTCCATAGGTTTTTGTGATAGTTTTTCAAAATTTAAAACAGAATTTTATTGCAAATCGTTCTTCCTCACGTCTAGATTGCATTTTTGAAATTCACCAGCAGTGACAATCAGGCTTTAATAGGATGTATTCCAATTACTGCTGTGGCTTTTCTTTAAAATTGAAATCATAAAAATTGGTCTGTCATCTCATAAGATGTATAGCAATAACATACTGAATTTTCGAGTGTCTACGACAATTTTAAATGCCTATACAAAAACGTCTGGAAACTTACTGAATGCACCACGTATATATATATATATATATAACTGCAACATTGAAATGTTCGTAGTTTCACCCTGTTGAAGTAAAACAACATCTTGGTATTCGAATAATGAAAGATAATGTTTAAAGACCAAGTCCGATGCATTTTTATTTAGACGTTTTTTCATTTCGGACACAGAGTTTGAATATTTGCCTTTTTTGCCAATTACGCAAAAGGCGGTTTCTTCTCTTGAAAGACGAATAGAAGAGGACGACACATGGTATCGGAAGAATAAGAACGGGATGTCATTTAAATGTAGGCTTCCTTTTCAGTTAATGATGCCAGCTCTTTGATGCAAGTAAAATTTTTTTAGGAAGAAAAATAAAAGGAAAAAAAATCAAGTTTAAGTTTTTATAACAATTTAAATTCAGTTTTTGAGGACATAAGTATATACATGTGAATTGCAATTATGCAAACATGGATGGACAAATACAGAAAAGAGACACATACTGCCATAAAAGATTCATATATAGACACAATATGCACATACAAGTAAATGCATTCTAGCAAATGCATTCACACTCATACACACGTATCTGCTTACAGAAACACACAAATACACATATGGGCACAAACACACAATAATACGCATATGTACACAGACACACACACACACACATTAATAAAATTTTATTCATATGTATATATGTATGTATGTATGCATGTATTAAACACACTTTCATGCACACCTATAAAAAATCCAAAACAGAGAGAGAGATAGACAGATAGACAGACAGACTGAGAGACAGAGAGATATACAAAGACAGAGACATCGTGTGTCCGGGTGGGTGTGTTGTGTGTTTGTAATAGATAGATAGATAGATAGATAGACAGACAAACAGAGTCATAGTGTGTGCGAAAGTGTGTGTTTGTGCGTATGTGATAGATAGATAGATAGATAGATAGACATAGTGTGTCCGGGTGGGTGTGTTTGTGCGTATGTAATAGATAGATAGACAGACAAACAGAGTCATAGTGTGTGCAAGAGTGTGTGTTTGTGTGTATGTGATAGATAGATAGATAGATAGATAGATAGATAGATAGATAGATAGATGGATAGATAGACATAGTGTGTCCGGGTGGGTGTGTTTGTGTGTATGTAATAGATAGATAGATAGACAGACAAACAGAGTCATAGTGTGTGCGAGAGTGTGTGTTTGTGTGTATGTGATAGATAGATAGATAGATAGAGTGTGTCCGGGTGGGTGTGTTTGTGTGTATGTAATAGATAGATAGATAGATAGATAGATAGATAGATAGATAGACAAACAGAGTCATAGTGTGTGCGAGAGTGTGTGTTTGTGTGTATGTGATAGATAGATAGATAGATAGATAGATAGATAGATAGATGGATAAATAGATAGACACAGTGTGTCTGGGTGGGTGTGTTTGTGTGTATGTAATAGATAGATAGATAGACAGACAGAGATATAGTGTGTGTGAAAATGTGTGTTTGTATGTATGTAACAGTTCTAATTCAGTCAATTCAATTTAGTATAGGTATAGATTTTACTTACACACAGTTATATGTCAAAACAGTTCTATATTGAACAATTCAGTTTAGCGTAAGAACGTAGTTTAAATGTAAGTTCACAGTTTAATTGTGAAAATCATTTCTATTTCAAGTTATTTAGTTTAATCAAACGATTCTTATTCAAACAATTCAGTTTAGCATAACTATGCAGTTCAATTCTATTGACTCATAAATCTGACCGTATCAGGTGCTACCACTCCGGATGGGAGCGATGGCAATGACGTGGTCCTCCACGTAACCTAAACCATCAGCATCACTGGAAGCTCACCATTAGATTGTTTAGTGTAATATCCAGGACACTCTTTGGTGGGGTCTTGCCCCTCTGCAGAGAAGCAGTTGGTGTATCCTGCAGCTCCAGCTGAATATATATATATATATATTGTCATCCACATAGAGACTGTTTCGTTGTAGCACAATTCTTCAGTGCGGCTATACAGGCTAGAGTCCCGAAGCTGGGATCGAAACTTGACTGAGTGAAACGCCAATCCAAGGTTCTACCACTCAGCCACGAAGAAATGTTAATGCTGATGTATCACATTTGTTTTGTTTACATTTATCTGCTTAACGGCCACCGAGAGCTCAATTCATTTGAAGAGCCTTGCTTTACGCTAGTGGCAACCATTACTTCCCTCGCCAGAGAGCTCAGCCTCACAGGGCATATGTTAAGCATATATAAAATGTAAATAAATTATTTGTTGATAAAATATAGAAATCTGGTCGGCATGATTGAGAATATACTTTATCTCCTGCCAACACCACTTCTGGAGCTCTGGAATATTAGAAATAAACATTCGTTGTCATTACTCCCATATCCACTTGGATATTGCCTATGGATCTATTATACCAAATGGAAAATTATTATTATTTGAAACTATATCACGCTGTGTAAATGGTTGATAGCAAATGTGAATAGGTACTTGAAGTCGCACGATTGTGCGTTAAAATGTGCTTTTGGTAGACTTGGTTTATGGCATATCAACTTTTGTAGGTTACTTAATGCCGAGATAATTTCCCTTGTTGAACAATAGTGATACAATTTAGCCTATAGCTTAGAGGATAAGGGGGTTCATACCTTTTTCGAAGGGTATTTGTTTCCATGTGAACGTAATAGAGCGAGTGGAGTTCGAACACGCTTACTACGATTCTGCACCGCAGACCATCGCTTTACCAATTACACTACTAGAACACCAGTGTATTAGTTAGAACCACTAGAAATCACATAATTTTCAGAGAATTATTTGTAGTAAACATGAACGATTTATATTGTAGAAGTGAAAAAAAAGAGATTATCGCCAAATAAAAAGGGGGAATAAAAACCGTGATGACTACAATCGAATATTTACAAATCCAACATTTAGAAATAAGTCAAATATCATCATGGCTAAACCATACCAAGCCAAAGCAAACAATAAAAAGTAATCATATATATATATATATATAGAGAGATATATATGTGTGTGTGTGTGTGTGTGCGTTTCATTTTTTTTTTTCTCTGTGCCTGTGTGTGTAAGTGTCTGCATATTTTTGTGTGTATACATACTTGTATGTCTGCATCTGCAAAAACGCACTTAAGCATTGGTGTGTGCGCATGTGCACAAATTCAATTTTCTGTTTATAAGCTTATATAATAATCATAGTCCTGCTCAAATATAACTATACACACACACACACACACACACACATATATATATATATATATATATATATATATATATATATATATATATATATATATACATAAGTATTTGAGGTCAATATATTAAAATGTTTTTTCGACGATTTCTTCGAGTTATTAGCATTATTTTTTTTATAAGGCTTATCATTTTTAACAATTTTATGTAAGAAGTTTACGCATAACAAATACTTCAGTATCTATCTATCTATCTATCTATCTATATATATATATATATATATATATATATATGTGTGTGTGTGTGTGTGTGTGTGTGTGTGTGTGTGTGTGTGTGTGTATGTGCCTACAGAGTCAGAAAAATCTGTATTGGTTTCACCAAAACAGATCATCAGGACGTCTCTGACAAAATAGATGTTAGGAAAAACTACATTAATTAGAATAAATTGAAAATATATAAATACATTTAAAAAATGCAAACATAAATTAATAAACAATCTATCTATCTATCTATCTATCAATATTCATATATTTTTTCAGAATATATATATATATATATATATATATATATATATATATATATATATATATATATATATATATATATATATTCTGAAAAAAATTGGCCCTCATAAACTTTTGCAAAACCGAATGAACTATTCTATCAACCATTGCTTATTTCAATATGTTCCTTGCAGTCCGAATGAAAAATGCATTATATGGATGCCTTCAGCTCAGTAATATATATATATATATATATATATATATATATATATATATATATATATGAGATCAGTTCGAGACATTTGGAAAAGAACATATTTTTCGACGGACAATTGTATACACTGCGTCACCAATTTATATTTCGTCACTACGTTTGCGTCATATCAACTCTTAAAACGTTTTTAAAATCATAATAAAAACAAAATTATTCACACTTTAACTTAAGCTCGAAATTCTTCGCCAATCATAAAAAATCAAACAAAAAACATAAAATAAATATCATTTTTCGTTCTATC
>OY757930.1:23542325-23557325 GCA_963585895.1 Sepioteuthis lessoniana | reverse complement strand
CTGGCGAATCCCCTTCCCCATCATTTTCTTAATACATGTAGTCTTTCTATGTAATCTATCGGATATAAAGTCTTATGCATCGTCATTTGCTTTCACATCTTCCCTGGTCCATTTCAAGAATGTTTCCGAGTATCTTCCAAGAGAATTAACCTAGCTGTTTATCTCTTTGATGAGATTCCTGCTACTGAGATTGGTTTCGATACGTTTTCTCGTTCTCCTTCTCGTTCTTTCTTCTCCATTTATCTGGTGCCGGCTTCCAATATCCCTAAGTACTTGTAAGTTTCCTTTTCTCTGAGCTTTCTGATTTTCATTGATTTGACAATTCTATTCCTTCAGTTATTTGTTTTTTTCTACTTCTCATTTTTATCATGACACATTTTTCTATACAAATGCTTATTTCTACATCCTGACTGTATATTCTTACTCTTTGTATTAGAGTCTACAGATATTTTTCCTTTTTTTTTGCAAACGGCTTGATCAACGACATTTTTATTAATAATAATCTTTTTAAAATATCAACGAAAGATATATCGTAGAGAGTAATTATATCAATGCGAACATTAATAATACACAAGAGAATCACCAGTGTACGTTGTTTGGAGACAGAGATATGACACGTAATCACATTTAAAGTGATTCCTGCGAAATAGCCCAAAACTAGACATGACGGGGTAGGAAAGGCAATCATCTGGGAATTATCCGAGAGATTAAGACCATATCATGCAAACAAATATTATATGCACGAGCATAATCCGTCCTCTGGACACTGAGATAAAAAACGACGACCAGACTTAATGGTAATTTTAAAAAAATTGTCATAGACTAGATTTGTTCTGTTCCAGGTGTACTGGCAGTGAATATAAAAGAAAGTGAAAACCTGAATAGATAATTGTATCTTTCCAGAGATTTAAAAAGCAGTGGAACAATATGGGTGAGGGTAAAAACCAGTTGAAGAAGTGCGCTTGGAACGGTCCCATAAAAATTCGAAGAAAGATTGGAGAGTTTAAAAATCAAAGGGAGAACCGAGACCATTCATAACACGCCATTGTTGAGACCAGTTAGAATTTTCAGAAGGAGTTCTGAAGACTAGAAAGCACTTGCTGTCACTCGGATTCCTTTAAGAGAGAATCAGGCAACGCTGTTGTGAAAAACCGGCAATAATAATAATAATAATGATTACAATAATGATAATTATAGAAGAAGAAGAAGAAGAAGAAGAAGAAGAAGAAGAAGAAGAAGAAGAAGAAGAAGAAGAAGAAGACCATTTTGAACATACGAACAATTGGTATATGCACAACCCAGAATCTCTCTTGGAGAATGAAACGCACAAACTTATCTTGGCTGTAGAGATACAAACGGATCACCTAATCTTAACAAGATGATCGGACTGAGTGATAGTCAACAACAATAAGAGGGTGTCCTCATGGTGTAATGGTTAAAGCGATGGACTGCAGAATCCTAGTACGCGAGTTCGTCCTCCAGTCGCGCTATTACGTTCACTTTCGGGCAGATACCCTTGGGAAAGGTATGAACCCCCTTATCCTCCCAGCTATGGGTTAAATAGTACCTCTACTGTTCTTCTAAGAGAATGGCTTTGGCATCAAATAACCTAAAAAGAGTTGATATGCCATTAAACAAAGAAACCAAACCAATCAACAACAATAAAAAAAAATCCCTTCTGAACATTGGACATTGCCGTCCAGACAAAACACAAAGAAAAATTAAAAGAGATCAGAAAGAGATATAAATATCTTGACATTGCTAGAGAATTAAAAAAAAAAACTATAGAACATGAGGTGACTGTGACACCAATGGTAATTAGGGAACTTGGAACATTCCTTAAAGGATTGGTACTGCAACTGGAAGACTTGGAAATAAAAGGACATTCGGAGACAATCGAAACTACAGCATTGTTAAGATCAGCCAGACTACTGAGAAGAATCTGGAAGACTTGAGAAGATTTGCCGTCACTCAAACTACAGTGAGAAACTAGTGGATAAAGCTGATGTTAAAAACGCTTATAAAGTTGCAATTGAACACATCAACTGCATCTATTCACAGGGGTAAAAGGTCACAACGAAAGTCCTAGACATGACATTAAACAATCTGATGGTGAGGTTCCAGCAATACCCGAGTTTTAGTGAATGCGGAATACCCGTTTATTGCTGTCGCTTTTTAGGTCCATTCTGGGCTGGGCGGTTGCACCTGATAGAACTAAACTGTGTACTTATGCTAAACTGAGTTATTTGAAATAGAACCGTTTTGACATTAAACCTGCGTACATATGCTAAACTGAATTGTGGGAAATATAGTTGTTTAGATATTTAACCTGCGTAACTATGCCAATCTGATTTGTTTATAATAGACGTGTTAATATGTATGAAAATGGATTTGGAATCAAGTAACCTACAATGGTTGATATTACATGAAACCCAACCAACCAATCAACCGACCACCTCTTTAAGGGGGAGCTGGAAAATACATACGAAAACATATCATTGTTTATATTCATAATATGCCTACAAGTATTATTATAAAAAAGAATAAAGAAAAGTGTCTCATAGAATTATAAGCATATTATTTCATGAAGCAAAAGCACGTGAAGGGGGTACAGAATGGGAAACAAACCTGTATCGAAAAGTTTACGTTTTATATATGGCTTTAGCTTCCCTTGGTAAAATCAAAGACAAAGCTTTTTTTTCTGTTCAATAAACTTGGCAAAATCTGATGGAATATGGGTTCCTGAAACTCTCATCGGATACATAACACGATGACACCTGACATCCACCGGAAATACCATTTCCCTGAGGGAATATCCATCCCTATGTCGTATTTCTTCTATATTAATTTCATTTGCAACTACTCCAACCATTACTCTAAAAGACGAGATGAGTCCAACAATTAAAGATAATATTTTTATTAAAGACATATTTTTTTCACCAATTTATAAGTAGTTTCCACAATGTTGGGTTAGTTTTTTCTATTGCTCTAAAGTTATTGAATAAAAATACTGTAGTTGGAAATTATTGAATAAACAGAAGAATGAAGGTCTAACATAATGGACAGAGTAAATATTGTTTTAAATGAATGGAATAAAAGAAAGAAAATCTGGCTGGTGGATGAGACAAAAGGAAGACGTTGAGATAATAAACGAAATACTTGAGGAAAAAAAACGAAAACAAACAATGGCGCAGAGGCATTAAAATCGGCGTACAAACGGTGAAAGAAAAATTGTTTGATCAAGGAAATCGAAGGAAATAATATTGACTCACAGACAGACAGAAAACAAGAGAAAAAAAATGTCTCGTGTCAGTAAAAATGAAAGTTTAAATTTTAATTGAATTTAAATTAAATTTTATCTTGGATTTAGGTTAGTTTTTAAAAAAAAAAGGACACAAATCAAATTTCCGGCCTGTTGATGAGGCTTAGAATAAGCTGATTTTATCCTCAGCTAGAGGTCAAGATAGCCCGCTAAAAAGGCTGTTTTCATATGATAATAAACTGATGATGAGGCCTCAGTTCTGGAGATCGAAGCAGTGTGGGATAAACTTTCATTGCTATTACTTCCAGGTCTACTATGACCTTTAGTGGTAGTACCTGTTAGCTTCCCATGTATGGGTAAAATAAGTCTGGAAAATTATTTGTGTTCGATGGGTCAGAGTGAAAAAAAGGCAAAAAACTTGAAGAAACAACAAAACAAAGAATAAAAATATGAACGTTAATTGAACTTAATTCCTTAATCTTCGCATATGAAATAACCGTAGATGAGTTGATTTGCCTATGAGGCTCGGCAAGTTGTTAGAATCAAC
Organism: Sepioteuthis lessoniana; assembly: GCA_963585895.1. Lineage (NCBI taxonomy): Eukaryota > Metazoa > Mollusca > Cephalopoda > Myopsida > Loliginidae > Sepioteuthis > Sepioteuthis lessoniana. The sequence continues at coordinate 23,553,516 of OY757930.1, read as the reverse complement.
ACTATGCTAAGCAACGATCTGAGTCGGATTTAAAACTGAACTCCAGACGAAGAAGAGTTATTTCAAGGCCCATTGGGCATTCTATTGTGTGCACGTGTACAAGTCCATTCACTGGGTTGTCTGCGTGTGGATATATTCGTGTATCAGTAAATGTTTCAATTTAATTGAATCTTAGGTCTCTATTAGGTTATAACCTGTTTTATTTTTGTCAGCCAAATGGACGCTAGTCGGGAATCCTAGGCTCCTAGGTGGTATTATCATTCTACACTTGTTATTACACTACAATGCCGTAAAAATCAATCATCATATTAATTTGTTGATAAAATATAAAAGTGGGTGCGAAAGCAGAGTATGGAATAATCTTTAAAACGTTTTTTTAGCCTGTTTAGTCCAATTTTTGAAAAGAAAAACGCGAAAAACCTCTATTTTCCTGATATCGTCTTTTTTTTTCAAGCACTTTTAAAAATTGATATCCAGCTCAATATGTGTGTGCAAGAAAAGAAACGACAAAGAATCTATGATATGCTTAATACCGAAACCAAGCTAAAGTTTCTTTGATTACCGCATACACAGCAAAAACAAATTGTACAGAAAAAGACATTTTTTAATGAAAAGTGGGAGTGGAGAAACGAAAAGAAAACTTTTCACCTACTTTCGCTCTGGTGATTAAGAAGGACGCCACAAAGCCAATAAGGACGCCCGTTAATGATTTGAAAGTCCAAGATAAAGCTGTGAGGACAGAAAATAAAGAAAAAACTTAACCCCCTTGATTAAGAATAAATGGGCATTTTAGAAAACAAAACAAATGTAACTTCCCATCAAAGTATTGACTCTCTTAAGACTGCTATTAAAAAAGAATGGAATAAAATCGAGGTCATATTGAGTAAATTTACTGTTTTTGTCTATCTTCGTATTTCGTTGTTAATTTTTTAAATTTGAAATTAATCTCGATTTATAATAAAGTTTTTCAATATTATACTTGATTATTCCTAATTTTGTTTCCGCACTCTGTATGAAAGAAAGAAAAAAGAGAAAGAAGAAAAAAACCGTTGAAAGAAGACATTTTTGCTTGAAAATCAAATATTAGACACTCATACACAGATTTTGATAATGAAATATTTATAAGTTCATTAAACATTTCACCTATAGTTTTTTTGGGAAAACATAAAGTTTAGTCACGTTACTTAGCTTACGCAATCAGTGGAATGCATTCAGGGACGACAACTCTGTTGGAGAAGACCCTTTGTTGGCTGGAGAGGGAATACACACAAAAAACACAACTCAATTTTTAGCGCAAAAACCTTTAATTGTTTCCGTTTAGTCTCTGATGCTGTGGAAGCAAGAAGAAATGATGAGAGACACGATGTAATTGGTTCTTCGTTCTTCAAGTAACAGTGTCTTTTCTGTTTTCACACTTCAGTTACCAAAAAAAAAAAATAGATAAATAGATAAAAGAGATCTTGATACACTTTCTTGGTTTCACAGAATTCCTAATCCCAAATTTCCTACCAATTGGTTGGGGCATTTTAAATGATGACACCAGCAAGATTGTTCATCAAGTGTATCATGTTTTACAGAAGATATTTTGTCCATTTTAATTTTTTCGACTACTCTTTTTTTCATTACTCAGTACTGTTTGTTTATAATGCTCCAACTATAGTAACTATATGTTGTTTCAGGTTAGTATGGCATATGGCAAAGCATGTAGAGCACCCAGTGAGAAATGAGATAACACGTAATAACCAGCTGGCATTGCTCTCAAATCATCATATCATGTACGACGCCTAGTTAATAGTAGCCCGTGGTTTACGAGTTTTAGGAAAATTCAGAAGTGAAAATTAGCTGAAATAAAAAGAAAAAAATTTTGGTATTTTTAAAAACGGACACTTCTTTGCGAGGGTTCTTATCAATCTGCACAAATTCAATTGGCGTTTTTTTAGCTTCTTTATGAGAGTGGCATATTTTGGCTAAGGTATTCCTGTGCTGTACTCTTTGTCAACAAATGATATCTAATAATATCCATTTTTGTTTGAAAATTTTCCACTAGAAACAAAAGATATTTAGTCTATAAGAATATTACCTTTTTTATCATACAAATATTTAAAGGCTGGATTATTTGCGGGTTATAATGTAATACATGCCACGATATCTAGTCGGTTTAGACGCTGATTGAAGCCAAGTTTAAGAACATATTATAACGACAGAAAAAAAGTTTTGTTTATGCGTGTGTTGTCTAGCATTCACCAGAGAATACTAGTGTGAATTAAGAATACAAGAGTTATGCTCTGATTTATTTCAAAATTATCTAAGTTATTTTCCTTAATCATTTTAATACATGCATATTTAGTATATTAACTTTTATTGATAGTATATTTGTTAACAATTAATGTAAAAAAGATCACGTGACTATGACGTGGTATGGTATAGAGAGAGAGGGAAGGGGAGGTCAATACCGTTGCCCCTTTATTTGAATCAACAAGCATTAAGACTGACAGTTAGAATGGTAGGGGAAAGAAAGGGAAAGCTATCTGCATTCTATGCCCTTTAGTCTGTTGAACGAAAGAAGTCAAGGTCAATCCATTGGCGTGACTCGGTGAGGTGTTGGGAGAAGAAAATCGGATGATGGGTCCACAGTCTCTTCGCGCCGAAAAGGCCATCATGCGTTAGAAAAATATGAAGGAGGATCTTTAGTTTGGACAGAAGCCAGCGTTAGAACAACATGCTAAATTCAGCCGACTCCGCGAAAAGTCACTCACCCATAAAAAGGAGAGAAAGAAATCTGAAAATTGAAAACCCGTCAAAGATATGTACAATTCAAACCGTTTTCCTTCTGCAATTCTTAAGTATTGGAAAGGTATATGTATTCAAAAAAAGAGAAAAACTGTAAAGTTTCTATTTCACCAATAATTAAATTTATTGAATGAACATTGCGACACGCGGCTTAGACACTTTTACTCAAGTAAGAGAAAAAGAAAGAAAGAAAAAACAGAAAGAAGAAAAAAGACTGTTGGGAGACGTTTTTGTTTGATGTTTTCCTGTTGATTTAATATTGCCGATATTTTAAAAAGAGAAAAGAAAAAAGAACTGTTTCTTAAATCTCATCATTATTTGTTTGGTCGTCGCATGTTAAGATTTTGTTATATTCTAAATGCACCCTTGTGTTGAAATCTTTTGGTTGTGTTATTTTCTCTGTCGATTTGATTTCTTTTGCATGTATCCTGTCTCAGCCTCGTACTGCTTTCATTAATTCTGGCAAACATCTTATTGCCTCCTTAAACATTACAAGAGAATTTTGGAAATCTATCTACAGTTAACATTATCTGACCTAGAAGTTCGTTCTTCCGTGATCTGAGGGCGTAGGAAGACACAGAACTTAGTGGTGGATATGAAAGGGAATTGGCGCCCGATTACCAACGTCTGAGGTCAGTCTGGCCTCAAATTAGCCTCCACCTTATTTGTCTGTTTATCATACACCCGAAATAGTAGTCTTGACCAGGATTTATTTTGTGGAGTGTCAAGTGCCAGACTGCCCTCAGCGATACACATTCAACGTAACAGCCTTATACAGAGGAAAATAACCGAGATATCGATCTCTTAAGGTCAGCGTTACATGAATAACAAAAATTGATGCGTATGTGAATCTGAAATCCAATGAAATTGATACACATTTTGATAAATCAGGTAACCTAGACAACCAACTGAAGTGATATGGTCGTTAAATACCCAAGAAACTCCTTTCCCTTAAGTGACAATAGACTCCATCGAATGTATCACATAGTTAGCCAGCATAAAGAAGGTTGAGTCAAAATGGTTATCACCTGCGTCTACTGACTATTAGGTTCTCATTCAATATTAAAATTCTGTAAATATCTTCGATATCTCTCCGAGCAAAAAGATGCAGATACTGAAATAAATGAAGTCTTAAACAAATAAGTATGACACAAACTCACACACATCGAGACACACGCACACAAAGGCATACACAACCATCCACACACACACACATATATATATGTATATATATATATATGTGTGTGGGGGGTGTATTTGGGAAGCCTTTCCTCGTTAACACATATTTGGTTAAACAGAATAGATATCCTTTGTCAAAAAATTAGTTTTTTCTTCTTTTCAAGTTGGCGTATGGATGTTATGATATCCGGATAGAATTGGTTAATAAACCTTCCGTGATTAATTGGTTGCCAAATACTTTCTAACCCATCTTGGGCCATCATCAAGGGTGGGTTGTATATTGCAAAAGTTATAAAATCTTTGCAATTACATTTTAACTTTGTAAGAATTCAGTGTTTATTGTTTATACTAATGCTATGTTTTTGCTTCTTTTTTTTTTTAATTTGGTTCAATAAATAACAGAAGTAGCTGAAGAAATTTGAGTATATTAATACTTAATTCAACATTAAGTTTATTAATGTTTTGATTTTTATTCCTAATGTGTAGGGCTTCAAGAATATATATGAAAAAAACCACATTTGTACACAGGAACAAAGACCTGATTAATTGAGGTGATTAAGTGAGATAGATAGATAGATAGATAGATAGATAGATAGATAGATAGATGAAAACATGTAGAAAGAGAAATACCGTAAACTGGCGTAAAAGTAGACCTTTTTAGCCTGAAAAAAATATCCGTAAAATTAGACATCGACTTATACGGTAGTGGTAAAAATCCACACTCTACTGTTAGTTGACCACCCAGTGGTAAATCATTTGGATACTCTTCTGCCGTATAAGAAAAACATATTTTTGAAAAGACCTCTGAAAACTTAAAATGTCGACTTATACACTGCATTTACAGCAGATGACATGAATGCGTAAACAAGTTATCGTGATATATATCTACCTCTATACATACATACACAGGGAAAAGAAGACCTTGTTTATATAGGTAAAATTGATTAAAAGGTGAACAGAGAGACTGAGAAACGTATATGAGATCAGTAATAAAAAATAAAGACATGAATCGGCAAACTAGGTAGTTACATAGAAGCATACATATATACATACATACATGCATAAAAATATATTGAATTATGTAGGTGAAACTGAAAAAGAGGTGATGAGATAGATAGATAGATAGATAGATAAAAATTAATAGTTTAAAATGTCTATAGACATGAACCAGTAAATTAGATAGTTAAAAACATAGATAGATAGATAGATAGATACATACATACATACATAGATACGTACATACATACATATAAAGACCTGAATGATATATGCAGGATATATAAAAACATTAACAGATAGACAGATATACACATAGATAGATACACAGAAAATTACGTGATATAGTTTTTAAAAAATATTGACATGAATCAGTAAACTTGAGAGTTGAAAACATACATACATACATACATACATACATGTTTAAGAAAGGCGAAAAAGATAAAAATCGTATTCAGACAGACGGATAGACGAAACTCATATCAGATAGTTAATAAAAAAAAGAGATAACAATGTCCTATCTTTGATCTTGATGAATGATCAACAAATTTTTGAAAGACCGTTACAAAAGATGAGGAAATGTTTTTTGAATTTTTAATTCACATAAAAAAGTAATTGAAAATAAAAAGATACAAGATTGTAAAATATATACACACACATAGATACATAAATACGTACATGACAAAATCTTGCTTGATAAAAGGTACATTGATGAAACATGAACAGATAGACAGGTAGATAAGCGAAACTTACAGGAGTTGGGTAAAAAAACAACTAATGACCTAAATCAGTAAATTGATGGTTAAAAACATCCATCCATACATATATACACACAAGCATACGTATAAACATAGTTGTTTGATATTGCTGAAATTGATAGAAAAAACTTGAACTGATTGATAGATAGATAGATAGATGAAACCATATATGAGATAGTTAACAAAAAAACAGTGGCACGAGTCAATAGACTTGATAGTTGAAAATATACCTACATACCTACCTACCTCCATACATACATACATACAAGTAAGTGAATTATGTAGGTGAATTTAATAAAGAGGTGAAGAGATAGATAGGCAGATAGATAGATAGATAGATGAAACCTTATATGAGATAGTTTTAAAAAAAAGAGTGACATGAGTCAATAAACTTGATAGTTGAAAATATACACACACACACACACACACACACACACACATATATATATATATGTATATATATACACATACATACATACATACATACATACCTGATTGAAATTGGCGAAAATGAAAAAAACACGAAAAGACGGAGATTGACGAAACTCATATGAGATAGTTGATAAAAAAGAATATTAATCTGTAAACTACATACATACATACATACATACATAAACAAATTACTAAGTGATAGATTCAGACTTCAATGAAATACTTAGATAAAATAGAGCAAGATAATGATTTGATTCAATTACCTTTTGCCTAATTTTTTTCCTTAAATTGCTAAGCTGAGTTATCAAGATAAAATGATTATAATGGTTTAAAGAACTTTTCTTTTTTTCTTTTTAAAATTTATCTAAAGCAATCATACACTCTCGAAGTCGAATATCATTTCCCATAAGAAATCACACATTAAAATAAAACAAGTGAAAAACATGATATAAAATCAAGCATACAACGAAAATAATAATGATTCAAACATTTAAATAACAATGTCCTGATCTTTGATCTAGATGAATGGTCAACAAATTTTAGAAAAACTGATCCAAAAAATGTGGAAATATTTCTTGCATTTTTAATTCACATAAAAAGATTAATTAAAAAAAAGGGAAGAAGTAGTGAACCGTTATATATGGAATGTCCGAACCAACTTTGAAGAATATCGTCAAAACGTCGATAGATGTGCGCACGTTTCATATATTTAAGCCTCTGAAATAAGTAAACTAATTCACATACATCGGTAGCAATATCTTATCAACGGAAATCCATGTCAACATATGCTTAGGTATATGTTGTATATTGACCTACGACCCGGCCGGTCTGTCAAAATAGGAAATTCACCTATGTAAATAATAGGTGCATCCGGTCAAGGAATATCAGAATTATAACCTTGACCGTGGATGGGTTGAATGAGTCCAATTGTGACACCCTCAAGAAGAAGGGGGCGTTGAACTATTATATAACTCGGTGAGCACAGGAAGTCAGTTAGTTTGGAGTTCAGACCAGGTGAAGAGAGATGCGGTAGAGAAAACCAGCACCCAGAGAAGCTGACCCCCAGGCCCCCGGTTGAGCAACCCAGGAGAATGGGAAAGAAACGCTGATGGCCACAAGAGTGCGGTAGAGAAAACCAGCACCCAGAGAAGCTGGCCCCAGGCCCCCGGTTGAGCAACCCAGGAGAATGGGAAAGAAACGCTGATGGCCACAAGAGTGGGGGTCAATATGTTGCAGTTCTTTTCGGTCTCCAACTCCCTCTCACACACAACCCTTTCACATTAAGAGAGAGGTACATCTTTCTAAAAGAACTGTGTCGCTCGTCTTTATTATTGTGTCGTCGTTATGATTTCGCTTGCATATGTAGATGTATATGTATTATGTGTTTGTATAGTTGGTCATGGTTGTGACTATACAACAGATAGACTGATATTGACTGGTTATCGATCATTAGAAAATCTGATTTCACCCATAAAACGAAACGGAAATTCTTTTAAATTGTAGCCATACCACTACTACTGTATTGTTGCACAACTTGGACTCTATCAAAACTCTAGGAAAAAAAGCTAGATGAGAAGTACATAAGAATTCTGCTAGCTATTTTGAACAAATCCAGGAAGAAACACCTCACACAACAAAAGCTGTATGGCCACTTGCCTTCCACCTTACAAGTAGGACAAACAAGACATGCTGGTCATTGCTGGAAAAGCAGCGACAAAGACATAACATATTTCTTTATGTGGACTCTAACGCGATTTGATGCTGCTGCTGCTCATGGCGATGAGTCAAAAGTTTTGCAATGTTATGGTAAAGGGAGACAATTTAGCTACACCAGATGCTTTTACCGAAGGTGACGAACAACACTGGAATGTGAGATGCTGAGTTCTTCAAATAATTTATGAGTGTTTCTAATGCGATTTGTCTCAATAGCTCTGCGCACGGCCTCAAATTTTAGTCTATCTAAACTTGCCTGATCGTTGCGTATCTGGTCACCTTTGCGAGATTTCTTCAATCATCTAATTAGTAAAAATTTGGCGACCTTTGTCGACGACGACCAGAAGTCTCCCTTTTCAATAGCTACTACTCCAACTTGTTGGGGAGGGCGCTAATCCTTTCCCTAGACTGTTTCATTTTACCCTTGATACGTACCTTATAATGCAGAGTGTTAATCAAGGAGGTATCAAGTACTTTTTTTTTAGTTTTTGGTATGACTCAATCTGGGATTTAACTCCAGTCTCACGGGCTATTGGCGAACACTTTACTCAAGTGGCCAATGGACCGGTATAATTTCTGAACTGCAAAGAAGTGCATTTTCGCTTTTTGCTCCATGAAATTGTTTTAGTTGTTTCGGTAACGTTATGGCCAATTTGGAACTCGAAAAACCAAAGTTACTGAATAAAATGTTGCATAATTATCCGTGTGGATTTCAAATAATTAAAAATGAAAAAATATTGCAAAACTTTTGACTCATCTAATTAAATATAAATTTTAAATCGTAAGTCACTGAATAAAACGTTATTGCCCTATAATCTTTGGTGATTTCAAATCATAAAAAATGCAAAAATATTGCAAAACCTTTTTACTAATTTAATCAAATATGAATTTTAAATCGTAAATCACTGAATAAAACGTTATTGCCCTATAATCTGTGGTGATTTCAAATCATAAAAAATGCAAAAATATTGCAAAACTTTTTACTCATCTTATTAGATATAAATTTTAAATCGTAAGTCACTGAATAAAACGTTATTGCCCTATATATTTGCAAAAGTTTTGCATTTTTTTTATGATTTGAAATCATAAAAAAAATGCAAAAATATTGCAAAACATTTGACTCACCCGATTAACACAATCTTTGTTCTAGTGACTTACTTTCCAACACATAATATGACACCATATTGAATTTTATTGGTACTAAATGAGGCAATGTCAAACAATCAACGTTTCACTGGTAGATAATAGCTTCATAGAGTGACTGTCTGAGAAATTCTGATAGAAACAAATCAAATTAATGTAAAATATATAATAGTCAAAAATTAATAATATATGATGATAGCTGTTGAAAAATTCTCGTGGGCAGATCAGCATATCAATTTGTTATTCTGGGATTTTCGCTTGTATCATCGTGTATTAGAATCAAATTGTCCAAACCTGATATTTTTCTTGATAAATATTCATATATATTCGAGTGACAACATCTGTTGTACCTATTTAGTACCTTAGTTCTGTAGACCATTAATATCTGACTAATATGTAAATACGAAGTTATCAGGAAAAACAATGAATAAAACGTTAACTTCCTCCAAAACAGTCTACTTTTATTCCATAGAGTAGTCTCTTAGTTGAAGCACCTCTCAGATCCATCTTTTAACATAGTGAAAAACAGAACAGTCGTATTTCTTTAAATAACCTCCAGTCCTTGTGTCTTATATTAAAGATTGATACAAATAACCAATGTCCAAAGGATTTAGTTTAGTGAAGTCAGCAAATGATTGTCATTGTTGTTGCTCACCGAACAACTATCTTTGCTGTTGTCACGAGCCGCAAATAAATGATTATTACGTGGTCAGCAGTGACTGCTATGTCGGTTAGACTATTTGTTGGCTTGGGAGAGAAACTCACACAAAGAAGCTATCTCTCACACACACACACACACACAAAACATTTCATACCTTCACTTTTAAGTTAGTTTCAATTTTCGATATTTTATTCTCTTTCCATTCAGTCATTGAGGCTGTGGAGACCGGAAAAATGCACAAGGGATACCGTTTGCTAACATCTTTAGTCGAAGATATTCTCGGCTCATATCTTTGCTTCGTCGTTCTGCATTCACCCACCAAAAGACAGAATGAGTCCAAATCCCAAAATCCGTAATGTATATACTGGTGGTCAAAGAAAAGAGTGAACTCTGCAAGTCTGGTCACGAGTGCTAGGTCAAGCGTATCATGTTCCAGGGAGTTGAAATCTGGTAACTATACTTTTTCTCTGGCAACTGGCGTCTATCCATAACTAGACGCCCTTTCCTTATAATGTTACATCATCATCATCATCATCATCATCAAGTACACGGCTTTCCCTGGCTTTTGGATGGTTTTTGAGATAGGAAGTAAATGGCCATACAGTTGTTGATTCATGAGTGTTGTTTCCAGAATTTGCTCAAAAAAGCTTTTAGCATTCCAATCTATTTCTTTTTGCCTTTTCTTAGCAGCAGGACGGTGCTTCCATACAGTAGTATGGACACAGTTACAACTCAGAAGCGATCCCATTTTATTTTATTGGATATATCAGACTTACATATGATCGATAACCTATCGACGTATTACATTAAAATGTTACAGTGGGTCAAGTAACTATAAAGCACGCAACACTCGTACAAAACTGTTTGTCATAAAACCATCTCATTCAAAAGGTACTGATTTTGTTTTTCTAAGCAGGTTTAGTCCAAACATTTTTTAACAATATCATCAATTTATTAAGGAAAGTCCCCGTGGCGTAATGATCAAAGTAAGCAAGTTCGAACCCCAGTCGCGCTATTACACAAACTTCCAAACTAATAGCCTTGAGAGAGTTATAAATCCTCTTCTCCCTTACATATGACATAAACAGACCTAATTTTCTTCTATAAGAACGGCTTTCGCTTTAAATAACCCCTAAATAGTGATATGTCGTTAAACAAGAGAACCAAACTAAACATACATGTTTTCATTCAGTAATTATGTTTATATGCGTCGTTAACGACACCGAAAAGATGCGGAAATTCGTGTTCAGAGTCAGATCGTTCATTAATTTCAATGACCCCGATGTTTTAAACTCGTTATATGTGAATGACACATTTCTAGCGGGTATCACATCCAATCAGGCATGCTGTAAGTTGTAGGATATCTGGAAACTACTTCAAAAGTTCCTGCGATTTTTGTCTCTCGTTATTAGGAGTTGATCTTCTAAATGATATGACGGATTTTGTTATAAATACACTTGAAAAAGGTGTGAACCTTATTCCCTTAAGCTAAAGGTTAAATAGTGATATTACACTTATT
>OY757930.1:23349825-23537325 GCA_963585895.1 Sepioteuthis lessoniana | reverse complement strand
TTGAGATATGTGTTAATAAATTGTTTCTTTTTTCACTTTCTACCATGACTCTTTCCACTCTTCGTTTCTTAGAGATGGTAATGTGGTCTTTTTTGAGGGATAATTCTCTGTATAATCCCTACATTATTTCTTTTTCTTGCGTGAGAGTTTATTCTGTGGTGTTTGGGTGTGTGGTGTTTCAGTTGTTTCTTCTTTGCAGTTTATTTCAGTTTGAGAGTTCTTGTTTTTTTTCAGTATTTAGCGTCGCACTTACAGTACTATGGTCTTGCTGTTGTAATTCTCCATTTATTTTCTGTGTATTTCTAATATTTCAATGTCAAGAAGCTAATAATTCTATATTATCGTCCGATTTTGGTCAGTGAGTCTTTGGTTTGTTGTTTTTACTATACTGCATTCTTTCCAGATTTCTATCGTTCTTTTCCTATACCCTTTTTGTGTAGGGTTGCTCTTAAAATACCTAGGAATTGCAATCTTTTTGTATTCCCGAATCCATTTTCTGCGTTTGTGTCACTGATATAAGTGTTTGCTTGGTTCATAGATTGTATACCTGAAAAAAAAAGCCAAAGGAAAAAGAAACAGGCAGGATTCGTAAGATGCTGATCCGTTCTCTCCAAGTTGGCTATCAAGGGAGTAGCTTCCGATCATGACACTCAGACTTGATTGTTTAGGTCCCATTCTAAATTACGTTATGGCTTACCATTTTTTCGTTAGTAGTATATTTTGTATATACCAGACCCAATGGGTATTTATTATCTATACACTTGACAAAGATGTGATCAATTACCCTTAAAAAAAAAAATAAAAATTTGTTGTGGAATTGTTAAGTTTTAATTTGATTAAATTCCGAAGAAGAATATTTTTTATTCTGCCGGTTATATTTACTTATAATAGATTGCAAGTACGTTAAACCCCCAGCTATATAGTGACATCCTTGTATTCTGATTTTGCCTCTGTATTTTAGAAATGTAATATGACTTGCTTCTTCCTTTTACTGATAAGTGCTATCGATTAAAATACTATTCACTTGAATACAAAGATTGTTCTACCTTTCTCTGAATTAAGAATTCCTTACTAATGCTTTTTACCACCTCTTAATATGCATTTCAAAAAAAATTCTGGTATTGATTTATATTTTCCTTCCTTTTTTTTCAATTCACAATTCTAGTATTAAATTAGATTTGCGTTAACTATCTTTTTAAATGCAGAGACAAATAAATAGAAAGGATTTAAATGCAAACATGTGTTATATAATTACGGAATGATTTTTTTTATTAATCATTTTCGTTAATTATATTTTATCATTCGGCTTAGTCGGACATTGAACTCTTCGGCCTAGTGCAGGTGCAGGTGCACACATTGAGTACAGTTCACGCTCGCGCAGAGAGGATATGACGATCACAAATGTCATAATAAAACCCCCAGATATGAAATGACTGGGGTGTGAATGACGTAATGCCCGGAAACGATGAACTGAAAATTTGGTGATTTTGAAAAAGACGCTAGTTGAGATTTGACTCTGGACGAGGCCAGTCCATTTGGGGGCAACGGGATGCGCGGTGCGTTTGTTGGGTCTGTTAGTTGAGATTTTGACCCTGGGCCGAGCAGTCCAGCTGGGGCTACGGGATGTGCAGCGCGTTTGTTGGATCAGAGAGTTGAGACTTGACTCTGGGCCGGGCCAGTCCAGCTGGGCGTTGGCTGTGGGCGATGTCGGAACAGTCAGCATAGTAAAAAGTGTGTGTGTCTCTCTCCCCGTGTGGAAAGACTAAAAGTCAAGAAGTGAATAAACGTTTCGTACCTGAAAACGTGAGTCGTCAGTGTTTCGGGATTTCTCTGCCTCTGAATATTTTACATATTCATATTTTGTCTATGCTATACATAAAATCATTTTCTATTATACAACAAGGGTATTCTTAATTGTTATATACCCCTTCATTTTTCTGTCGAAAAATTATCACTAAGATAGAAATCTTTTTGATTTTTCTTTACTTCTTTTTCGCTATTCATTTTTACGTTTGTTTTCTGAAAAGTGGACTTTTTTCTATTTTTTTCCATTTTATTCAATTCAGTTTATTTATTCATTTTATTTTTTGTAAACCAAGATTACTATATTTATCTCCTGTGTGGACTGGCTCAGTCAGCTGCAGAATACACCAATTGCGGATTTGTAAGACTCCCCAACGAGTGTCCTTATTGGACATTAAACAATCAGATGGAGAGGCTCCAGTAAAACTAAAGCTTTGGGGAATGAGGGGTACCCCCTCATTGCCATCGCTCCCAGGCCCACTCTGGCCCGGAGTGGTTGCACCTGATCGGGTCCTATCTATGGATCAAATAGAACTAAACTATCTAATTATACTCAATTGAATTCTTTGAAATTGAAATGTTTATATATGTGTTTATATGTATAAAATAGGCGTTAAATAACCTACAGTGGTTGATATGCCATAAGACCACAGTAAACCAAAGCAAACCTTTGTTTAAATAATCCACACTTATGTATTTAATTATTCTTAACATAAACCTACTATAACACCTTGTGCACACATATACACGTACATATGTCTATATATCTCTATAGATAGATAATAAAGATTAGAAATACACCCATTATTAAGAAAAGTTTATTACCAATGCAATGATTTACGAAAATGTTCAGTAACTTTATTTTTTCATGTATGAAAAACCGTATCTATATATTTAATGATTATAAAGTTGCCTAAAACCTTCATTTCTTTATCTTTGCGCGCACACACACACACATAACACACACACACACACACACACACACAGACATCTCTCTCTCCATATATATATATATATATATGTATGGGCGGCTAACACTGTATATATACGTTCATATGTCTAAAATGTAAGTAATTTCATTTATGTGAAAATGAATTGCTCTCTGCAACTGTCTATTTTGAAATAGACTGAGAACAAACAAACGTCTGCCCATCTGAAAAGCGTGTAATTTTCACTGTCTCTTCTATTGCTTCGTTCAGACAGCCTAACAGAAAATTTTCTTACAAATACCATATCTTGCTTTGACACCTATGATTACCGAAATTAGATTTTGACCAATCAGATTTCTTTCATTCTCTTTGTCAGCCCGCCCCTTTTTTCTCATCTTTAATGTCCTTCAGACGCTACCACAAAAACATTGTGACTATTGTACTTGATATTTAACAAATTCATCTTAGCGTGGCACAAGACCATATTAGTGAAGTGTGGAAGCTTAATTACATGTATGACATGCAAATTATGTAAACAGCGAATGAAGGACTGCCAAGAAAATCAGCATGTTTGTTCGAGAATTGTACCTGGTCATTGAGAGCAGAAACTATATCTAAAATTTATTATATATATATTTATTATATATATCATTATTATATTATATTATTATACTATATTATTATTTTTATTATATTATATTATTGTTTTTATAAAATTTATCATATGTATATTTATTATATTATTTATATTTATTGTAATTCTGTTGCCCATCGTGTTGTCAGTATCCTTTTTGATAGCTGTAATCTGTCCTCTTTCGTGTTTTTCTATGTAGTCCTCAAGTCGTTATGTCGATGCGTGAAAACTGTCTTCACTGCTGGCAAGTTTTCTTCCTCCCTCCTTTCTGTCAACGTAAGTTCTTCTCTGGTCAACTTCAAAAAGTGTCCCGAATATCTAATGGGGGTACAGCCCAAGTATTTATTCCTTTGATAAGGTATCTGCAAGATAGTTTTGTTTTGAGTAGCTTTCTATTTTTTTTTTTTTAAGTAGTCTTTCTTAATTTTTTCTTTCATCTCCCTTTGTTTAAAATTGTCAGCTACTTGAGAGGCTATGATATGTTTATTATTTAAATATTTGTCTTAGTATAACATATCTTCCTAATAGGCATGCAAACAGATATCGATATGCGAAAACACACGCATACTTACGTACTCATACTTACACAGATTATTGTTTACTCCTTCAGAGTTTTTCACATAAGCGTTAGCTGATGGTTTTTCACCGGAGTTGAGTGACAGCAAGTCTCCTTCTGTGTTCCGTATTTTTCTCCGTATTCTCGCTGTTCTCAACAATGCTGTAGTTTGGAAGGTCTCCACTCATCCTCCAACTTCAAAGTCTTCAGTCTCTCTAATGATCCTTTACTTACTGTACCAAAAGCACCAATGACGATTGATATAATCCTCACCTTCATGTTTCATAGTTTTTTCAATTCCCTAGCAAGGTCAAGGTACTAATCCTTCTTTTCACTATATTTCAGTTTTATCCTGTGGTTAGCCGGGACAGCAAAGTCGACAATTTTGCAAATTCTCTTTTTTTTTTGTGGATGACTATAAGGTCTGGTTTTCTGACTGAAATTAGGTGATCCGTTTGTATGTCAAAATCACATAGGAATTTCTGTTTAAATTTCTTGCACATTTCCCAGTGAATCACCTTGTCCACCCAGTCGTATCTAGTTTTATGCCGTTTCTGTTCTAATTTGCTGCATTCGCTTATTATGTGATTGATCATTTCGTCTCTATCACCAAATAATCTATATTTGCTATTTTGTTGAGTCTTATCTATTCTCGTTCTGATTTAATTGATTCTTATCGTGTTGTTTTGTGCTACTACAATGAGAGATTCTGTTTCTCTTTTTAAATTTCTTTTTCTAAGCCATGTCCAGGTTTTCTCCTGTGAGATGTTGTTTATTAACCGTTTAAAGCTCCCATAGAGTTGTTTTTCTTCCAATTTTTGTTTCCAATTTAATGTAATTCTGTTGCACATCGTGTGGTCAGTATCTTTTTTATGGCTGTAATCTGTCCTCATTCGTGTTTGTCTATGTAGTCCTCAAGTCATTGTATCGATGCGTCAACGCTGTCTTCACTGCGGGCAAGTATTCTTCCTCCATCCTTTCTGGATATAGAGAGTCTATCAATGTCGTGTCTGGGATATAATGCCTTATGCATGGTTATTAGTTTCCTTGTTATTTGATCCATTTGCATAAGTTCTTCTCTGGTTCACTTCAAAAAGTGTCCCGAATATCTAATGGGGTTACAGCCCAGGTATTTATTCCTTTTATAAGGTTTCTGCAAGATAGTTTGGTTTCGTGTAGCTTTCTAGTTTCTTGAAGTAGTCTTTCTAAATGTTTTTCTTTCATCTCCATTTGTTTAGGATCAACTTCAAAGATGCCCAAGTATTTGTACGTTTCTAATTCTCCAAGTGTTCTAAACTTGTCTTGATTTGGTAGTTACATTACGTCAGTGAGATCCCGTTTCCAACTTTTCATTACAAGCATGGCGCATTTTTGTATGCAAAGTTCCATTCTTATGTCCTGACTGTATATTCTAACTGCCTGTATTCGAGTTTCCAGTTCTCCCTTTTTTTGCAAATCGTTTTATGCCGTCCATGTACATTAGGTGATTGATCTTTTCCTGCGATCTACTCAGTTTTTATCCGGTTATGTATTTTCTGAGTATGTGGTTAAGTGGCATGATGGCAATTATGAACAGTAAGGGTGATAGTGCATCTCCTCGAAAAATCACTCTTTGGACCTTTGTTTCAGCTAATCTTCTTCCTCCTGCTGTAAGTAGCAGAGATAGTACTTCTCTTTGAAATATACCTCTCAGCATATTTGCTACAGTTGAGCTTGTTCCTCCTGCTTTCAAATACACTCTCCAGGTTTTCATGGTTTTCTCAATAAATTTTCTTTTTACTTCATGCCATATTTTGTACATTTTGAGGAAGTTTATTATTCAGCTTTGCGTGATATTATCATATGCATTTTTTAGTCAATTCAGACCATAGTTTGTTTTTTTTTCAGTCTGGTCTTGCTCTCATTTAGGATATATTGGTCTATGTAAAGTAACTCTGCTATGCCTCCGGATCATTTGTGGCATCCTTTCTGCTTATCAGGGAACATTTCACGGCTCGTTAGCGAGTTGTAAATCTCTTCCCTTATTTATGCTGTTAATATTTTCCACACATCGGTAAGCAGGTTATGGGTCTCTAATTGTTTGGGGCGGTTCTGTTGCTTGGGTTCTTTTGGATGAATTCGGTCTTTCATTTGGTCATCCATTCGTGTAGGTGTGCTCTTTGTAGGCATCTGTTCATTTCTAGTGCTAGTCTATCGTGAAGAGAGGTGCATTTCTTGAACCAGTTACAATGTATTCCATTATGGTCTAGCGTTTTCCATTTTTATAGCTTTTTAGTGCTGTATTGAGTAAATCTATGTGTATTTCCGCTTTTGGGGCTTCTTTGAGCCCTTCTAATTCTTTAGTTATATTGTTTATATTGATTTTCGTTATTTTTTAGTCCAAAATCTTTTGGTTTCCCTTGCAACCGTTTGTGGGTATGTTTTCGTGTCATGTCCTCCTAGTTGGTAAAATTTCCCTTCGTTGTTTTGAAATTTCCTGTTTTGACTAAATTGTTTTACTTTTTGTCGGTCTCTCTTCAATCTACTTTTTTCGCCAGGACTTTCTCGTTAATTTCCTCAAGTTGTCGTGTTGTTTTTCTTGTATTGCCGTTTTCTTTTTGTCTCTACAGCGTTTTTCTTTTGTTTTATCCTTTTAGTCTGTCTTCGTAGACTTTTTATCAGCGCGTACAGTCAAATTTCAATCCTGGTTTTGATTTTTTCTTCGTGCTTTTTAGAGGGATCCCAATTTTCTCACAAACTGATTTCGCCTCTGCATAGATTAGTTCATTTAATTCGGTTTTATTATTCGTTGATATATAATGGAGTACTTGATTTATTTAATTCGTTTCCGTCTTAACTGTTCTCCATTCTAAGCTTCTTAATGATGGTAACGTAGTCTTTTCACTGTTCATGATTCTCTTTAAATTTTCTTGTTTTACTTTTTTGTTCTTCTGTTAGTATTTGTTCTGGATTGTTTGATTGTGCATCGTTTGGTTGGGTGGTCTTTCCATTTTCCGACATTGGCTCTTTATTTTGGTAAGACACTTTTTCTTAGTTAATAGCTGATGTGCCAAATACTGTATTATTATCTTGTTCATTAGTTATTCTCTGGTGTATTTTTAGTATTTTAAGATCAGAAACCCAACCTTTCTTTATTATTGTCCAGACTTGATCAGCAAGTCTTTGACTAGTTGTCTGAAAACTAGCACATTCTTGACAGATCTCTACCATTCTCTTCCTGTTTCCTCTTTATGCAGGGTTGCTCCTAAAATAGCAGTGTAGTGCATGTTTGTTTCTTACCTAGTCCATGTTTTTTGTTTATGGTTCTGGTTGGTGTAGTTTCTAAACTCATCATTCGTCAATTTTATTCTATGGTTCACCGGGACAGCAAAGTCGACAATTTTGCAAGTTCTCTTCTTTTTGTTGATTATTAGTAGGTCTGATCTTCTGGCCGATATAAGGTGATCTGTGTGTATTTCAAAGTCCAATAGGAGTTTATGTGTGTTATTTTCTCGGACAGGTTCTGGATTGTGCATATACCATTTGTTTGTATGGTCCAATTTAAATTTCTTGCTAATCTCCCTGTTGACCACCTTGCGCACCCAGTCGTGTCTAGTCTTATATTCCTTTAACGCTAATTCGTTGCATTCGCTTATAATGTGATTGATCGGTTCGTCTCTGTTACCGCATATCATACATTTACTGTTCTGTTGCGTCTTATCTATTCTCGCTTTTATATGATTGGTTCTTATGGCGTTGTTTTGTGCAGCTATTAGGAGCGATTCTGTTTCTCTCTTAAAGTTCCCTTTTCTTAGCCATGTCCAGGTTTTATTATTATTATTATTATTATTATTATTATTATTATTATTATTATTAAATTCTTTGCGGTTTTCACACCAATGTTAAATGAAGGAATTTCACAGGACTCTAAGCGACCGCAAGTTTCTTTTTGCTCTCCAGGAATCTTCTAGGTATTCTAACCGAACATAACAATATTATATTCTAGATGGTCTCCTCAAGTCTCTTGGACTCTTCTCAATATTCTGGCCGATCTTAAAGATCCTGATATCTGGATGGTCTCCATTTAACTTCTTATTTCTAAATTTCCAGCACCTTTATCCAGCCTTTATGGACCTGTCCAAGCGTATCAATTACAACTGATATCACTATCAGTGTCATCATTTTTTTATAAATATCATTATAATTATAAACGAACAGTGAGAGACCTGTTAAGACAGTACTTGAAGAATAATGGTCCATCAATGTTGATAAAGTGAGCGACAACTAGTAAATGACTTACAAATCAGCCAAAAAGGGTTTTATGAGTTTTCTGCATAGAATTTCATTTAAAGGTAAAGAAGCACGATTGATTAGTCTGGAGATTTTGGTGAAGAACAGATTTAAAATCCTAAGATTCTAGTATCATTTTCATTTACTTTTTGGTCTTTTACTGCTAAACTTGTTATAATTAAAGAAGAAAAGGCGTTACGTTTTTAGTCTCTCTCTCATAATTATCGCCTTGAAGTCAGAAGTATTAGAACTTCAATGCGATAATAAAGTTATCTTGGAACGAGAGACGTAAAAAAGATCTGAATTTATCCTCCTACTTCATTGTCGTCGTCGTAGTCGTCGTTGACGACTTACATCGTTAACTAAGTATACAGCCATTCATTTATTGTACGTAAACTCTCGAAGTAACTGTTGCTATGTTGTTTGTTTGTTTGTTTATTTGTTTGTTTGTTTGTTTGTTTTGCTTTACAACATATCAAACTCGGTGGGTCATTTATTGCAGACAAACTTTCGAAATAGATTCATACCGAAAGTTTAGTAGAAAACAAGTATACACACACGCACACACACACATGCATCTATATATATATATATATATATATATATACGTGTTTTCTACCAAAGAAAGATCAAAGTCTAGTAAATACTATAGCTCTATATGTTTTACTGGAAATCTCTCTTGGTATGTTATGCATAGTGGGGATTCTATGCCCTCTGATAAATGATGATGATGATGACTGATGTAGGTGTGGCTTATCTGAATGCGGGTCCGCACAACCTGTTCTCTTCTTTTTTTGTTGTATTTTGCATTTCATTCTCCAGTAGTAGGTTTTATGTTTTCAAGTTTGTTATTAATGAGTGCAGTTCAATGATTTTGCTATTTTTTAAAGATAATTTTATTTACAACTGTTTTATCGTCAGTATATGGTATTTTGTTTTTTTTATTATGTAACATACCCATACATAAATATGCGAAACGTACATAGAATGTTCATAACATATATACATAGAACATAGGAATCCCGAAACACGAAAAACACGACTTCTTAGTTCAGCTACGAAACCTTTTATTAGCTTTGAGTTAAAGGTTTTGACATGAGGAAGAGAGATGCACAATCTTTCTATGATGACTTTCCCATCTGCACCCCATCTCGTGCGAGGCCGTAACGTGCAAATTCGTCTGGCCTCTGCGAGCCCCGAAAGTCGACCCTTCTCTTTCTTTGTCTAGTTCTCAACTCAACGACTTTTTCAAAATCCCCCAAATCCTCTGCATGCGCTGCCAGTGCATGACGTCATTCCCATCCACTGGTCAACCTTTCTCTGGGATTTTTATTAAGGCATCTGTGAACGACACATCCTCCCCGCACGCGCGTCAACACCTGTGCTCAAGTTTGCACCTAACCCATGTGCTGAGCCAAACGTTTCTCAGCCTAACTAAACCCAAAGGCAACATGTATAAAGCGGCCATTATATTACGATTGTGTCTTTCATATATTTCTTTGCTTCTCTGTCTGTCCTGTCATTTCCAGGTATACTAAGGTTGTTTGGGATCAAAAAAATTGTTCTTTTTAGATAAGCGGTATATTCTGTTTAGTATTAGTGTGGTTAAAGGGTCGCTTATTTTCTTATGTTTTAATGCAGTAAGTTGATATAAAGTGTCTGTGGAGACTATGAAGATATTTTTTGTGGATTATGGTTCTTATGTCAAGTGCTAAATTATTAGCAACTATTTTAGCACTTTACATTAAAGCTATGCTTGGAATTCTTTTCTGTTGATAAGTAGTTCTGAATTAATATGGTTCCATCAGAAGACAGGCATCCCCCATCTTACATATAACGTTTAAACCACTTTTCTTTCGACAAAAAGTGATGTTTATAGAGTAAAAACACACTCATATTTTAGTGTACGAAGACTAGACTGTATACAATATGTTATCGTGTACGAAGACACACATATATTACCTTAATACGGTTGATTGTTTGGTGTGATTCGGTTGTTTTGTTTTACGGCGTATCAACCCTTTTAGGGTCATTTAACGCCAAATTAAATACTAAACAATTTTAGTATAATCAGAGTTTTTTTGTTTACAAACAGTTAAATCTTAAAACTGTTCAGTCAAATGTCAAAAAAATTTAATTCAAACAAATCAGTTTAGCATAAGAACAGTTTCAATGTCAAAAACAGTACTATTTCAAATGATTCAGTTTAGCATCAGTACACAGTTTAGTCTTTTTTGAACCATAGATAAGACCCTATCAGGTTCTATCACTCCGGGCCAGAGCGAACCTGGGAGATTTGGCAGTAAAAGAGTACTCCGCATTCCGCAAAGCTCCAGCATTATTGGAATGTAACCATCAGATTTTTTAGTGTCATATCCAGGACACTCGTTTGGGAGTCTTGCTTTTCTGAAGATATGCAGTTGATGTTTTCTATAGTCCCAGCGAACTAGGCAATTAAATGTTTGAATATTTATACATTTTTGCATTACTTTTTTCGTTACAATGATTATTTTTTGAAAAATATTTCTACTAACTTCTTGAGAAAAGTCTCAACGGAGTGCAAAAAGTAATATTGATTGGTTTCGTTTTGTTGGGTTTTATGGCATATCATCCATTTTTATGTAAATAATCAGTTCTATTTAAAACAATTCAGTTTAGCATAAGTACACAGTTTAAGTGTCAAAAACATTTCTATTTCAAACTATTCAAGCAGTTATATGTAAAAATTCAGTCAAGTGTAAATACAGTTTCAATGTCAAAAAACAGTTCTATTTCAAATAATTCAGTTATGCATGAGCACGCAGTTTAAATGTAAGTACGGTTTAATTGTCAAAAATATTTTTATTTCAAGCTATTAAGTTTCCTCAAACAATTCAGTTTAGCATAAGTATGCTGTTAGTTCCATTTAACCCATAGATAGGGCCCTACCAGGTGCTACCATGCCGGGCAAGAGTGGACCTGGGAGCGATGGCAATGAAGGGATACTTCGCCTTCTCCAAAGCTCCAGCACTGCTGGAATCTCACCATCAGATTAGGGGGGTCTTAACCCTCTGCAGAGGAGCCGTCAGTGTATTCTACAGCCCCAGCCGACTGGTCAAGTAATATTGACTGTTCAAAATGCTTTTCTGAGAACGAGCTGAGCTAGATGATATATTAACCCCAATTTTAGTTTCTGTTGGTTTCCTAGATTGGTAAAAAGAACCATGTGTTTCTTTTTTTTCAGCTTACATACTCATATCTTATACTTCAAAATGGAGTAATCAAAAGCTCATGGTAAGATCAATGGCTCTAATGTTTTCAATAACAATAGTAAGATCAGTAATGGCGTCAATAATACGCTCCTCTCTTGGGATTAAATTTGACTGTTATTCTGTGTATGATTTTTATTATTATTCAGCCTGCATTTTATTCGTGAAATGTGCCTAGTAGCTGATTATTATTGATGTCATCTAGTTGTTATACTTATTACCACTTTAGATATCATTATTTCTTTAGGCCACAAAATAGCAATTCTCCGGAGTTCTTAATTACGTTTCTCACATCTTTAATAGAATTAGGGAAATTACACTGTGAATTATTGCCGTTCATATTCTTCAGTATTGTTCCGAGACCCCCTGGGAGTGTCCTGATATTCAAGGAGAGCTCTAATTTAAGTATAAATTATTTCACCGAGAGAATATATATGTGTGTGTGTGTGTGTGTGTGGTTATATATGACTAGGATGTTTCAAAATGGTCCACAATAACAATATCCCTATATATATATATATATATATATATATATATATATATATAAGCGTATACACATACATATATATTCAGCCCAAATAGTTGTGGCTGAAGGATACATTCACTGAATCTCTGCAGATAGCTAAAGCCCTCTCAAACGAGTGTCCTTGATTAGACGTTAAATGATGCGATTTTGTAGCTCCTGGTCTGAAACTTTGGATATGGAGTCCCGCTTCATTGCCATTGCTTAGAGATCCACTCTGATCCAAAGTGGGAACTATCTATGGGTCAAATAGAAATACTTTTCATTTAAACTGATCGCAGACGAATGCCTTTTGTTAAATCGATTTTTTTTAGAAATAGAACTATTTGATCATTTAATTGTGTGTAAAGAAACAACTAATTTTTTATTGAGTTGTTTGTGATACATAGTAAAAACTGGAACAATCTGTGTTCTAATAAATGACTCATGTTTAATAGAATTATTTGTGTTGATAAGCAATGCTTCAATCTCTGTAACTCTCTGGCTAAATTAAATAGTTTGTGTTACATAGCGATGACTGAAACAATTTAATTGCGCTCGAATAAAACTAATGATATTTCATACCAATATTTCAAACCATTTAACAGAGTATAAAGAATGATTAACACGATATAGAACTGTTACAATAGATGGAAACAATTAAATTAGTGCAAACAATATTAATACTTCTATGCAAACAAATTAGTTCAAACTTATTTAAAGAACTTATTGTCTCCAATAAATGTTGAAATGTATTTATAATAGCAAAGTGACGGTATGTTAAATTTTTCTTCCAATTATATATATATATATATATATGAAGAGTAAATAAAGGATTGTAATCCGACAATATGTAGAAAAACTGCTAACAACGATCCAAGTGGAAGGAATTACTTTTTTGTATTTCATATTTCTAAACATCCATCGTTAACTTAAAATCATTAATATCACCCCTCATGGTCCTGATGATGGTTCAGTAGAACCGAAATGCTATAGTGTCGACCCGTTAATAAATCATTCCTTCCACTTAGATCGTTGTTAGCAGTTTTTCTACATATTGTTGGATTACAATATGATATTCAAAAGTATTGTAGTCAGGGAATTTTGCCGGCTGAACGTTAGATTTGATGTGGTCGCAGTAGTTTTTTCGCTACCAACTCAAACTTTTCCGGCTTGGTTATCGTGGCATTTAGTCCTGCTGCAAGACTTATTTTCGTCTTGCAACCAACCTCTCGATTTAGAGAAGAGATACATAATCTACCCACTTAATGCTGGCTCCTGTGTTGAGTTTAAATAATTTGATGTTGTCCTCCCTACATAAAATGGACTCGCTCTCCGCTATAAATACACGTCAACGGAGCGTCAGAGGAGCTAACCAGACCCACGTGACACAATCACGTGTGATACCACTTGCGTGGTGGACGGATAGTCGCTACTCCACTGGACTCTCAGCTTCCAATTAACAAACTACTGTTTAACCAGGTTCACTTTTATTTTGTTTCTGTTACTTGAATATATATGTTTTTCTGTCAGCCTTAGTCTGTTCCCTGTGTCTTTATTTTGCCAGCCTCACAACATTTGGGAAGATGAATTATGACATCCTCGCTTGTGACCACCCCAAGGATTGGGAAGATGACTGGTTGTTCGGTTTGTATTAATATACATATGAATCAGTCCTCAGATTGACACAAAACACTGTGAGATATTCGTATTGGAGATTTCGGCATGAATTTCAAAAACACAGTAGTAACGTTCTAAGCTTTTTGCTTATATGTGGCACAAGACCGAATGAATAGGGCACCTGATTAGACTCGAACTCATTCTTGCAGGTTTTCTAGTCAAGCTTGCTAACCATTACACTACGCCAGGTGCTCAGATTGACACAAAACATTGAGAAATATTCATATTGGAGATTTCTGAGTGAATTTCAAGGAATACTGTATGCTTTCTTTAAATATCTACAAGAGTGAATAGCAGCATGTTCCCGTTTTCCTCGAAGAACACTCCCAATTGATTTATTTGCCACACTGTAGATAATCCACAAAAAAATAAAGTGCATACGCGAAATAAATAGTGAATTTACTGATTTCACATTCTATAAGCATATTGCTCATATATATATATATATATATATAATCATGTCGTGATAATAGCACGTATCTCCTTCACCCCTTCTGGCAACTCGTTTCTATCGTCCATCTGGCACGGCAGGTCCTACAGGCTACACCCCGTATCGGCACAGAGCAACCAGACATATGTTCGAGCTAGTCGTTCAACCTTTGCACGGGAGTTTATCACATCGCTTGGAGTTTGTTCTAACTTCTCCCTCAGTATTTCGCATGTTTTTGTTGCTGTTTTTTTTCATATAATTTGGAGGATCTTCCTGATTGTTAATTGTTTGCCGTACAGTTGTCGTTTTGTGGGATGTTGCCTCCAAGACTTGCTCAAATCATCTCGCAGCATTCTTATGTAATTGCCGTAAAGCTTTTTCTCCATGCTTTTATTTAGCGTCCATATAGCAGTATTGATGTGACTGCGTTTTATTTTATCGGACGGGTTTGCCTTCCAGATGAACGATAATCTATCGATAGCTGTCCATTCTTTGTTAATCGCTGTCATTTCCCCTGATTCCGAGGTTGGTGAACTTTAATGTGGAGATGTCGCCTCTTTGATTAAAGCCCAAGTATTCTGTTTTGTCTGCATTGACATGGAGGCATATGCCACCAACTGCCAGTTCCTGACTTTGTAGCAGGGATTCGGCCTGGGTTGGTGTATTTGTCAGTAGCGTTATATCATCATATATAGTTATTTCATATATCAACCTGGAGGGTTATTGAATAACAAAGCCTATATATATATATATATATATATATATATGTATATATATATCGAGAGAGACAGAGACAGAGTGAGAGAGGATGCAGAAGTAATATATTGAATAATTTTTAAAACCTATTTTACTCTGATAAGTCGAATTTTTCAACAAAATCGCAATATATCTAAATTTTCATTGTTAGCTCTATAATTCATGTACTATTCGTTTTTATTAGAATTAAGTCCAATAAGCGTTTAGCAAGAAAAGAAACGATTAAAAATCTATTATTTGCTTAACGCCGAACCGAAGCAAAAGTTTCTTTGTCTACTATAGGCAAAACAAAGACATTTTTCTACAGAGAAAGAGCTTTTAAGGAAAAGGTGGAGTGAAACAAAAAAAGGAAAAGAAGGCTCTCGCTACAACTATTTAGGAGGACGCCCCAACGTCAATACGAAAGCAAGTTTGAAAGTCGATAAGGAAATTTTGAGAACAGCAATAAAACAAAATTATAGCCAAGACCTTAACCACCTTGATTACACATTAGAAAACAAAAGAAATGCGATTTCCAATCCAAATATTGGTTCACGTAAAACTGCTATTGAGGAGGAATGTCTGAAGAATTCATTTTGAAGGTGCAAATCTTTTTGAAGGCGTGTTGATAAAATAATAGCAAAAAGTGCGGGACATTTTCATTAAATTTCCTGTTTTATGTTTATCTTCTTATTTTGTTGTATATTTTTTATGATTGAAATTAATCTTCTTTCATAGAAATGTCGCTTATTGTTATTATAGAATATTCCTAATTTTGCTTCCTCGCCCTATATATTATAGATGTATATATACAGAGAGAGACAGACAGACAGAGACAGAGAATGAGAGAGAGACAGAGTGAGTAATACGGGAATGGCATATGTTTGTGAAATCGCTTTACTAATTAATAATGAAATTAACGAAACAATTTACTATCTTTTATATTGTCAATATTCAATCTATTTAGTAAGACACGTGTTTCAATTTCCTGGACGGCTGCAGGAAAGTGATGGCTGGCAAACTCATCTAGACAGGTATAATTAGTGTCACCAATTTAATCTTGATTGCCTCATCCAGTATTTTGTCCCATTCACGGAGCCGGTCAAGTAAATGAATATTTCAGAAAGTAGTGTCTGCCGTATAAGCAGCTGGTCGTTACTGGGTTAAGCAATACGATCACCATATTTTGCATCAATTTTTTTATCGCTTTTTGCCAAACTGAGAAAACAGGGAATATTTTGTTAAGAGAATGATCTTACTTCAAGGGAACATAACGGAATCCCGGTGACTGAACAGTTCGTAATCCGGAACACTGTTCACGTGACTTTTAACTCTCCACTTCGGTCCAGAATGGACTATACGCGTATTTTATAGGCCTGATCCAATCAACCAGCTGTTACTCTGACGCCCAAACGCCTATATGGTTTTCCCGAGTGTATTCTTCAACTGTAGTTCCTTTAAGCAATAATACCTCACGCTTTTTATTCTAAAGATGCTAGAAGGTGGTGACTTGGGGTCAGTATCACCAAGATAGCAAAACTTGAAATCCCTTAAATCTATGCAAAAATTAGTATTGGGCCGTTTAAAAATAATATTAACAACAAATAATTCGATTACTACACACACACACACATATACACATATATATATATGTGTGTGTGTGTGTGTATTATTCGGTCCAGTTAAACCGGAGTTGGGAGTAATTGTTATGAAATAGCCGAGGGATTTCGGTTCATGCCTTTGAGTTTAGTTAGGCTGAGAACCTTTCGGCTCAGCACATGGGTTGGTTCGGTGTAAGATTGAAGCAGGTGTTAACGCGGGTGCGCGCGAGTGGATGGAGGTGTCACTCAGATGTCATAACAGTCCGAGACGATACTAGGTGACAAGGTGCGGGTGACGTCACGCACCGGAAGCACACGGAAGTTTGTTTGAGAATTTGAAGAAAATAAGAGTCGGGTTTTGGACGCCGAACGAGAAAGATCAATTTTGGAGCTTGCAAGCGCTAGGCAAACGTGCGCCCTAGGGGGGGCGCTCGAGTTGGGGGCCAAATGAATAAAACAGCATAGAAAATTGTGTCTCTCCTCCTTACGTCGAAACCTTTAACTCAAAGTTAATAAAAAGGTTTCGTACCTGAACAAGAAGTAGTTACGTGTTTTCGAGATTCCTATGTTCTTTATACGTTCTATCGTTATGAACATTACATGTCTATTTTGCACATGGCCATATTCGTGTATCTGGCTACGCAAAATAGACATATTTGGTGCCGTGACCAGGATATGGACCAGAGTATGGTCCTTTTAGGGTTTTAAGATTTCTTCAAGGAATTATGGAGGGCCCGTTTTGTTGAGAAGATAAAAAATGCATCCGTATGTTACCTTGATGCACACATGTCAAGATGGCCAACCACGCAAAGATAGTAAGAGAAATTTAGATAATAATTAGCCGGGCAAGTGTTACATAGAGAGAATCTCACCTTCTAAGTAAGATTTTGTTGCTGTAGTTCAAGTGATTCTTTTTGTGTTTTCAGGCATCATTGTCCTTGTAAATTATTCTGTAAAATATGTGTGAGGTTGATGGAGACGAACGTGAAGAAAATTCCACATGTGGAATTTTGAAAAATAATTTACGGATGAATGTTATATTTTGACCTTCGACCCGGCCCAAAAATACTATTCCAAGGTAATACACCGGAAGGAAGTGACACATTCCAACGGCCAGTAATCGAAAGAGATCGCGTGGGTGGATTAAGGCTTATGATATGGGACAAGGTGAAGGTCCCATTGTACCATTACAGTCATGCACCGGAAGAGAGTAACCTCTGAAGTGCATGACAGTTATTTCCGCTTGATGACGATTAAACATTCGATTTCAAAGATCCAGTAGGCGATCGTGTGGGCGTTGAGTTATTATTTAACTCAGTTGAGTTCGGGGTGCCAAGCAGTTTCCAGCAGACTCCCAGAGAGTTAGAGACGAGATGTGGTAAGGAAGGCCACACCCGACCGAGAAGGACCTCGGAAACCCCCGAAGCAGTTGCCAGTAGAATTCCAGACGGTAGAGACCAGATGGGGTAAGGAAGGCCAGACCCGACCGAGGGGGCCCTCGGAAAACCCCCGATTGAGTGGACCCCAACATCAGGAGAACAAGAAAGACACAACGTGACGGTCATAACAGTGGGGTCAAAATATGAAGTTTATGTTCGGTCTCCAGCGTCCCCCTCACATGCAAACCTTTAAACAACCCTTTCGAACCCTTGCAATAAAGTGAGAGGTAAATATATTTGAAAAGAAGTCTTCCTGCGTTTCCCTTCCTGCATCCATCCTTCTTGCGTCTATCTTTCTGCGTGCGTCTGTCGTTTATCATGCGTCTGTTATCATTGCGTCGGTATGTATCCAGTATATATATGTATGCAACATAATTTCGTCAGGAAAAAAAAAAATTCAACAGTGAACATTTAAATTTTCAAAAACACATAACCGGATGAAAATGAAAACACATAACAGGATGGAAATAAATTTATATTCCTAATGTGACCGGTTTTGTTTTTTTCTTAAAGAAATATATACATATATATATAGTATTTGGCATTAAATGATCTTCAAGATTTGACATGCCATAAAGGTTTACATACAAATTAGCTCTTACTCAAATAAAAAAAGCTTACCGACAAATAATTCTCTTAATATTATCATTATGTACGAATAAACAAGATTTGGCCTTAAATAAAATCAAGGGTCCAAATACCTTTAAACCAAATAACCAAAATTTACTTAAAAAATTAAGTGTACGCCAAAAAAACAAATAATGTTTAAAAGAAATATTTGAAACTATTTAACTGCATGCAAACAAATCAGCCGAGGCTCATATAAAAAGTAATGTTACATACAAGATATTAGTTTACAAATCATATATATGTATAAACGATTTTAAGCATTAAATAATTCAGATAGGGTGATATGCCATAAAACACAAACAATCAACCAATCAATACAATTCTGATTTTGACATGGATATGGAAATATAAGGTAGTACATTATCTGCAAATATTATTTATTTCTTTTGACTTGGAATATTTTTTCGCGTGATCGTATTCTCCATATGTTCAGGCCTGCATTAAGTGGACAGGATACCACCCTGATGACAGGACATAGAATACGCCCTCTGTAGAGGGATAAGCACCTTAAAAAAACAGATTCTATGTATGACAATTATCTCGAGTGAATCTACAGGGTAATTTGACGAAGCCCATTTAATTACTCTCAGGTCAACTCTGAGAAGGAATTTTGTATCTGTTACTGTCTCAACTGTGGGTCAAATAGATCTGGTAAATAATTATTCATAATCAAAACGAATACGTGATGCAGTAAATTGTTTGTATTAAGAATATTTCCTTACAGTTATTGGCCTAATGAGTAGAGTGTTCGTCAATGGTCCGGGAGACCGGGGTTCAATCTCAGGTCAAATCAAACCAAAGACTCAAAAGATGGTACCTGAAGCTGCCTTTCTTAAAACTCATTATTATAAGGTAAGCATCAAGGGTAAAGCGAAGCAACCCAGGGAATGTTGTAGCGCTCTCCTTTCCGCCTCAATGTAGTAGATATTGACAAAGGAGCCTTCAAGACACCCCTGCCAAATTACTTGTAGTTATAATAATTTATTAGAGAGTATGATTAATTACTTCAAACTATATAAGTGATTGCAAAAAAATAACTATTATTAAAAAGAAAAAACACACTTGAAACTATATATCAGTTTGCAATGGAATGATTATTTTAAAACAGAAAAAAAAATTAGTGAAATTATATCAGTCAGCGTTAAAATAACTAATAAAAGAAGAGAAAAAATTGAAATCCTATGACAGTCTGCTATAAAAATCATCTAATAAAAACAGACACTTGAAACCGTTTAACATTTTGGGAAATATGACTATTATACAATAGAAAGGTTTGGTTTGGTTTCTTTGTTTAATGGCATATCAACACTTTTTAGGTTATTTAATGCCAAAGCCATTCTCCTAGAAGAACAGTAGTGGTACTATTTAACCCATAGCTTGGAGGATAAGGGGGTTCATACCTTTCCCAAGAGTATTTGCCCGAAAGTAATACCGCAACTGGAGTACGAACTCGCGTACTAAGATTCCGCAGTCCATCGCTTTAACCATTACACCACGAGGACACCCCAACAATGGAAAGAAATACTTGAAAATATATAAATATTAGTATTAGATTGGCGTACTTGAAAGCATGAAACTATATGAAATCATATGCATTAAATAAGGACATTTGATATCATATAATTCTAAACGAAATTCACTTAACAAACAGCCACACAAATACGTACAAACATATATGAACAAAAGACCTAAGTCCATTGTGTCTAGATATAAAACAACTTAAGAGGGATATTATATAACGGTACTAAATGGACACTTGTACCACCACGTGCTCGAAAATATTAACGGCCGTATCGCTACGTCTATAGTTGTTGTCGGACCCTGTTGTGACCCCGCCAGGAAAAAGTTAATGAAAACAAGGAACTCTATCTTAGTTCATATACACAAAAGTATATTCACTACTTCAATTTTAAAGAAGTCGTGGGTGAAAGAATGATTACGAAAATTGAGGTGACCCCGTTAGCTGGGCAATGGGTATCATGTCATGTGGCGAAGGAGAGAGCTGACACAGTTGAATGTTCTTTCTGTATTTCGTTTTTGTTCTAACGTGGTTGCTCGCTGGATTTGTCTTCTCGGATTCGAATCTGGTTCTTGGCCCCTTTTCAGAACATACCGCAAAATGGTGGCCCCAAATTTTTCGTCTGTCTTTACATCTTCTTGGCTGGTGTTCAAGCCACTGTCTTTGCCTCGTCACGTCTTTAAGCTAACTCTAAAAAACTGAGTTGTTCCCTAACTGCCGTCTGGTGTCGTTGGGAGGACCGTATCCATTTCTAGCGATTTCTCACCTAAGCAGATGATTTATGACGTCAGGGTTTTGTTTTAGTTATCTTTGATTAACGTGACTGGTTGAACAACAACAATAGCTCTGGCCTAAGTCACTCATAGGTCAAGTGCCCCCTCCCTTAGATTCTAGTCTTCCCTTTTTACTTCTTTTTTTTTCTTCTCTCTGTCCTTGCCCAGAAATTAGCCTCTCGTTCTCTTTATAACTTGGATCAACCATATAACGTTATACGGGCTGGCATGGAGTTAAACTCAATAAATCAATCAAACAATCTACCATCAAGAAAATATTTGTTTTGTTTGGTTTGGTTTGGTTTGGTTTGATGGAATATCAACTATTGGGGGTTATTTGATGACAAATCAATTTTCATACATATAAACAGTTCTATTTCAAATAATTCCGTATAGCTTAAATACTGTTTCTATGTCAAATACAGTTCCATTTAAACTATTTAGTTTAGTCTAAGTACGCAGTTTGAATGCGAAACAGTCCTATTTCAAGCAATTCAATTTAGTATAAGTACAGAGTTTAGTTTTATTCGACCCATAGATGAGACCTATCAGGTTCTACCACTCGAGGCCAAAGTGAACCTGGGAGCGACGGCAATCAAGGGATACACCGCATTTCCAAAAACTCCAGCATTACTGGAACCTCGCCATCAGATTGTTTAGTATCATATCTTGAACACTCGAGGGTGGGGATCTTGCCTCACTGCTGAGAAGTAGTCGATGTATTCTACAGCCCTAGCCGACTGGGTAACCAAGGAAATATACAAGTGCCGATAGGGGATCTTGGTACAACAGATAAATCCTTTATTTTGTCACATGTTAACTTACTATTTATAGCTGATCATTTGCGGTACTCCATTTTTTTACGTGTATGCTTAAGTGATGTACTCCAATGGACCCCCAAATATGGCCGAGCAAAAGCAGTGCGACCAGCTCGAACATACATACAGCAGCTATATGAGGATATGGGATGTAGCCCTGACGACCTGTCGAAGGCAATGAACGATAGGGAGAAGTGGCGAGAGTGGGTCAGGGATATCCGTGCTTGCGGCACGACATGATGATATATATATATAAAATATCCAAGGTAGATGAACCAGACATGCAGGACACTACTGGAGAAGCAAGGAGGAGCTCAGACGTGGTGTACTCCTATGGACCCCCACATATGGCCGAGAAAAAGCAGGGCGACCAGCTCGAACATACATACAGTAGCTATGTGAGGATATGGGATGTAGCCCTGATGACCTGCCAGAGGCGATGAACGATAGGGAGAAGTGGCGAGAGAGGGTCAGGGATATCCGTGCAAACGTCACGACATGATGATGAAGATGCTTAATTTTGAGGAAACTTAAACGCATATCGTGGTTTCTCGCTGTGTATTTACAATTGAGAGGGACGATTGACCAAAATACAAAAATAATCGTATTTTGCATTAGTTAAATTATAAATCCTGTACCAAATACGGAAAATCATTAATATTCAGAATCATAAATACGGCCAAATTGCCAGACGTTTGTATATATACTCAATTAATATTTTAATTGTTTACTTCGGTCTAAATTAGAAATATTAATTTCGAGAACGAATAGACTAATCGCAGCAATCGTCCGTAGTTTATTTATGCTTTGTGAGTGATGGAGAAGTAAAATTCAGGTTGGCAACTCTGACTGAAGATCATCTGATCAATGGTAATCGTATCGTAAAAGTGCGTAAGAATTCAGATAACGTTAACCATTCAGAATTAAGGTTCATATGAATAAGCCTATTATTACAGATATTTACGGTTGATTGTGATATGAAAAATCATTTTATGATCAAAATCTGAGTGAAACTTTAAGGCAAAGTGACGGAAAGATTTAGCAAGTAAATACAAGAGTATAGCGATCGATATATATATATATATATATATATATATATATATATTTGTGTGTGGGGTGAGGTAGGGTGGAGTGGGGGTTGAATGCTCTGGTAATAACATGTAAGTGTACTCAATACACAATATATATATATATATATATATATATATATATATAGAGTAATATCAAATAAATTAAATGTAAATCACCTTTTTTCACTAGTACTCGAGTTTCAGATAGTATGATTGAGTATTTTTCTCCATCAAACTCAATAAACTGTGAAAAATTTTGATAAAATTTCTCTCTCTCTCTCTCTTTCTCTCTCTCTCCCTCCCTTTATATATATACATATATAATGAACTAATATCTATATCTATATATATAATACTTCCTTTTGCCTAAGGGGACACTTTTTTTCAGTAATGTGTGTACATATCTACGTTTCACAAAGCCAGCTATACATACATCCAGAAACACACACACACACACACACACACACACACACACACACACACACACACACACACGGCTTTTATATAACCTAAAATGATCATATATATATATATATATATATATATATATATATATATATATTCCCAGATACAATCAAATACTTACATACGCATATATACTTACTAACATTCGCACAAGAACTCACTTACATTCATGCGCACACACTCACACACACGCACACATACATGCACTTACCATTCTAAATTCTACTGCAAGTGTTGAATCATATACGCCCTGTATGACAATTATTGCTCAGGAATGAATCGCTCGAGATCTGTGACAATATTTCATATATTTTTTGTCGATGTTGATTAAATATTATGATTCAATTTTTTCATCCAAGAATGTTTACAGGATTACTATCTATTTTATCTGACCCAAACCCGCTTTCCTTTCTTTTTTGTATTGAATCGTAAAAAAAAAATAAATAAATAAAACATCCAGAAAAAATACATAAGATTTAATCTTGATAAAGAGCAATCTAGTTCGTTTCATTTATTCCACAGTCAGAAAATAGCATCCGGGTTCTATTTGTTGAATTTGCTGAATAATCAAATTAATTCCACTTTCCTAGATTTCTTTCCACATTGAAAGGGAAAAAAGTAAAAAAAAAAAATGTCTGTTTGAGCCATGCAAAAAAGTGCATCAAAACACGCTGGGAACAAAGGGACGTTTATCGTTCTTTACCGAGAGCGTTATTTGCAGTGCGTGAGATTGCACGAGATTTCAATGAATGCAGCTCCTTCAGCAAACGAGAATTTAACAGGTTTTTTCTCTCCCCCTTTTGAAAACAATCCCTGTCGGTGGGAGGAAAGGGGTATAACAATTAAAAACGTGCTGCGTTTCAATTGAACAATAGCAACTTTGTTAAATATTTAACGCGCTTATATTTAGTGCGAAGAAAATTTGTTAAAATTGGAAAGAGATAAAAAAAAAAAAAACGCTCGGTAACTTGTCGAGTATGAAAGACACAATGTCTAAATTCTACTTCTAAACAGGCATTAACACCAAAAATGAAGCAATTGATCAAGCAGGCTTAATGAATAGTCTCAGAGGAACTCCATATCTGCCTTCGTTTATACATCAATACCATTGTAAATCCCGATCATTGTGACTACATATCGTTTAAAGTAGCGAGCTACCTACCGCTGAAAGCATTCGGAAGATTTATCAAGACTTTAGAAAATATTCATCTTAACAAGTGAACAACCATAAGCGGTGCTTGTGCAAAATATGTTCTGGTTTTATCTTTTAATGGCATATCAACGTTCGTATGTTAGTTAATGCCAAGTCCTCATTGTAGAAGAATAGCAGTGATACTATTTAACCCATAGTTGTGGAAATAACATGGTTTATATTATTTTTAGGGGTATTAGTCAAAAAGAGAACATAATAGCGTAACTGGTGTTTGAACCGATTTTGTTCAAAGCTGCAGTCCAGCACTTTAGTCATGATGTCATGAGGAGTCAGCCAGTGTACAGAATAGGGAAGCCCGTTTGTATTTTTAATAATTCTGCGGTAATGAAGGAGGTGCTTGTTGTATAGTGTTTATCGTTGTTGAAAG
Organism: Sepioteuthis lessoniana; assembly: GCA_963585895.1. Lineage (NCBI taxonomy): Eukaryota > Metazoa > Mollusca > Cephalopoda > Myopsida > Loliginidae > Sepioteuthis > Sepioteuthis lessoniana. The sequence continues at coordinate 23,512,644 of OY757930.1, read as the reverse complement.
TGGATTCGGCTACCCGAGATCAAAACCTGGACGAGGCTGTTGCATTTCACATCATGGTAATATTATTGGGAACAGTATATATTCAACTTGTGTCTCTCCAGCTATCGGTAAATGATGGAACAGTCAAGGCTCTTTAATGGATATGGCGAACAATCTTTGAGAAGGACAACACTGATTTCAATCCAGTTGTAGACATTCAAAGAGATGGACTACATGAATTGACCAAAAATTTATTATGGGGCAATTGTGAGAGATATATAGAGAGAGAAGTTTAAGACGTATATTCAAAATCCAAATGGGAATAAGATTCGCCCACTTTATCTTTATTCACTGCACAGACACATGAAAATGCATTTCTTATATTAATGAACAACCTTTACATTAAATTTCCTTTTGATCACCTATCATCTTTCTTTCTGTTAAAGTATTTCATCCTGAATTCGCCAATCTCTCCTTGCAACTGTAATATTTTACACTTTTTATAAGTTTTTTCGCTCTTTTTTCGTACCCCCACTAATCTCAATATTGCACTCCAATTTTCATGTCTCGACACTGAATCCCAGGAGTGAGTACAATTATCTATATTAGGTCTTATTCAGATTTTATGTTCTTTTTTAAAATAAAATTTGCCTTCCTCTAAATAAAATCTCTAACCATTCAACCGTAATTCCATTTTCTCTCGATAAAACACTCGAAATGTGATTATAAGATTTGAATATATCATCAAAGCACGGCCCCAAATCAGATTTCTCCATCCTTTTTTTTATTTACTTGTCACCTAATTTGAATTCAGCATGCATACATAATTAGATGTTCGTACTTGTGTGTGTGTGTGTGTGTGTGTGTGTGTGTGTGTGTGTGTGTGTGTGTGTGCTTGTATGTATTTGTATGTGGGTATATATGTGTACGTGGATATGTAATAGGGAAGGATAGATTGAATGATGTTTTATCGATTTTTATAACTTTCTATGATTCTGATTGTGTGAAAATAATCATGATTATAAAATTTGCAAATAAAATTTTTGACAAAAACTGATATCAAGAAAAATAAATGTCTTGAAAAGAAAGAAAAGACTAAAAACTTACGTACTACTTGAAAATAATCAACTAATAGTGTATACCATGTCAGAAGAAGGAATGCCGACAGGATTCCCAAATGTAAACAAAGAGAGCCCAATACAACAGAACGTACGTACACTTTTTTGTTTATCATAGTTGTGGATCTAACAACAGTAATGGTAGTTGAAATAATAATGAAGTATACGTAGGTTCTAAGGAGGGACCTTTCAAAAAGGGATATTACAATCATAGAAGTAATTTTGAACACGAAGTATATACATAGGACTAGTTTATTCAAGTATGAGAGGGAAATTAAGACGAATCTTGATCCAGATACTAGATTAAATTGGGAGATTGTAAAAAAATGCCGTAAATCTAAAGGTCGGAAATACATATGAAAAGTTTTTTGCTTGGTAAATAACGTACAAATCAATTTTAATTCTAATTCTTATTTTATGCTACTTTTCTTCTGTAATAAATAAAATGTAGTTTTGGCGTAACCCTTCTTTTGTCAGAAAAGTTCAGATGACCCGCTGAGGTGAAAGTTTAGTAGATTTTTTCTGACTTTTTATTTATAGATAGATCGATTGATAGATATTTCTGTATGTAAATCTTCATGCGTGTAGTGAACGGGTTATATTTTTAGGAAATGTCCACGCTGAACTGAGTTCGATTTGTGGACAGGGTAGCCCGTGTTTGTTTCCACGCTAATGCCTTAGTGAAATGCATTAATCTATCACCCAAATCCCAAATACTGGTGAGTAGAAGGGTGTGTATTGACCAATCCCTACGCTCGGACAGGATATCACACAGGGTCAATTTTAAGCGGAGTTTAACAGTTTTGAATTCAGAATTTTCCTTCTAGACTGGTTGCCTCACCAAGGATGAAGAACCCTCTCTGCCCTACAATTTACACATAGCAGAAGGGATAATAAGGGAATTCATACCTTTCTCAAGAGTATTATCACAATGTGAAATGCCGTCGGTCTCGCCCATTATTTGAACTCTTGTCACCGTGTCCATTTCCTATGACAATCACTATTACACTACGGACACCTGGTGACTAGTAGGTAGACCCGTATCTCAAGCTTGGGTATTGCAGAGGTCTAGAGAATGAAAACTTTGAAATAAAACCAGCGTGACTCCTCTGATAAATCTATCTTTAACAAGTTGAAATGTGGCCATTGGCTTTATTTTATTTAGCTTTTACATCCCGCACCCACTAAGATAATGTCTAGTTATGGACGATGACCAATGTGTAAGTTTGGATATTAACTGTAATGGACAAGTGACTGAAACATACCCTCATCTGGAGGCGCCCGTGGTGTACTTGTTATCGTCACAGGAAATTGACACGGCAACACAAGTTAAGATCCAGGATTGATTTTCCCATGGCACTTTTGGGACAGGTATGGATCCAGTTATACTCCTTCTTTGCCCATTCGGCTGAGACGATAGAATACACCGACTGCTTCTCAACTGAGAAATAAGACAATACAACGAGTGTCCTGCATATTACACTGAACAATCTGAAGTTGATGTTTCAGTAATGCTTTGGTGACCCTTATTGCCATTGCTCCCAGGTTCACTCTGGCCTGAAGAGCTAGAACTTGATAAAGTCCTATCTATGTATCAAACAGAACTAAACCATATTTACCAACCCCTCCGCTCGGCCATGATATGACACAAGGTTAATTTTTAAGCGGAGTTTAACAGGTTTGAATTCAGAGTTTTCCTTCTCCTAGACTAGTTGCCTCACCAAGGCCGAAGAACCCAGTCTTCCCTACTATTTACTCATAGCTGGAGGGAGAATAATTGGATTCATACCTATCCCAAGGGTATTAGTGCTATGTGAAATGCAATCAGTCTCGTCCAAGTTTGGAACTCGTGTCGCCGTGTCCATTTCCTACGACGATAACCATTACACCACGGGCACTTCCATTTTATAGAACTAAACTGTGCACTTATGCTAAACTGAATTCTTTGAAATAGAACTGTTTTTGACATTGAAAATATGTACTCATGTTTAACTGAATTGTTTCCAATAAGACTGTATGTATAAAAGTGCAGTTCGAATAAATTTTCTATAATGATTGATGTGCCATAAAACCCAATCAAACAAAACGTGTTCTCCCTCGATCTATAGTTAAATAACACTCGAGGCTGGATTCTTTATCCTTGGTTAGGCAATCAGTCTTGGAGAAGGAAAACCTCGCTTAAAAACTGGCCTTTTGTATCATGCTGCCCCTGCAGAAGGTTTGGTAAATTCATAGTCTCATCTGGATGGTGATTGTAAGAATTATATATCTTTATTTTTGGTTTCGTTCCTTTTTATGATTGTATATCAATCTTCAAGGGTTATTTAAAGCAAAAAACATCCTTGTTGAAGAAGAGCTGGGAGGATAAAAGTATTCAATAAAGCTCCCAAGGATATTTCTCTGAAAGGGAAATCAAAACGATGACTAGAGTTCGAACTCGCTTTCTTCGCAGCTGCAATCTAGTATTTTAGCCATTACGCCATGAGTACACCCCATTCTCCTGTTTAATTCAGTAAATTGAAAACAATGGTGTTTTAATCCCATTACCGCTGTTGTAATCCATCGAGAGCTTGATGGTAGGGGTTGATTAGGAGATGGTGTCACAGGGATGCCGTTACAGGTACAACTATTCTGCGAATTGTTGATTTTATGCTCCGTACAGTTGTTTGAATTCTGAATTTTCTTTCCTTAGACCAATGCTATATCAAAGCTAGAGATTTGAGCCTACCCTGCTTACCACCAGGTGGCCGCGGTGTAGGTTGGTTGGTTTTTTGGGTTTTATGGCATATCAACCTTTGTAGGTTATTTTTTGCTGAACCGATTTTATACTATTTCAAACAATTCAAGTGAGCATGAGTACACAGTTTAATTGTCAAAAGAGTTTCTATTTCAAACTATTCAATTTATTCAAACAGTTCTATTTCAAACAGTTCAGTTTAGTATAAGTATATATTTTGTTTATACGCAGTTAAATGTCAAAACAGTTCTATTTTAAACCATTTAGATTAGCGTAAGTTGAGTTCAAATGTCAAAAACAGATCCATTTCAAACAATTCAGTTTAGCATAAGTACGCAGATTCAATGTATATAGAGTTTAATTGTGAAAAGCATTTCTATTTCAAGCTATTCAGTTTAGTCAAATAGTTCTTATTGAAGCAATTCAGCTTATTACCAGTACGGTTTTTGTCCACACACAGTTAAATATCAAACCAGATCTATTTCAAGCAATTCAGTTTAGCATAAGTATACAGTTTAGTTCTATTTGACCCATAGATAGGACCCAATCTGGTACTACTACTCCAGGCCAGAGTAAACCTGGGAGTGATGGCAATGAATGTGTGCTCCGCATTTACCAGATCTCCAGCGTTATTGGAACCTCACTTTTAGATTGTTTAGTGTCATATCCAGGATGCTCATTTGGTTGTTTTACCTTTCTGTAGAGGTGCAGTCGGAGTATTCTGCAGTCTCATCTGAGTAGGCAAGAATGTGGTGTAAAAGTTATCGTTGTAGGAAATACATTTTCATTCTTCATGATCAATGTATTTACGGCGATTATGTATAAAAAATACTCGTGCATTTTATCAGTTTATTATAAATATATTTACGTGACTTCACTATTACAGGTAAAATGTAAAAAAAAAAAGGTTAAAGTTTCAATCTGATAATAGCTAGTTTTAATTAACAGTGTTCCTTCTCCCAAACTGGTAAATTAACCCAGTCAATTCTACTATTTACATACGGGGATAAAATAAACATGCCTTTCTCAAAGGAAGTTGTATGAAGTGAAATGCAATATTTCAACTTGCGTCGCCCTTTCTATTTCCAATGGTCGTACTTCTTACACTAATATTTTTTTCCAGTAGAACTTTTCCTGCAACTAATATTACCCTATTCCGTTCTAAACTATCGGTTAAGATCTGACCCACCAAACTCGCATCTTTGTTGACAACACGGTCAAATAATACCAGAAGATTTAGATTATTTGATGATTTTTAACCATATTCACCAACCCCCTCTGCTCGGGCAGGATATGACACAAGGTCAATTTTTAAGCGGAGATTAACAGGTTTGAATTAAGAGGTTTCCTTCTCCTAGACTAATCACCTCTCTAAGGTTGAAGAACCCAGTCTGCCCTACTATTTACCCATAGCTAGAGGGAGAATAATTGGATTCATACATTTCCCAAGGGTATTAGTGCTATGGGAAATGCGATCAGTCTCGTCCAAGATTTGAACCCGTGTCTCCGTGTTTATTTCCTACGACGATAACCATTACACCACGGGATAATTTTTAACTACATGTGAAACTATCTTCGGTTATTTTATGCCAGGATGTTATAAAAACGCATTCATTTCACGTCCATATTATCCTTTTTCTGCTTTCTTTATTTTTTCACACAGTCCTATCAAACAAAAACAATAATAAAACAGGTGTATTTGACTCTTAGTTTGGGCTCTAAAACTTTACAACTCAGTGAGAGAGTTGAGCTGGAAATCATACTAACGAAGGTGTTCTCTTGACCTGGAGCCTGACCATATGATACAGTTTAATATCTTACCAAAGCTATGTTTTAGAGAGGTTCTTACACATCAGTAGGATATTAAGCTAGCTTATTCAAAGTTCAGCTAAGTGAGTGGTCAAAATTACAGTGGTTCCTCTTTTACAAATCTATCTGAAAACTCATCTTTCAACAAAGTTTTAAATTTGTGTTGCCTCTAAACCGAAAAATTTCGAAATAATGTAGCGGGAAGAATTAAACCGCTTCAGTAAAAAAAAAAGTCGCTTGTCAATCTTTTGCCTTTTGAGACCTTAAGGCCTCCAGTTTTGGCTGGGCCACTTTCGAGTGGTCAAGAGGCATCAAGAAAAGTGTTCGACTCATTGTATAGCACTGCACCTTGCTGTCTAGTTTAAGCTATAAGCAGGAATATGTGACTGGACCCAGATTTGGGTCCAAGACCAGCTAGGCTCATCAGGCCAACATTGCACCAGGTGGGTCGATGACTAGCTTAGAACAGCAGGGTTCGAGCCTTGGGTCGTACCCGACCTTCTCCTCCTCTAATTTCCCACAATAATCATTGTCCTTGTTTCAGGACCTGTCTGGTGAGAGGCAGCGGCAAACATCGCTTCTGTAAAAAAAAATAAAAAAAAAAAAAAAAATAGAACTATCAATCCGATGGATTACAAGAATTTATAATTGTTTTATTTAACATCCAATTTGCTCCAATAATATTAAAGTTTTTATATTACAGATATATATATATATATATATATATATATATGGAGAGAGAGAGAGAGAGAGAGAGAGAGAGAGAGAGCGAGAGAGAGATTTGGTTTGTAGATATTCGAATTCGCTTTTGTAAACCCACAAAAAAAAATACAAGGCAACGTAAATTTACTCAGACTAACTGAGCTTCAATATTGATAATCAATGAATCTATTTAATGAGGATGTATACTTTTTTAGGCTTCAGGGGTCTGCAAATGCTAAAAATTAACTATTATTGATTAATTCAATTTATCTGTTGTTCAGAACAATAGTTGACCTTAAACAAGAAAAAAAGATAAACAATGATTTCAACCCCAGTGGTGGGTTTACTAAGTACCACCACTCTTCTTCTGCCAGGATGATTTTGCCGAGAAGAAGAAGAAGAAGAAGAAGAAGAAGAAGAAGAAGAAGAAGAAGAAGAAGAAGAAGAAGAAGAAGAAGAAGAAATTTAAGCTGTGCTTGGCTATTTTTTAAAATATTCTGATAAATATTTGTAGGATTTTGAGAGAACCTTTTTTTAGTAGTTTATCAAAAATCATTTCAGGATTTGATATGGTTTGAAAAGATAAAATAACGAAGTCAGTGATATCCAAGAATATTAATCAATGCCAAAATTAAAAATAAAAGAAACTAACAAGAACAACATGAGAAGAAAGAAAAGCCAAAAAAGAGAAATTAAATCAAAGAAAGAAGTATATAAAAGCCTTAAAAGAGAAATAAAGAAAGGATCAGTAAAAGCAAACAGAAACGTGGCGTCTTTCTTCCCAGGAAAAAAGTCTTTCAATAAAGTAAGTCAAAAAGCGGAATTCAAAGAAAGAACAATATTTTTTAAATGAAAAGAAATTGGAAATAACCTATAAAACAAAGAAATTTGAATTTTTTTTAAATGGTGAAAAATCATGATGACTTGTCTAAATAAAAGCAAAACAGAGAATACAATAAGTTGAAATTGGAAATGCCGACAGAAAAAAGAGTGACACTGGAATTAAGACAAAGAAATGATAAAAAAGGAGTGAAGAAAAAAGTCCTCAATGAAAACATTTTGAAAAGTGTTTCTAGAAAGAAAGAAAGAAAGAAAGAAAGAAAAAATTAACGAAGGACTTTCCAAAGATATGAAGGCGAAGAAGAAAAAGACAGAAATAAATGATTTAGAGAAATAATGAAAAAGAGATTTAAAAAGAAAAAGAAAACGAAATATCTTTTTCAAAGAAAAAGATAAAAGAGATTTCAGAAAAACTGAAAAAGTTTAATTTAAAAACAAAGAAGTTACCAAATGACAAAAAAGAAAGAAAAAAGAAAGAAAAAAAAGAAAGGATGAAAGAAATAATTGAGGAAGGGCTTTCCAAAGATATGAAGACGAAAAAGAAACGGAAAGAAATAAATGATTTGAAGAAATAATAAAAAAGGGATTTTAAAAGAAAAAGAACACGAAATATCTTTTTCAAAGAAACGTAAGTAAGAGATTTAGAAAAAAACTGAAAAAGTATAATTCAAAGAGAGAAGTAACCAAATGATAAGAAAGAAAGAAAGAAAGAAAGAAAGAAAGAAAGAAAGAAACGAGGAAGGTCTTTTCAAAGATATGAAGACGAAAAAGAAAAGGAAAGAAATAAAGTATTTGAAGAAATAACGAAAAAGATTTTTTTTTTCAAAGAAAAAGAAAAAACAGATTTTTTTTTAAAAATGAAAAAGTATAATTAAAAGAAAGAAGTTACCAAATGATAAGAAAGAAAGAAAGAAAAAAAGAATGAGATGGGAACAATGAGAAATATTTAAAGAAACAAGAAAGAATGATTGAAATAAATCTTTGTATTGTGGATACATGAATGAATTCAATCATCATCATCATAATGTCGTGCCGCTTGCACGGATATCCCTGACCCTCTCTCGCCACTTCTCCCTATCGTTCATCGCCTCTGGCAGGTCTTCGGGGCAACATCCCGTATCTTCACATAGCTGCTGTATGTATGTTCGAGCTGGTCGCCCTGCTTTTTCTCGGCCATATGTGGGGGTCCATTGGAGTACATCACTTATGAGCTCGTCCTTACTTCTCCAGCATGTCTGGTTTGTCTAACTTGGATAGTGTTCGTGATGGGAGGCAGGTGGCCGTATAGTTGGTACCTTGTGGGGTGTTGCCACTAGGCCTTGTTCAATATTGCTCGCAACATGCTTGTGTAGTTACCGTCTAGCTTCTTCTCCAGCCGTTTAGTTAGCGTCCAAGTAGTGCATCCATATAGCAGTATCGATACAACAGCTGCCTGGTAGAAGCTGTTCAATAGTGATTGTAAAAATAACATCTTGAATAGAAGTGCAAAAGAATTAACGAAAAAAAAAGAAGGAAAATCGAAACTTGATTGTAAGCAAAGAAAAATAAAGGATGAAAAAATATAAAATAAGAAATTATGAAAGAATGAATGAATGAAAAATCAAAAATCAAATTAATAAAATGAAAGAAAAAACAAAAAAGAAAACCAAGAGACTGTAATAGAGACGGAGAAAGTAAAAAACAGAAAAAGAAACACATATATATATATATATATATATATATATATAGAGAGAGAGAGAGAGAGATGGAGATAGGTGGAGAGAGAAATAGATTCAGACGGATAAAGACACACGCATGTATACAAACATACATGCATACATACACAAAAGAAAGACGAAACTTGATTGAAAGTAACGAAAGAGAGAAAAAAAAGAAAAATGAAAGAAAAAAATGAAGCTTTAATTGTCTAGAAAGAAAGAAAGAAAGAAAGAAAGAATAAATGGATGAATGAAATAATGAAAGAATCAATGAAAGAAAAATAATGCTTGATTGGAAATGAATGAATAATTAAATAAATAAATCATCATCATCATATCGTGCTGGCAGCACGGATATCCCTGACCCTCTCTCGCCACTCCTCCCTATCGTTCATCGCCCTAGGTAGGTCTTCAGGACAACAACCTGTATCCTCACATAGCTGCTGAATGTACGTTCGAGCTAGTCGCCTTGCTTTTGCGCGGCCATGTGTGGGGATCCATAAGAGTACATCTCTTATGAGTTCATCTCTGCTTCTCCAGCAGTGTCCTGCATGTCTGGTTCGTCTAACTTGGATAGTTTTCGTGATAGGGGGCAGGTGGCCGTACAGTTGGTGTCTTGTGGGGTGTTGCTGCCAGGTCTTGTTCAGGATTGCACGCAGCATTCTTGTGTAATTACCATCTAGTTTCTTCTTCAGCCGTTTTGTTAGCGTCAATGCAAAGTTTCAAAAAGAAATTTAATTTGGGGAAAAATGAAAAAAAGAGAACACACAGAAGAAAATAATTGTTTAGAAGTATAAAAAGAAAACAAAAGAAAAAAAAGAAAAAAAAAACGTAGATGAAGACATATAGAAAACATATTAGAAAAAAAATGCTAAAGTGAATTTACCACAAAATAAAAAGAAAATTTATACAAGTCACAAAAAAAAAGAGGAAGAAGTAAAAAGCAAATAGTACAAATATTTAGTTTCAAATTGATTTAAAAAGTCTGCAGTCTTATTAATATGATATCTGCCATCATTTTGTATGTGTACAAGTGTTTGTGTTTAAGGGAACTGTTTTCTCACAAAATATAAAATCGAAACAGTCAGTCAAATGAAAAACATTGAAAATTAGTTTCAATGTTTCCAGTTAAAAATTAACAATCTGTGACATCCACAGATAAATAGAACAGAACTATATAAAAGAAAAAAAAAAGATTGAAAAAGTGTGAAATTGGGAAAAAACAGAATGAGAAATAGAATTTGAGGAATCTTTTATTAAACCAAGAGACTGACAGAGAGACGGAGAAAGAAAAAGATATATATATATATATATATATATATATATATATATATATATATATATATATATATATACAAAATGGAGAGAGATATCGAATTAGACAGACAATGACACGCGTACGTATGCACACATACATGCATATACACACACACATACCAGGGTTAGTCATTGAGACAGAGATATATAGAGGAACTAAGAGTGAGATACATGGAGAGTTTTACAGTATATATATATATATATATATATATATACAAAATGGAGAGAGATATAGAGTCAGACAGACAATGACACGCGTACATATGCACACATACATGCATATACACAGAAACACACGAGAGAGCGCAGACACACACACATACCAGGGTTAGTCATAGAGACAGAGATATATAGAGAGGAACTAAGAGTGAGATACATCAGAGCTTTACAGTATATATATATATATATATATATATATATATATATATATATATAGACAAAATGGAGAGAGATATCGAGTCAGACAGACAATGGCACGCGCATGTATGCACACATACATGCATATATACACACACACGAGAGAGCACAGACACACACACATACCAGGGTTAGTCATAGAGACAGAGATATATATAGAGGAACTAAGAGTGAGATACATCGAGAGCTTTACACTATATATATATACATATATATATATATATATATATAAAGAGAGATATGATGTATAGAGAGAAACATAGAGTGGTAATTTACGAAGCATTTCGCTTAGATGTGGCACAAGGCCATATGAAAGGGCCACCTAATAAAACTCGAACTCACTCGTGTAGGCTTGCTAGTCGAGCCTGCTTACCATTACACCACCAGAGGCCTCTGAGAAACACAGTGAGATACATGAAGAATTGTACAATATATATATATATGTGTGTGTGTGTGTGTGTATATGGAGAGAGAGACAGAGACAGAGAGACAGAAAGGGAGATTGACAGACTGAGTGACAGAAAACAGAGAAAAATTTGAAAAATACCACATTTAATGTCGCCAAGTTCCGTAAATTTTCGACTTGTGTGTTGTCAAATTCTTTTAATCAATACTGACAATTTAAAATTATCATCATTGTCATTGAAACTGTTTCATTCTCAAAGAATGTTTTTTTCTCAGAGGAAAATCTGTTCCGTTTTTCTTTTCCCTGTTCACTTGCTATAATATATTTCTTTATTGTTCTAATTCTAATTAGTTTCGTAAAATTTGACACTGTGTTATTTTGGCCTAACTAGTAGAGTGTTCACCAATGGTCCGGGACTCTTTGGTTCAATCTCAGTTCGAGTCATAGCAAAAACTCAAAAAATGGTACATGATGCTGCCTTGCTTAACACTAACCATTATAAAGTAAGCATGAAGGGTAAATTGGAGCAATCCAGGGAAAGAGTGGCACCCTCCCCTACATCTTAGTGTAGTAGCTATTGAAAATGGAGCCTTCCGGTCACCCTCGACAAAGGTCTCTAACTTTACTTACTTAATTTGGCAAGCCAGTTGTCATCAGGGACTTTCACTGAAACCTGAGTGATAGTAAGACTCCTCAGGTTTCCAGGAATCTCCTTAAAACGGTGGCTAAGGGTAGAAAGAAAAGGCTTGATGACAGTAGCACTATATGGATACATGTTATTTTGAACAAATCCTGGACGCATCATCCCACAAAACTACAACTTTACCTCATCTACCACCCTTCTCAAAAACCATCCAAAGTGCTCAATTCTTAAGAAGAGCTTTTGTATTTAGGTGTATATGGTAGCCAGCAAATTTCTCCACTAGATTGCTCAACACACAGAGGCAGCACATATATATATATATATATATATATATATATATATATATATATATATATATATAAGAGGTTTATGGTTCTGTCTAGTTCACGTGGTGAGTTAATTGAGGACCAAATGTTGCAGTATTGTTAAATAGCGCTCAACATCAATTATAGAGCATTCATATATAGCTCTCTGGCGAGGGAAGTAATGGTTGTCACTTGTGTAAAGCAAGTCTTTTCAACTCTCGGTAGCCGTTAAGCATATATATGTAAACAAAACAAATGTGATACACAAGTGTTCAAATTTCCTTCCCTGGTTTCCACCTAGTTGAGTGGTAGAATCTTGTATTGGCGTTTTAGTCAGCCAGGTTTCGATCCCAACTTTGGGAATCTTTGGGAACGAAACAGTCTGTCTGTGGATGACTATATATATAAAAGCGCTCTCATTTATATATATATATATATATAATCAGTCGGTAATTTCATCCTTTTTGTTTGTTTTTCCATAGCAGCTTTCAAAGAGTTATCTTTGTTTTTTGTAGGGAGGGGATGTCTTGAATTTCTTCCTGGTTTAATAAAAATTTTAGGCACGAAATAGTGATGCCAGGTGTCTTGAATTCTTATAGACAGTATAATCCTCCAGCACAAGTCCCTATTTTCAAAACATACCTGAATAATAAACTCTCACTGTTACTTAATGATCTATTAGAAGAGTACATTCAGCATCAATGAGAGCATGGCCGGCCAAAACTATATATATATATATATATATATATATATATATATATATATATATAAGTTGTGTTTTTTCCTGTAGTATATATTTTGTGTACATGTATGTGTGAAAGAGAGAGAGATAGAGATCGAAAGAGAGAGACAGAGAGAGAGAGAAAGAAAGAGAAAGAGAGAGAGAGAGAACCAGTGTATGAGGGTATAGATTGAACGAGAAAACACGAAATAATTCGACAAGCAGAAAGACATCTGTCACATGCCTTGTTGGTCAGAACTTGGTCTGTAACGGAATAAAATCCCGTCCCTCAATCTCTCTCTCTCTCTCTCTCTCTCTTACACGCACAGAGGTACATAGACTCCTTCTCTCTCATAACACAGACACACTTACGCATATATTTGTGTACGTATATATATATATATATATAGTATTGGGGGCCAACTCTCGACAAGCATCAAGCCGTAACTACTGGCGTGTTACGATACGTCTAGCCAGAAAGACGTCGACGCCTTTTGAAGTGACAGAAGAAAAATAATAGAAAAACGGAACAAGCATTGAAGCGAACTGGCGTGTTATGCTGGAGATAACTCAGAACGAAGACGTATGATTCTTGTCTTGCATCGGGCACCTCTCACATCGACTTCATTTTGATATGTCGCTTCCCTGAAGTTTTATCTTTAAGAAACGGTATACAGATATTCCTTTTTTTTTTTTTTTTTGTTTTTTTGTTTTTGTTTTTTTTTTTGGTGGAGTGGCTGTGTATATGTTATATACTTTTATATGTAGAACGATTTTAAGGATTTGGGATTTAGAGGTATCTAGGCTTCTTTCTCCTTGGTTTTAGTCTTAAAAAATGGTTCTGTAATAGTCTCTATTATGTCAAGGTTTATTTTAACCAGGTAAAACTCATGTATAATTTTGTTTTTTTGCTTAGTTATTTAATCTTCTGAGTTTGTTTGTCTCTATTATTATATTTCATGTACAGGATAGACGATTTGTAGAATGACAATTAATTTAATTTGATTTGTTTAAAAAACATATGAAACTTTTAGATTGAATTACTGCTGAAGCCATTTTTGTCGAAGAGAAGTAATACTATTTAACCCATTGATGGGAGAATAAAGCGCTTTCATACCTTTCTCAATGGTATTTTTCCAAAGATGAACATGATAGGACGAGTGGATTTCGAACTCACTTACTAAGATGACTCTGTCCAGTACATTAGAAACTATATTACAGAGAATTCCTTGCAGTTCACATGATCATAATAAGATAATCCAATATTATCCTAGATTATCCATGGTTATTTTACTGTTTTCTAAATTTATTATCCAAATGTTTTTTTTTAAATCAGGAAAACGTGAAGCTTCAAGTCATGAGTGTTTTTTTTTTATAACTTGATTTGAATATTATACTTTTTATAGTTGAAATATATGTTGATTTTGGGCATAATTTTTTTTAGTTTTGACTTCTGTAAAAATTTTACGGATGAAAAACGCTTTTCGTGTTAAATTTTCACCATATATATATATATATATATATATATATATATATATATATATATATATTTTGAAAATTGAATTCAATTTTGATTTTATATATATATATATATATATATATGTTGAAAATTGAACACGGAAAGATTAGCATGGTCCCTGCGCAAGTATGACACGCAAATCCGTGAAGCGTTTCATATTTTTCAAAAAAGGAGGTGCCCATGGTGTAATGGTTATCGTCGTAGGAAATGGACACGGCGACACGAGTTCAAATCCGGGACGAAACTTATTGCATTTCACATAACACTGATACCCTTGGGATAGGTATGAATCCAATTATTCTCCTTCCAGCTATAGGTAATTAGTAGGGAAGACTGGGTTCTTCAGCCTTGAGGAGGCAACTAGTCGAGGAGAAGGAAAACTCTGAATTCAAACCTGTTAAACTCCGCTTAAAAATGGACCTTGTGTCATAGCCTGCCCGAGTGGAGAGGTTGGTATATATATATATATATATATATATATATATATATATATATATATATTGTATACTCAACCTTATTCGGTTGAAGACCCTAGGTTGTTTCCTTTTTAAAACCTTCAAATGAAGACATTCGTGTTTTCTTGTTATTTCTTTATTTCTGGGTCAAGTTGGGCAAGAAAAAAAACCATACTAACCCAATCGCTTTTGACTATTTTACTGGTCATACTCAGGGGTTGTGATAATTTGTTTGTTACTATGAGTTTTATTAATATTTATTTGAAGTGGGTTTTTCTTTTGTAGCTTTGTTTTTGATTGTTGGGTTTGGCTTATTCTAAAAGAGTGGATGGTTATTAAATATGTTTAATACGTTTATACCTGTATTAAATGCTATTTTATTTACGGTACGTTTTTAATAGTTATTACTTCGAGGATTCCTAAACGTTTGTTATTGTTATTTTTATATTCAGTTTTTGTATTGTTTTTGCATACAAATCCTCAAAGCAATCACTATGAAAAACAAAAAAACTACAATAAATGAAATAAAATTTAACACAAGTATCAACATATTAACATATTAATCATATTGAATAACTAACCAGACACCCTAAGAGCATATACTTACTGAATCTAATTTTAAAAAATACTCTGAATAAATATGAATAAAACTCACAGTAACGAACAACGAAACAAAACCCCTGAGGATGGCCAGCGAAATAGTGGAAAGCACTTGGGCTGTATGGGGTACTTTCTTCCCCCTCTTGACCCAAACGTTAGAAAACTAACAAGGAGATTAAAACGTCTTCACTTGAAGATTTTGAAAAGGAAACACTCCGTGGTTTTTAACCGAACATGTTTATATATATATATATATATATATATATATATATATATATATATATATATATATATATATAAAGATTTTAGATTAACAAGTATATATATATATATATATATATATATATATATATATATATATATATATGATGTCAGATTTGTTAAGTAAATTTATCTCCAATTGTCACTGGAAGTTCTTCAATCTCTATGCTCAATATAGATGATTTTGTTGTGTAAATCAACACAGTAGGAGATAAATGTAAACATATTTTTATCATTATCTATATATAAATATCTCTCTCTCTCTCTCTCTCTCTCTATATATATATATATATATATATATATATATATATATATATATATAACACAGAGATAGAGAGAGAGTGAGGGGGTAATATGTATATATATATTCATTCTAATATTAGCGTAAACCCAAATCCGTACTTAATTTTCACTAGCTCCCGGCATTTAATTTTAAGAGCATTACTTGATTAGGATGTAACCGTTAAGCGCAGAAAAATGATAAATTTTCTTGAAAAATTCCCTCGAAAACCATCGGATAAAAACATGTCTTTCCTCGCAATTCTCAACTTCTTCACGGCTTCCAGTTCTTAATCATAAAATGAGGTAATGAGGCCTAAATGTGATTTAGCCATTTACGACAACCATTTTTTTTTGCTTCCTGAATGCCTTGCCATTTTATACCTTAAGATAGATTTATGTAAGTGCATTCATTTTTTCTTCTAAATTTGACATTAAAACAAACAAACAATAAAAACACATTGTTCAGCTTTTAATTTTAGGCGTGAATGGGTTTTCTATTAGGGAAGAATTGAAGTATTTTTCTTGAGATGTTCTTGAAAGTAAATACTTAACTAAAATAGCCTCTGTTTATATTCAGATGATTCATTAGAATATTGATCATAAACACACACACACAGACACACACACACTCTCTCTCTCTCTCTCTCTCTCTCTCTCTCTCTCTCTCTCTTTCTCTCTCTCTCTCTCTCTCTTTATCTTTCTCAAACTCTCTCTCTCACACACACAGAAGCATATATATATATATATATATATGGATGGGTTAAATGATAGGTGGATAAGAACAGATTGATATTAATATAAATACATAGATATCAGCATACTGAGATAGGTTGTTAAAGAGAGATTAGGCCAAATAGATAGATAGATAGAGAGATAGATAGGTTGGTAAAGAGAGATTAAGCCAAATAGATAGATAGATAGATAGGTTGGTAAAGAGAGATTAAGCCAAATAGATAGATAGATAGATAGATAGGTTGGTAAAGAGAGATTAAGCCCAATATATATATATAGATAGATAGATAGGTTGGTAAAGAGAGATTAAGCTAAATAGATAGATTGATAGATAGGTTGGTAAAGAGAGATTAAGCCAGATAGACAGATAGATAGATAGATAGATAGATAGATAGATAGGTTGGTAAAGAGAGATTAAGCCAAATAGATAGATAGATAGATAGATAGATAAAAGAGCCTTTCTTTACGTTAGTAGCATTTGTTTAAATTTATACAAAGGCTACTAGCGTTAAGCAAGGCTCTTCAAATGAATTGAGTTCTAGGTAGCCGTTAAGTGGGTATGTGTAAACAAAAGTGATACATAAGCGTTTAAATTTCCTTCGTTTGCGCTGGTTTCCTCGTGGCTGAGTGGTATAATCTCGGCTGTGGCGTTTGAATCAGCTGGGTTTCGATCGTGTCTAACCACACTGAAGGGTTGTGATACAACGAAACAGTCTGTCTGTGGATGACTCTCTCTCTCTATATATATATATATTGAGGGAGAGAGAGATGTTGACTGGATGATGTTTTACGGTATATATATGTGTGTGTTTATTTTTTAAATGAAAATCAATTTTTACATAAACATTATTCGAAAGCAAATAGTTTACTGCTACCTTTACTTTGAAACAAGTTGTTTAAGCTCGCATACGGATAAATGCTTGCATATATTTTTTATCTAACATTAACATTTCTATTAGATATATAACATTTAATTACACACACTTAAAGGGTTTCAAGTATAATTACCAAATACTAATAATTCTATTTAATATTAAACATTCGTTTGGACGTAAAAATAAATTTTCAAATATTGCCATTTAACATTAGAAATTGTATTTATTTAATAACCCTTTAAAAGTGGACCGGAGTCTAATGCCAATGAAAAGGTACTCCATATTCCCCCAAATTCCAGGACTGGAGCCTCACCATCAGTTGTAGTTTTGTACCATATCCAGAGAGAGGTCTTAGAGAGGTATTCTACAGCCCCAGCTCACGAGGTGGTATTGATAGAGTTAAGATGCTGACAGAAGAAAGACACAGGGAACACAAAAAGGGTTGATAAAAAACATATATATTCAAGTAACAGAAACAAGATACAAGTGAACCTGGTTAAACAGTAGTTAGTTGATAGGAAGCTGAGAGTTCAGTGGGGGAGTGACAATTTGTCCACTACGCAAAGGGTATCACACGTGACTATGTCACGCTGATTGGTGAACTCCGTCTGACGCTCTCGTTGACGTGTATTTATGGAGGAGGGCGAGTCCATTATGAAGGAAGTACAACAGATAGATAGGTTTGGTTTGGTTTGGTTTAGTTTCTTTGTTTAATGGCATATCAACTTTTTTTAGGTTATTTAATGCCAAAGCCATTCTCCTAGAAGAACAGTAGTGGTACTATTTAACTCCTAGCTGGGAGGATAAGGGGGTTCATACCTTTCCCAAGGGCATTTGCCCGAAAGTGAATGTAATAGCGCGACTGGAGTATGAACTCGCGTACTACGATTCCGCAGTCCATTGCTTTATCCATTACACCACGAGGACACCCCCAACAGGGGGTAGATAGATAGATAGATATGATCTTATTCAGATTGATTGATACATTGATAGGAACAGTGTGAGATATAAATTAAAAAACTGACATAGGTAAATGACAGATGTGAAGTGTGATGAATGATGTTTTTAGATGCAGAAATAATTGAACGGTTTCTTATCTTTTTAACGCTTATGTCTATATACCTTCTTGTCTTCTAATGGTGTGATGTGCACTTCTATCATATACCAGACTCTTGTTCTGGCCTCCCATTTCTGTAGCGGAAAACAAAACAGCATCAAACAAAAACGATTGTAAATGTTAACAGCAAAGCAAGCAATGTTTTATTTTTTTATTGTTTATTTAGCAATTCATGCCAACCATTCTGTTTTACGACCTTTTCTTTTTTAACTTGAAACAACTTGCATCAATATATCAGATAAATGTATGAGTTAGACCATTGCTTCATCGTCTTTGTAAAGGAAAGACGCGAAATGGAATTTTATGAAAAGAAATGAGATTAGTTCCAGGTAAAAGGTGATCCTGAAACATTTTTCATGCGTTGCTAAAAAAAGACTTGGCAAACGAGGCTGTTAACGCATCAATTGTTTCTCTTTGGAATTGTTTTCAACTATCAAAGAAGCTGACTATAACAAATCAATATATATATATATATATATATATATATGTATGATTGTATGTACGTATATGAGTATGAATGAATGATAATACATATTTGTGTGTATGCTTGCATAAATGTGTATATCTGTATAGGTGTATATATATATATATACATTCCTTCATACATGCATACATCCATGTGCATGTGAAGACATGCGTGTATATGTGTGTGTGTGTGTGCGGGGGCGTGTGCGTATGTATGTTTAGTATATATATATATATGTGTGTGTGTGTGTGTGTGGGTGGGTGGGTGCAAGTTATACACGCATGCAAATTCTCTTCTTTCCTCCCTTTCTCTCTGTCTCTCGATCTCCCTCTTTATATATATATATATATATATATATATATATACCCGGATACATATGTATAACTATACGAGTAAGTATAGGTCCATATGTATGTATGTATGTATGTATGTATTTGTGCATATGTATGGGCATATGCGCAAGTATACTTTTTTTTATATGTTTATGCTTATATATATATGAACGTGCATATTACCACTGGTGAAGTAAAAAACTCCACCGATCGAAAAGTTACATGATCCAAAGCAAAACAAAACATATGTATGAACTTTAGTCACCGAATAATTCGGAATTTTTTTCCCCCCGGGAGTGGGTTGAATAAGATTCTTCAAAGTTTTAGTTATTGGATTATTCATGGGGTTGTTTTTATCGAAAGTTTCATCACAATTTTAAAAGACAATAAGCTAAGATATAACAGAAAGCCAGAAATAAAATTAACCTGCCTGCTTTCAAAAAGACAATACAGCAAGAGATGGAAAGTTTGTCTGAAAACTGGAAAGGCGTTAAATTTACAGTCTCCATGCGCATTTTATTTTTGTGGCCACGCTTTTTATATCTAAATTTTCTATAACTGAGATGGATTACACACTCTTACAGAAATTAAACATCTTTTCCTTAATTGGTAAGACACTATATTTATCTCTACTTACGATCCTTCTCTCTCGATATATATATATATATATATATATATATATATATATATATGTTGGCCGACCGTTGCCCTGAGTCCATTTTCACTGTGATGTCGGGAAGAGTGCTACGCTTTATATGGAATACTCAACTTGCCCTCGATTTCTGCCTTATAATGCAAAGTGTTAAGCAAGAAGGTATCAATTACCATTTTTTGAGTCTTCAGTATTACGATCTGGCATTGAAACCCGGTTACCGTAATTATTGGTGAACACTCTAACCATTATATATATATATATATATATATTTATATATATAAGATGCTGCTTCTTTGGTATATATATATATATATATATATATATATATATATATATATATATATATAACGGTGCTTCCGTGGTAGGAAAAACTGTCCAACAGTTTCAAAGGACCATCACTTAGTGTGTAAATGTCACCTCTTTGATTAAACACATTTATCTCCTCTTGTCTGCGTTGACATGGAGGTCTATGCAACCAGCTAATCGTTCCAGACTATGTAGCAGGGATTCGGCTTGGTTTTGTGTATTAGCTAGAAGCGCTATGTCATCAGCGTAGTCCATGTCCGTAATAGTTTGTGCAGGGTATCTTCTGCTTCTTTCTTTTGATAGCTTGAAAGCGTTATCTTTCATTAGATCTATAGACGTTCTAAGCACGTAGTTTAGGCAGATGATAAACAGGTATGTGGCTAATGTGTCTTCTTGCAGCACACCTGTTACAATGTCGAAGTAGTCTGAGTCTCCATCCGGTAAGCGGACTTTTATTTTCATGTTTTTATATAGCATGATTTTGGCTGCGACGGTTTCATTGGGAGACCGAGGGAGAGAATTATTTGCTCCATCATCCTTCTGTGTATAGAGTCAGAGGCCTTGGAGAAGTCGGCGAATGATATTGTATCCTCATGGATATTTTGCTCGTACACCTTCAAGATTTCGATGGATTGTCAAAATTTATTGTGAGGCTCGATTTTTCCGAAAGCGATTATGGTTCTTCCTTAGTATTTTCTCAATTTTGGGTTCTATGCTGTTGCGTAGTAGAACATTTTAGATCTTGGCTGCTATGGATGTAAGGTTTATTCCTCGGTAGTTATTAGGGAAAGAGAAGATGCATCCTTTTTTCCATCTGTTTATTGTGTTCTGGTACACATTATTACAGTGTTGGAACAGAATGTTGTCGGATTCCCTGATCTTCCATACTTCTGGGGGTATTTCATGAATGATGCGGAATATCCTATTTTTAATTTTTCTTTGCACTGAGTAAAGTTATTCTTGTGTAAACTGTCTCAATTTGATGTCTTGTTGATTACTAAATATTTCTGTGATTAGTTTATCCGTAACTTTCGGAGGATTTCCGTGTAAATTCTCGAAATGGTGTTTCCACAAGAGTATTCGTTCTTTTTCGCGGGAAACTTTAAGTTTAGCTTTCACAGTACTCTTCCTTCTGCTCGCTTGGTTTACCGTCTGCCACGCTATAAAAAATTGTCTATCTTCAACCGAGTCACTAATCTTATTGATCTTATTTTCTATGTGTTCTGTTTGTCCTTTATGTATACGCTAGTTTATTCATGTTGTGCTTTCCTTAATTTCTTACCGTTGATATTGGTTGGGTTCCTCCTATGCATAGAGAAGCGGTTTTACGTCAGCATGTTTTTTCTAACCTCTAGTGTTTCCCATGGGACTCTAGGTTTAGTTCTTTGTTTTATTGGTATACATTCTGTTGCCGCTTCTAAGTGGGCATTGACGAAATTCTCATTGAAGTCATTCAGTGTAGGTGTTTCTCAAATCTCTTTAAGTGAATCAAATGTTTTTTTTAGTATTAACGTATATTTATCTCCAATGTTCCTACTGTTAAGCAGGATAGTTATAGTGCACTGTTGTTGTTCGGGCGACATTTCTTCGTAGGCTCAGTCCTATCTATGCCGTGACACACCATCGAAAGAGGAATATGCCTAGCAATTCAATGCGCGATTATTCCATTTTTTATTTATGAGGATGTAGTCTATATGTTCTTTAGTACTATTTACGTAGGTATAAGTCCATAGTTTTCCCTTTCTTTTCCGAAATTCTGTATTGAGACATGTCAATCTATTTTCTAGAGTGAAATCTGTAAGATGTTCCTCATTTCTGTTTGAGGAATTGTGTAATCTGAATCCCTTCTTTACGTTTTTACTAAATTGGGCATTAATGTCTCCACCAATCATGAAAACCTTATATCTTGGGGATTTACGAACAAGGGAGGATAACTCGTTATAGAAAGCGATGACGTCCGTTTCTTCTCGAAAATTGGTGGGGCTATAACAATAGATGATTCTTACGCTGGAATTGTTATTAAAAAGAGCTACCACCATTCTTAGTCGTATTTTCTAGAAGCTATTTAATGATTTTCAGGTTTGTAGTCCTATAAACATACATACACCTCTTATTGCGGCGTTGACAGAGTTTTTCCATGTAGATGTAGAGAAAAAAGGTCCATCCATTGCCGTTATCGTGGTATTTAATATGTTCGATGTGAAGGTACCTGTGTTCTTTTAAGCATATTATGTCTCTATGATGATCTATCACTGAAGCTGTCAACTCAGGTTGTTGGCCAATTCTATTTAAAGTTGTAACGTTGAATATCGTTATTTGTATTGTGCTTTTGCACTTATCTAATTTCTGTTTTAGTTTGAGCTCTTTAGCTGATTTTTGAATACAGGGGCCTGGGCTCCAACCTCAGCATAACGCGTTCCTTTTTTACTCACGTGAAGAGCCATGCGGTTTGGGCAAGAGGTTTCAGTATGAGTTATGGTAATGTTTCTTTGGCTGTGTTTTTATTTTTATCTATAGAAACCATTCTAATAGATGAGAAGCAGTAGTTCCCCGATAAAACTATTTGATCCTGGCCGTTGTCCCGTGGAATTCATACGCCCAGAACCTGTTTAGTCATGACATTGACCCATCGTTGGGTTTGTCCACCTTTACATCCACCATGCTGCTTCCCATGTCTTCCGAGAGAGAGAAAGAAAATCGTTCTCACCTCCTCGATGTACTAAGTTTTAGTTGAATAAAAGTCACGATTATATTATTTTTAGTTCATCAGAGAGTTTTATTTATGGTTCATTGCATCTTTAGAGGCATTCTATTTTTACGCTTACTTAGAGAATAGAACTGTAATAAATTCCAAAAGTATTAGCATCATTTACCTACTTTTTGATGGTTCAACTGCAATTTCGATTCACAGTAATACCATTTTTGCATTTAAAGCACAGGTATGTGGTGAATTTAATTAGTTTCCAGACTTTTTTAATACAGGCATTAAAATTTGTCACAAACTCTTGAAAATTCAGTATGTTATTGCTATACATTTATGAGATGACTGAACAAATTTTATGATTTCAAATTCAAATGAACAGCTACAGTAGGAATTAGAATACACACCTACTAAATCCGGATTGTCACAGCTGGTGAATTTCAAAAATGCAATCTGGACGTGAGGACACATTAGAAAACGATATCCAATAAAATTATGTTTTAAACTTCGAAAACATGCCAGAGAAACGTATGGAATGCTTCAGACTGCATTTGGACAATCTTTTATGAATCGAGCATCAGTTTTTGAGCAGTGTAAGAGATTCAAGGAAGACAGGGCGTCTGTGAAGGAGGATTAGAGGTGTGGGAGGAGTAAGGTAGTCAATACACCAGAGCTGATTGGTCAAAGGGTTAGGATTAGTGTTACTACGTTGAGTTTTTAAGGGAGTTCAGGAAGAGATTCCGTCGGAAGAGGCCAGCATTCTTCAAGTCGAGTCAGTGGCATTTCCATAAAGACAATACTCCTGTCCACCACTCCATCCTTGTCTCTGACTATTTGACCAAGATGGGCATCAAGTCAGTTCCTCATCCTCCCTATCGTCCTATGTATGGGTCAAAAAGAATTGAACGCATGTTTTTTTAATGCTAAACTGAATTGTTTTTATAGAACTTTTTGATTAAACTGAATAGCTTGAAATAGAAATGTTTATGACAATTAAACTGTCTAATCATCCTAAAGTGAATTGTTTGAAATAGAACTGATTATTTGTATAAAAATTGATTTGGCATTAGATAACCTCCTAAGGTGAATATGCCATAAGACGTAAATAACCAATCAACCAACCAACCAACCTACCAACCACCCCCCATATATATATATATATATATATATATATATATTACAATGCACCTTAATGACTCTAGTTCTATAGTCCTACATCTTTAAAGTCACTCCCTCTCCAAACTTAAATTTCAACAAATTCTATTTGAAAACATTAATATAACAGCACATAAAATAAATAGGCAATGACAATTTATAGAAGCCCTACGTATGAAATAAAAAAACCTATATATATATATATATATATATATTTCTGTATATATATATATATATATATATATATATATGAGAAACAAGAAAATCTGTAAGTTCCTCAAAGATACTTTCATTTGTATAAGCTTATTTATACATCTCAATATATATTATTAACTTTACCATAACCAATGAATTAGGATAAATCTTTTTAAGTATATATACATCATCATCATCATCATGTCGTGCCGCTTGCATGGATATCGCTGACCCTCTCTCGCCACTTCTCCCTACCGTTCATCGCCTCCGGCAGGTCTTCAGGGCTACATCCCGTATCCTCACATAGCTGCTGTATGTATGTTTGAGCTGGTCGTCCTGCTTTTGCTTGGCCATATGTGGTGGTCCATAGGAGTACATCACTTATGAGCTCGTCCCTGCTTCTCCAGAAGCGCCCTGCATGTCTGGTTCGTCTGACTTGGATAGTTTTCGTGATGGGAGGCAGGTAGCTGTATAGTTGGTGCCTTATATATATATGAGAAAAATAATGGAAAAGGGGATAAACCAAGCACAAAAAAAAAATCAGCGATGATATTTCGTCGTTTATTCAATAAAGATATTCTGCAGAATGAAACAGGTTTTTCTAAATTTCAGTATTAGTGGTAACAGGTGAATAGAATAAAGATATAGATAAAAGGAGGTAGGGGTCCAAAGAAAAAAGTAGGATAAGGAAAGAAAGGGAGAGATAAAGATATATGTTAGGGTGATGGTAGTGGGGGTTACTGGTTTAATGAAGAACGAAATATCATTGCTCATCACGTTGTCAGTGATTGGTTTATCCACTTTTCCACTTATTTTTCTCATCTTGTCAAACTTACCAAAATTGACCATTTCTCCATATATATATATTATTAATCTGTAAACAAAACGATTGGAAGTAACTATTTTCTAACAAGCCAGGGATCATTTGTTTACAAATGTTTAAATAGTTTTAAGTATTGCTCTCAAACGTTAACAATTTTTCACAATAAAATACTTTAAATTATTGCTTTGTAGTACTAAAATTTCAGTTTAACGTTAATCATTTCTTCGCGCAGGTGTTGTATATACTGGTGCAGGGAAATACAAAACACTGACGACTCTCTGTTGTTCAGGTACGAAACGTTTATAAACTTCTTGACTTTAGTTTTTCGACACGAGGAGAGAGAGACACAATTTTTACTATGCTGACTGTACTATCTGACCCAACAAACGCTCTGCGCATTCCGTAGCCCCCAGCTGGACTGGCCCCTTCCAGAGTCGGATCTCAAATAACATCTTTTTCAAAATCATCGAATTTTCAGCCCATCGTTTCCGGGCATGACGTCACTCACATCCCAGTCCCATTTACTATCGGTGGTTTCTTTTATGACATTTATGATTGCCATATCCTCTGCACGCGAGCATGAACTGTACTCAATGTGGGTGCACCAGCACTAGGAGCTGAATAGTTCAAAGCCCAACCAAACTGAATGATAAAATATGATTAACGAAAAATGATTAATATAAAAAAAATCATCCCGTAATTATATTGCACAGGGAGATAAATTGTTTTAAGTATACCAAACGGTTAAACTGTTCTATATCACCCACATATAAGTCTCTAAAAGCTACTAACTCTCCGAGTCAGAGAGAACCAACGAGTATTGCCAATGAAGAGATAATTTACCTTCCTCAGACCTCAAGGCCTGTAACCTCGTTATCAGATTATTTAGTGTCATATCCAAGATGCTCATCGTTGGGAATTTGCTCATTTACGGAGTAGCCCAGGTGGGTGGGCTGTAGAGTACACCAACTCGTCTTTGCACAGGGGTACGACTGCCCCAATGAGTGTCCGGAATGTGATATTAAACAATCTGATGGTTAGGTTCCAGTAATGCTGGAGCTTTGAGAAATATGATGAAGAGTAGCACTTGAAAGGGTCTTATGCATGGGTCAAATAGAACTGTTCAACTAATTGCAAACAAATGGCTTATGCTAAATTGAATTGTTTGAAATAGAACTCTTTTATCATTTGATTGTGTATAAACAAATGACGTATGTTTAATTGAACTGTTACCAATATTTGGAACCATTTATTTTTGATGACTTTGATAAATTGAATTGTGAGAAATAGAACTGTTTTATGATTTTATAGTGGTTATCTACAAAATACGTGTAAAAATCACACACACACACACATATATATATATATATATATATATATATATATATATATATAAAGGGTTCGCCATTAAATAACCGACAAGAGTTTATATGCCATAAAACCTAACCCAAAAAACAAAACTTTACACGGACAGCTTATTCTACAGCAACAGTAGAATGGTCAAATTTTAGATAGAGGCAGATAGATCAAAATTTACCATTTCTCCATATAAATACATTCACACACACACACACACACACACATATATATATATATATATATTAAACAGATACAGATGGATCACAATGTTTTTATTTATTGGAATTACCAATTTTCCCTTGACAGATAGATGTCATATTATGCCTCTCTGTTCTTGTTAGAATCGTGAATGTTGCTGCTGTTAAACGACTTTTCAACAGCCATTTAAAACCAAATAAGTAAAAGCCAAACAGCAGATTTCTTTAAACGGTTCGAGAAAATGAAAATTAAACTTGTTTATATTTTCATAAAACATCACTTCCATTCTTAAACATGACTGGAGACAAACCCAGAAGTGTTCGTGACCCTGAGTCTTTCAAACAACATTCATTCAATATGAATATCTCTTCCTTTGTCCGTAAGAAAGAGCTAATTCTAATTTAATTGTCACACACACACACACACACACACACACACACATATATATATATATATATATATATATATATATATATATATATATATATATATATATGAGGCCCATTCAGTCGTGAAGGCGAAGCTTTTGATAAAGTTCACCTTTTTCTTCATTTTTTCCACGAATGTAAACTTGCGTTTTTTTTTTAAATTGGTTAATTGAGTCATACTAAAGCCTCAAAAAAGTGTAAATGATGCCGTCATGCTTAACACTCAGCATTATAAGGTAAGGATCAAGGGTAAAATGGAGCAATCAAGGGAATGGAGTAAGGCCCTCCCCTACACCTCGATGTGTTAGCTATTGAAAAGACAACCTTCAGGTCACCCTCGACTATATTCGCCAACTTTACTTACTTTAATATCACAAAAATATTTGTTTACTGGCTGTTCACAATGCCGACAAATCAAACAGTGTTCTCCACCCTTTTATCGTCAAATTGTTGGTGGCTGCACATTACACAACGTGTACAATTTATAAGTAATTTGGTACGTGTACGGAGAAACATGTTTTGGGGAAAAAATATTAAATGGACTAAACATAAGTTTGCAACTACAAGCTTCCGAAGAAAAAAATGGAAATATTGACCCCCCGGTAAATAGAAAGTTTCGGGCACAGCGTTCAGTAAAGAAGGCAATACTCATTGTCTCCTGGGACATAAAAAAATGCGTACCACAACTGATTTCATTGAAAAAGATTCAACTGTAAATAGTAAAAAAAATGTTTTAATGTCACAAAAATATTTGTTTCGAGGTCTTTCAAAATTCTGGTAAATTATGGTGCACCGGGCTAGAATCGTGGTAAGTCATAATTTTTTTGTTGGCTGCAAAGTGCAAACTAGGTATTTCCTATTGCAAATATATATATATATATATATATATATATATATATATATATATATACGTATACGTGTATGTATGTTTAAATAGCGTAGATACAGACACCAAGTCTCTTTTCTGACGATGAAATAGACGACAGACTGATAGTCATAGACCTATGTTCACCCTGTGTCTACGCTATAAATGTATATATTCATCGGCCCTTTCTTAGTTGTCGCGTAGTTTGTTTTTTTTTTTTTAATGAATATACCAAACAATATATATGTAATAAATTGAATCATCCAGTTCTCTGTGCCACACTTTGTCTCCGTTTTATTCTATACCAAAACGTTTTTCAGAAAAATAAGATATAAACAAGATAAAATAAAACAAACATGTAGTCTAACGAATGGTTTCTGTTATCAAAGTTAAGCACAGTTGATATTTAAGTGAATCATTGAATACATTGATATATATTGAAACAAACTGTTACAAGACATGATGCACGTATTGGGAGAAATTGCACAAGTGCAATGCTAAAACTCATTTTAAATCAAAGCGATGAGACACGCAAACGTATTCATAAGTTTCATTATGCGCCCTCTACATGTATTCGTTTCTGTATATATACACTTGCAAAGAAATGCAGCATGTATATTGCGTATTGAAAATTTATTACGACCATAAAATCTAACTGACTACATTTAAAGTAGAGGACAAAGAACGAAAAAGGATTTAAAAGTTAATAAGAATAACAGCAAATGCAGCGAAACTGTCTGTTTTGCTGCAAAAGAGAAAGTTATATGTCCTATTAAGTGGTCCCCTTGGATGTAAATGCGTGCAAAACAACCGTCAAATCTGCGATTATCCCTGTCATAAAATCAGTGCACACAAACACACACACACACACACACATATATATATATATATATATATACACATATAAACAGACAAAGAGTGAGAGAGAGAGAGAAAAACACGCACACACACACACACACACATATATATATATATAGACAAAGAGAGAGAGAGAAAGAGAGAGAGAGTGACACACACACACACACATATATATATGTGTGTGTGTGTGTGTCTCTCTCTCTCTCTCACTCTTTGTCTGTCCGTATATATATATATATATATATATATATATATGTGTGTGTGTGTGTGTCTCTCTCTCTCTCTCTCTTTGTCTGTCTATATATATATACATATATATATATATGTGTGTGTGTGCTTGTATGTGTGTGTCTCTCTCTCTGTCTCCTTTTATCTCTGTCTCTCTCTGTCTCTGTCTCTGTCTGTATCTCTCTGTCCCTTTGTCTCTCTCTCTCTCTCTCTATATATATATATATATATATATCCCATCATATTAAGTAATTGCTAAATAATTTTTGATGCGTAATATGTATCTATGTACTCACGTTGACAAGGCAAAAAAGAGTAGGCAGTAAAATAATGATTGACTGGGGTTTGAAGTCGTAAACTAGAAAATGAAAAACCGTACAAAAGAATCTATAACAGCAATTTTATGTTCGGTCTATCATTTTAGTTTTAAAGGGAAACACTTTTGTAATGCTGAAACAGAATATATATATATATATATATATATATATATATATATATATATATATATATATATATATATATATATATATAAAGATAGATAGATCTTGGAGAAGGAAGTGAGGAATAAAAGTTTTGATTTTGACATTTCTAACGTAGTCGTATTTTTAATGCTTCCAATTGTCATTTCTTATTTGCTTCAAGCATGCACCTTTCTACACTAGTATTGTCGATATGTCTTATCAAACAAGCTAATAGTCAACTGTCCAACACTTTTTCTATCTTCTCCTGGAAATCCTAATCAATGTACCAATACATCTCACTCAGAATATGTATTTCTATCTTATTGTAGACAAATCCCAAGTTGACAAACAAGTTCATGTTCAAATATTTCTACAACAAAGTTGGTCTATAAATATCACTTTTGGTATCTTCACATAGAAAACCGTATCTATCTACCTCTCAATACCATTGTGGGTATATATTTCAATCTTGCTCTGTACGTACGCAAAAATAGTCATAGAGTAGAAGTGATTACTCTTCTTGGGAATGTTCACTCCAAAATTAAATTTAAAGAAAGTAGCACCTGCACCAAAACTTTTGCTTCCTTTGGATGGGAAAAGATGAAGAGAAAGTAAGTTAAGAAAAACCTGCAGTTTGCATAGTCACTATTTATCTTTCTGTGTTTATCAATAGGCTGTTAATAGGGAGATCAAAAGAGAGGTCAAATTTTGGTTTGGTTTGGTTTGGTTTTATGGCACATCGACCATTGTAAGTTATTAAAGCCAAATCCATTTTATACATATAAACTGTTCTATTTCCTACAAATTGGTTAGTACAAGTATAGTTTTTGCTTACACTCATTTGATGGCTTTGGTTTTATGCCACACCAACCATTATAGGTTATTAATGCCAAATCCATTTTTATACATAAAACTGTTCTATTCCATACAATTCAGTTAGTACAAGTATAGTTTTTGCTTACACACATTTGATGGGTTTGGTTTTAGGGTGCATTAACCATTGTAAATTATTAATGACAAACCCATTCTTATATATAAGCAGTTCTATTTCAATCTATTCAGTTTAGTATACGTATAGTTTTTGTTTACGCATATTGGGTTTGTTTGTCTTGGTTTTATGGCACATCAACTATTGTAGATTATTAATATTAAATCAATTTTTATGCAAATAAACTGTTCTATTTCTAATCTATCCATTTTAGTATATGTATCTTTTTTTTGTTTAAACACAGTTAAATGTCAAAACTGTTCCATTTTAATTCGTTCGGTTTAGCATTAATTCAACGTTGCAATGTCAAAAATAGTCCCATTTCAAAGAATCCAGTTTAACATAAGTACACTGTTTTGTTCTATTTGGCCCATTGATAGAACGCTACTAGTCCGGGTTAGAGTGAAGTTTAGAGCGATGGCAATGGAGGTGTATTCCGCCTTCCCCAAAGCTCCAGTATTACTGGAACCTCATTATCAGATTGTTTAGCATCACACCGGGACATTCGTTAAGGGGGAAGGTCTTATTCCTCTGCAGACATGCAGTCGGTGAATTCTACAGCCGACTGGACAAGAGTGGTGAGAGGGGCCAACAAATATTCATATTACAAAAAAAAACAGTTGTCAGGGTAACTTTTTCATTTTTTACAAGCTGAAATTTAATGATTTATCATCTTCAGAAAATCCCATGGCTCTTTCTGGTTATCATCTATTTATAAAAGATACCTTAATAACAAAAGGGATGTCCTCGTTGGTGTAATGGTATAAAGAACTGGATTGCGGAATCGAAGTAAGTCGGTCCTAACTCCAGTCCAGCTATTACGTCTACTTTCGGACAAACATACTTGGAAAAGTTATGAACCCCCTTATCCTCCAAGCTATGGGTCAAATAGTACCACTACTGTTCTTCTACAAGAATAGCTTTGGCATTAAATAACCTACGAAGGTTGATATGCCATTAAATAAAGAAACCAAACCAAACCTAAATAATAATACAAAAAACAAATCAAGAAAATAATGAGAACATCAGTGGTAAAGATCCGCCAACAATAAAAGGGAAGAAAAGGGAAAAGAAAATGAAAATAAAAAAGATAGAAAAGAAAATAAAACAAAAGAAAAGAAAGAAAGA
Organism: Sepioteuthis lessoniana; assembly: GCA_963585895.1. Lineage (NCBI taxonomy): Eukaryota > Metazoa > Mollusca > Cephalopoda > Myopsida > Loliginidae > Sepioteuthis > Sepioteuthis lessoniana. The sequence continues at coordinate 23,480,966 of OY757930.1, read as the reverse complement.
AAGAAAGAAAGCTGACAGTAAGATGGAGTGTGACAAATAAAAAAAGAAAAGAAAAGAAAAGAAAAGAAAGAAAAAAAGAAAGAAAAGAAAGAAAGAAAGAAAAGAAAGTAAGAAAGAAAAGAAAGAAAGAAAGCTGACAGTTAGATGGAGTGTGACAAAGAAAAGAAAAAATAAAACTTACAAACCTGGCGTAAACTACGAAATGTTTTGAATAGAAGAGTCAACATTGTGGAACATTTTTATTGTCTGATCTAAAACGGTAAAATCCTATATAAACTGGTCAGCAATGTTCAGCATATTGTGAACGAGTGCAGTATCTTGCAGTTGAGGAGAAGCCTGTGGCATTTGGATGCAGGTTGGTTTCTCTGGCAGAACTTGCCTGATTTAGAAGACCCAAAACTGTCGAACTTACCTGAAGCATCAACAAGATACATCTCCCCCTCCCTATGTTTCTCTCTTCCATATATATATATATATATATATATATATTATCATCATCGTCATGGCATGCTGCTAGCACGGATTTCCCTGTCTCACCATCCGTTTCTATCATTCATCACTTATGGCAGGTCTTCCAGGCTACATCCTGTATCTGTACAGAGTTGTTTTAGATCGGTACGAGCTGGTCGCCCAACACTTGCGCGTCCATGTGAAGGAGTCTAGATGAGAATGTCTCTTATGAGTTCTTCCTTTCTTCTCCAGCAGTATCCTGCATGCCTTGTTCGTCTAATTTGGATGGTCTTCGAGATGGGTGGTAGGTGGCCGTACAGCAGCTGTTTTGTGGCATGTTGCTTCAAGGATTTGGTTAACATAGATCGTAGCATCCTTGTGCAATTGCCGTCAAGCCTTTTCTCTATACCCTTAGTCAACATCCAAATGGTGCATCCACACAGTAGTATTGACACGACCGCAGCTGGGAAAAATTATATTCCTATATATATATAATTTTTTTCATGATTTATCATATTTAGGAAATCTGAAAACTTTACTTCGAAAGATAGCAGTCGGCTATTAATAAAGCATTACTTGATGGGAAGAAAAAAGACAACAGAAAAGACAACATGAAATTAATGAGACAATCAGAACCCCACCCGATTCCCCGTATAATGTAGAGAATCACATAAATTGTACCGAAAACAAGCATAATTTTAAAGGCAATCGTCAAAAGTAAAAACCAACCATTTTCAGTAAGAAATATTGATCAATAGAATCTGCACCCCACTGAAGTTCACCATTATATTGTAAAAAAAATATGTATTACGTTATTTGCTAATAGATTTTCATCGGATAGTTGAATGTTCTATTATATTGTTGAGGCTTAAAACTCAGAAAAATAATTAGATAGCTAGAGGGTGCAATTCTATTTGATTTTAGCTTTCATACTGCTCCGCAGGCGAGCATTTGGGCATCTTTTGTTTATCAAACATATCTTTAATGATAAATTAGTATCATCTGTTTTGTATATATATATATATATATATATATATATATATATATATATATATATATATATATATATGTGTGTGTGTGTGTGTACCTACTCCTTCGAACAACTAGGATACAACACAAGGTCATTTTTAAGCTGAGTTCATTAGGTTTGAAGTAAGTGTTTTCTGGCTGCCATACCAAGGTTAAAGAGCCCAGTCTGCCATACTATTTGTCCATAGCCGACGGGAGAATAGTAAGATTAATCGCTGATAGCCGGGAAATATCCCATTTTATTTTCATTTTCGCCATCCATCCCTATCATCCATGGCTCTTGGCATATTTTCAAGACAGCATCCAGCATAAGCAAAGAGCTGATATATGTAAATCCTAGTTGGGCAGTCAACACCGATGCGCCCATGCGTAGTACTCCATAAGAGAATGTCTCTAATGAATTCGTCTTTAATTCACCAGCGGTTTTAATTGGGGTGGGGTCGTAAAATTGAAGACAGGTTATTAGACATTTAGGAGATGCCTGTGGTGTAATAGTTATCGTCGTAGGAAATTGACACGGTGACACGAGTTCAAATACTAGACGAGACTGATAGCAGTTCACATAGCACTAGTACCCTTGGGAAAGGTATGAATCCAATTATTCTCCCTCCAGCTATGGGTAAATAGAAGGGCAGACTGGGTTTTTCAGCCTTGATGTCTAGGAAAAAGAAAACTCTGAATTCAAACCTGTTAAACTCCGCTTAAATATCGACCTTGCGTCATATCCTGCCCGAGCGGAGGGGTTGGGTAAATATGATTAGACATTTGCAGCTTTGTGGGGGTGTTACTTCGAGGATCTTTTAAATAGTACGTAACCATCTTGTGTACTCCCATTTTGCTTTTTCCCTAAGTGTTTTATTAGAGTCCAGTTAGAGCATCCACATAATAGTACTTACATAGCCATAGTTTGAAAAAAATCACGTTTTGGATTATGATCGGTAACCTGACAATAGCAGTCCACACATTACCAATGAGCATGTTGATGTCGCTTCCAGTAGATGACTTATTATTTCGGAGGTGTATGAAAGGGTTTAGAAATTTTAGCGATTTGCCACTTAAAGTGACTCTTCGTCACAAAGAGATCAATGAATCCTGCAACTGATTCCAAGATGTGCATCAGGGATTCGGCTTCAGCTGGTGTATTTACTCTAAGCATTCGATCATATTGATAGTCTGAGTCTATAATAGATTCACCTCTTTCTTGTCTTTTTCTAACTGAGAAATCATTTCTATTTATCAAATCTATTGACTTTCATTGTATCAAATCTCGGCAGATTATTATTATTGACGTTGCTAATGCATCTTCTTGCAAGACTCGTGTTACTATGCTGAAGAATTCGATATCATAATCGAGCGAGCAAACCATGACTTTCATGATTATTAAATCATATATAACACTAATAGGAGTAACGAAGTCAATACACCAGAGTTGATTGGCTAAAGGGTTAAGGTTAGGGTTACTATGTTGAGGTTTTAAGGGTGTTCAGGAGGAGATTCCGTCAGTACTCTTCAAATCGGGTCAGTGACATTTCCACCCGGACAATGCACCAGTCCACAACGCCATCCTTGTCACAAACTACTTGGCCAAGATAGGCATCAAGACAGTTCCTCACCCTCCCTATAGTCCAGACCTTGCTCCCTGTGACTTTTGGTTATTTCCAAAGCTCAAGGAAAAAACTTTGCTGTCGTTATAAGACAATTGAGGAGATGAAAGAGGCTCTTACGAAGGTCACTGACACGCTCATACAAGAGGACTTCCATGGGGCCTTCCAGAAGTTATTGGAACGGTACAACAAGTGCATTGCAGCAGGGGGAGATTACTTCGAAGATGACTAGAGTTTCATATGTGTACTATCGATAAATGTGCCCATACGAAAAAGTCTGGAAATGTATCGAATGCACCTCGTATATATATATATATATATATATATATATATATATATATATAAATATATGTATATATATTCTGTTTTGGTTTCATTGTTTAACGATCTATTACCTTCATAGGTCATTTGATTTCAAAGCAATCCATGATGAAAAACAGCAGTGATATTATTTACCTCATTGCTGGGGTAATAAAAGGCCATATACTTTAGATGCGAATTCACATATTTATAGGGTGCAGTTCAACTCATTTACCGTTTTAGCCATCATGCCACGGGAACTCCCTCTCAATGGATATCCAAAATATATATATATATAGATAGATAGATAGATAGATATATCTTTCTTTAAAGAAAAAACTAAAGACCAGTTATTTTTGGATTATAAATCTATTTCCATCCTGTTTTTCAGGTTCTGGTGTAAACCAAAACACGAAGAAAAATATAACATGACTTGATTTTCTGGTCCTGAAGGAATTACTCCCAACTTTGGGTTAACTGAACCGAATAATACCTATATATATATATATATATATATATATATATATATATATATATCTTAGGATACACACACACATACACACACATACACACACACATATATATATATATATATATCATTGGATATTTTCCTCGGTAGATTTTCATGATTTTATCTTGAAACTAGAGCTATATTAAACGCAAACATTTTCTTTCTTTTGATTTTCAAAGGGAATCCACACTTTGTTTTACAAAATACGTTTCTTTCTTGAACAAGAGTATGATTACAAGTGTATAATTGATGAATGAAGTGTATTTCCTAAAATCCATGTGGAATAGATTGCCTTAGCTTCCTTCCTTTTTGGAGTTATTTTTCTTTCCCCTGAAGCTAAGAAAAACATCTGACTATGAATGTCGAAAAGAAGCAGCAATAATCCCGTAAATTAAACAAAAATGAAAAAAAAAAAAGAAAAGAAAAATAATTTCTAAGTTTCCCCGAACAATTTACTCTGACGAAAAATCTTCCATCAACTTAATGCATCATCTCATGAACTAAATGTCCCCGATCATTTCAACTGCGTAATAGTTCAATCAACATTTTTACATAAAACCCATAAATAATGCAAAGATCTGTTTCCTGAAAAGGCAATCATTTACGTCATATGGTGTCATTGTTGTATACCTATTTCATATAACAATTTGCAGCATCTGTTTATGATCTTATTCGGAGCGAAAAAACATTCTTATTTGATTTATCGAAACTAGTTCACCTACCGAGGGAGCAGTGTCTCATCAAACGAGACAGACATCAACACATGACGAGCAAAGGCATGGACAATATCGATAGGCTATTGGTCGTATGGAAGTCAGACCTGACCGATAAAATGAAGCGAAGTTTCTTCCAAGCAGCAGTAGTGTCGATACTGCTATATGGATGCACCACGTAGACGCTAACAAAACGTATGTAGAAAAAACTTGACGGCAATTACACACGAAAGCTGCGAGCAATATTGAACAAGTCCTGGACACAGCACCCCAAAAAACAGCAACTGTACGGCCACCTACCACCCGTCACGAAAAATATCAAAATTAGACGAACCAGACATGCAGGGCACTGCTGGAGAAGTAGGGACGAGCTCGTAAGTGATGTACTCCTGTGGATCCCTTCACAGGGAAAAGCAAAGGCAGGACGTCCAGCCCGAACATACATACAGCAGCTCTGTGCAGATACTGGATGTAGCCTGGAAGACCTGCCAAAAGCAATGAACAATGGGAAGGAGTGGTGAGAGGGGGTCAGAAATATCCGTGTTAATAGCATGACATGATGATGATGACATTTGCTTTTTAATTGTTATCTCATAGTTTTAGCAGATCATTGACTTCCATTGATCATTATGCTTATTTTCCTACAGCTTTCTTTTAAAAATCCATTTCATAGTATATATATATATATATATAGAGAGAGAGAGAGAGGTTGTATAGGAGGTTGTATAGGAGGCGCCCATTGTGTAATTGTTAATATCTTAGAAAATGAATTCTGCGAAATGGATTTGGAGACTTGAGTTCAAACCTTGGACAAAGCTAATTAGGTTTCACAAAGCGCTAATACCCTTGGTTAAGGTATAAATCTAACTGTTTTCCGTCTAGCAATGGGTTGATAGTAGGACAGACTGCGATTTTTAACCTTGGTATGGAAAGCAGCCAAGGATAAGGAAAACTCCGAATTCAAACCTGTTAATATTTTACGTAACATTGTATCCTGCCCAGACAGGGGAGTCGGATACACACACACACACACACACACAAACACACACACACACATATATATATATATATATATATATATATATATATATATATATATATATATATATATATATATATATATATTCTTCAGTCCAGTCAATCTGGAGTCCTAAATAATTCAGTCAGGACAATTGAATTATTCAAAATCATCCCAAAAGTCTCCGGTTTATCTGCTATTGCCTTGTTTTGGTAATCTGAATGACAGATTCGCTGGACAAATCTGCCATTCTACCTATTATTTTTAAGTTAAAACTATAATGATATCAAGTCAAAAAGATATTGTCCCCTTTCACGATTGTAGTTATTTAATTTATTCATTTAAATGTAATTACTGAGAGCAATACATTGGGAGAACCAGATGCTCGAATTAAACAGCACGTGCCTACGAAATTTCACGATGGAAGTTAACTTGCTGATAAAATTAATAACACATACGGGTTAGAGATTGCTGAACATCTTATAAATATCGTAATTGTCCCTTCTCTTACAATGATGACTTGTTCACCGCATTGAGCAAGTCAAAGTCGGATTTTCATTAAATAGTCCTAGAGACCGTTCATATTCTCCCTTATAAACCGTTTCTCTATAAACAGTGGGACTGTTTACTGAGGTTGAATTTGATCACCATTTCAATTTATCCACCCCTTTCTGACAAAGCCACCGTTCTTTCTTAATCGTTTATCCTCGATAAAGGTGATGATCAACAAGGATCGAAATCCGTCGACATTCATATAATATCTTAACATGAATAAAATAGGTCTCCTTTGGGATATATATATATATATATACACTGTAATTCATATTTGGTGCTTTTACCTTCAAATTGAGCGTATATGTCATCTAAAAGTTCTAAAAGCGCTCGGGAAAATTTTGGTAAATTCATCTACCAATTCCAACCTTAAACCAAGACAATTATTAGAAAACTTGAAAGGATCGTAATAAAATGATATACACAAAAGTTTTATTTATTATTTAATCAAACATGCTTAAATGAAAGACCGCTACCCAAATACAAACACACACACATACACACACACACACACATATATATATATATATATATATATATATAAACTGGTATACAATAAACATGGAGTCAGTTATACTCGCTGGTTCTATATCCGGCCTGTGCTAGTTTAGATATATTTGCTTTATCATTGTTATCAAGGTCATTTTTTTTATTATTAATTTTGTAATCTATATTATTTTCATTAATGTACGAAAGGGAATAAATCTATCTACGTACATATGTATCCGTGTATGCCCCCCACATAAAAACGCACACACAAACACACACATATCTATATATTTATATATATAAAAAAAATCATGATAATCACCTACACACGCATATAAATACATATGTGTGTGTGTCTGTGTGTCGGTGCCTTAATGTAAAAGTATATACACAAAATATTTTTACGAGTTTATTTACTTATATATGATAATATTCTTGGACTGGAAATTTCGTTTTGTTTTTTTTTTATGTTTGAAAAGGGAACTTTTTAAAAAGTTTTCTAAGCTATACGCATAAATCTTATTTTTGTTATTCCTTTACTTAATTCTTTAAAACATTTTTTTCTTTTTTAATTTGATTTTAAAGCAAATATGTGATACATTTTTAAAAGAAAAACGAATTCGCACACTAATTACGTTACCACATTTTGACGATAATAGAACGCTAAGAATTATTTTATCAATGTTTTCCTTTAAATTCTTTTTTCATTTGAAAACATTTTTCCGATGATAAATCGTATTCTGATATCGCCTTGAAGATTTTGTAACATAAAAAAATATAACGTTGGCATATTCTCATATATAAATAAATACATCATCTGATTATTTTGTTTTTCCTATTTTTACATTCACACATGCTTGGATTATGAACATTTTGCTTTCACACACAATCACACACAATCACACACACACACACACACACACACACACACACACACATATATATATATATATATATATATATAAAGAGGAAAATTGAAAGAAATCCACCGATATGTAAATATAAAAATGTGAACAGAAAATACATGCATACATATATATATATATATATATATATAAAATTAACTTAATTCGTGAGTCGGAAATCTTCTACTAAAGTTTCACCTTATCGGATCATCAGGAATTTAAGTTAATTTTATATTTGGCTCCACTTGTGTTGAGCACTTTTGTGATTGTAGCATTGCAGGATTTGCGGAAGGTTTTTAGTTTTCTTTTGACCAACTAACTGCGTATCCCTTGATTTTTTTTTCAAGGGGTCGGACGAGGTTGGCCTTTTCTTTCTTTTTGACCTATATTTTTTCTTTCTTTTTCCCCTGGGCGGTGATTCGAGATACTTTTATCTCTTGTTCCTGGCGTTTTTTTTTTCGTTTTTTTCTGGTACCGTGAATGCTGGTAGATATTAGATTAGTAAATATATATATATAGTTAGTAATTCAGTCTCACAACAATATTTAGTGATAGGGAGAGAGATAGAGTTACATGGAAAGAAAGAGAGATGAGAAAAAAATTATTAATTCAGTCTCTCTATATAGTCTGATAAATATTAAGTATTAATCCACAAGAGAGGATAATCCTTGCTCGAGCAAACTTTGCACTGATATCCATGTCGATACCGCGACCCCAAGCATATTTTGTAATTGGCTCTTGGTCGTCTTTTATTTTGGCATATCGGAGGAACATGAATTTATCCAACCCCAGCGCCACAGGCAGGATGTGATACAAGGTCAACTTTACAGCGGTGAATAACGTGGAAAACATGGCTGCATGACTTTAACTGTTACCTAGATACTTTCTAGTGTTAGTTTGGCTGAAAAAAGCCATAATCCTCAAGTGTGCCAGAGAATATAGAATAATAAAACTTAACATGCATTTACACAACAGGGAGGTGCCCATGGTGTAACGGTTATCGTCGTAGGAAATGGACACGGCGACATGAGTTCAAATCCTGGACGAGACTGATAGCATTTCACTTAGCACTAATACTTTGGGAAAGGTATGAATCCAATTATTCTCCTTCCAGCTATGGATAAATAGTAGGGCAGACTAGGTTCTTCAGCCTTGGTGAGGCAACTAGTCTAGGAGAAGGAAAACTCTGAATTCAAACCTGTTAAACTCCGCTTAAATATCGACCTTGTGTCATATCCTGCCCGAGCGGAGGGGTTGTTAAATAGGATTAACACAACATTACCCTAATAGAAGCCCTATCCAGACCTAAACATTTCCTTTTTCCCAATCATTAGAGCCAGGTATTTTTGATCACAAAGATGCTGAGATATGATAGTTACTGGAATATTGCTTCTTTTCTCTTGTTTATATAAAAAAATACATATAATTCGCCAACAGTTGCCGGGGATTAAATGACGCTTACTATATCCACAGCGTATGGGTACGACTACAGCCCAAAAAATTGACACCAAGAAGCATCTAATGTAGAAAAATCCAGTTCTGGTGATATAGTGACATTCTGGAGTACTTTTCCTTGCTATTACTCTCATGTCCACTCTGAGGCTGAGTGGGAATATTTGTTAGGGTTCCACGATTGGCTCAAAAAGATGTTTTTAATGTAACATATTGACCCCGGCCAAGCTGTAAAAATAGAAAATGCACCTGTGTAAATAACAGGTGCATCCGGTCTAGGAATATCAGGATATAGCCTTGACCGTAGATGGCTTGAATTAGTGCGATTTGTGACGCTCGAAGGAAGAAGAGTGGACGTCAAATTATTATATAACTCGGTGCACAGGAAGTTCAATGAGTTGGAGATCAGGTCAGTTCGAGAGAAGATGCTGGAATGAGGAGCATGTCCCAGAGAGGCTGGGCCCTCAGGCCCCCAGTCGAGCAGCCCAGGAGAACGAGAAAAAAATGCTGTTATGGACATAAGAGTGGGGGTCAATATGTTGCAGTTCTGTTCGGTGTCCAAGTCCCTCTCACAGTAAAACCTTTAGTAACCCTTTCGAACCCTTTCAAATAAAGTGACAGGTATATTTTTCTAAATAACTGTGTCGCTCTTCTTTATTGTGTCGTCGTTATGATTCTGCATACAGATGTGCATGCATCTGCATATGAGTATGTTATTTTAAAAGTTATTCGTATTTGATCAAATATGTGTAATAAAAAAAACAATTTTAAATATAAATATAAAAAGTGTACAAATTAAAGTACAATTGAGCCGTTTTTTCAAGCCTGTTGACAAAACATGAGTCAAGACGAGTTGAAAGGCCGTTAAAAAGAATCAATCAATCGCGGTAAATTTACAAAAGATGAGAATGTGTTAATATCTCATACTTTTAGTTTTAGCTTTCTTCATTTATTACCAACGCCAGGATTTCATTCATTTATATATTTGTGATTATAATATGCATTTCATAAGTTTACGTCTTAATGCATATTTCACTGTCACATTCTATAATTATCACGTTAACTTTCATCTTTTGATCATATTCATCCCCACAATATATATATATATATATACTTTAAGAAAACAACAAAACCGGTCACATAGGATTATAAATTTATTTCCATCCTGTTACGCATTTTTGAAATTTCCAAAAACACGAAAAAAAATTAACAGGACTTGTTCAGATCTTTTAGATATAAAAACTAGAAGAGACACAGAAAAGTGGTAGGGGGATAGAAGAGGCTGAAGAGTTATCTCCTCATTAAGCCCACTTCTTTTTAAAATTTTAATGTCGGTTAGAAATGTAGTAAATTTATTTTAAAAAAAAAAAATTTAATATTTTCATTTTTTAATTACATTTTGACCTAAATTACAGATTTTATATTGAATTAGATTTAAACTTTAATTGATAACCTTACTTAATGATACAGTAATAGATATATTAAACTAAAACAAATATTTCATTTATTCAGAATATTTTAAAATTTCAAACCTATTAAGAAACCATTAATCAGTTTTACTTTTTATGAGTAGTACGTATCTATTATATGCTTTTTCACAATTTTCTATCTAACATTTTATTTTATTTATTCATTTACATTAATTCTTAATTTAACTATGCTTTTTTAAAAATCTTTTTTTGTTGTTGTTGTTAATTATCTATTGTCATCCACATACAGACTGTTTCGTTGTATCACAACTCTTCGGAGTAGCTAAACACGTAGGACCCTTGAAGCTAGGATCGAAACCCGCCCAAATTTACGTTGACTTAGTATCATACCGCTCAGCCAACAAGCGAACCACGTCAGCTATGAAGTTATGACATTAAGTAGTTGCTTTCGTTTGTTTATATTCATATTTTACCGGATACCTGAGTGCTCAGTTCGTTCGAAGAGCTTTGGATTATGCAAGTGGCAGCCGTAAATTCCTTCGCCAGATTGCTCAACCCCCATGAAGTAGTAATAGCATTAGCAGTACTTATGCTGAAATAAGAACGATAGATTTTTATCACTCTAACGGAAGGTTGACGAACACATTTGTGAAGGATTCCCTATTTTTGTAATTATTAGTATTAAATAGAAAAACTCAAACCATTTAACAGCCAAGTAAACAGAGGGTGTATCTCTTCAGAGGAGTTAGTCACCTCCAATGAGTGTCCTGGTTATGATATTAATCTGATGGAGAGGTTTCAGTGTTGGATCTTTGGAAATATAGAGTACCCTTTCATAGCCATTGTTCCATCATTCACTCTCTTCTGGAGATAAAGCACCTGATAGGGTCTTATCTATTTAAGCTGTGTCTAAATTAATAACTTAGGATAAATCAAATTATCAGAAATATAACTGTTTTATCATTTCACTGTGTTTAAACGAATGATTGATGTTTAATTGAATTGTTTAATAAATTTGAATAGTTGGTACCATTTAGCTTTGTTTAAACTAATAAATAATTGTAAATAGAATTATTAATGTTAGAAAGAAGTACTTGAAACTATTCAAATTTATGCAAAAAAAGTTTTAAGATGTTAACAATAAAATATGTTTACTAATCCTATTTGATCAATGCACGGAGACAATTTGGTATAAAATGGCCTACAATGGTTCCTATGCCATAAAACCCACACAAACCAAATCATATATATGTCTGATATATATGTATTACCTAGTGGGTAGATTGTTCGCCACTGGTCCGGAAGACCTAGGTTCAATCTCAAACACTTTAAAAATGGCACTTGATACCTCCTTGCTTAACACTCAGCAATATAAGAGTAAAGTGGAGCAATCCAGGGAAAGGGGTAATGCCCTCCCCTACACCTCGGTGTTGTTGCTATTGAAAAAGGAGCTTTCTGGTCACCCTCGATTACGGTCGCCAACTTACTTATATGTATTAAGAGGATTTGGCCATAAATAATGTGCATTAGCTGATATGCCATAAAACCAAACCAAACCAAATTTGAAACTATTTAACTGTGATCAAACAAATGAATATTATCAAATAGAATTAAATATAAATGTACAAGGAAATAGATCCCCTTACATCGACGTATAAAATGATATTCAACTGGAATACTTGACAAGTAACGGTGTGCAAACTCATGATTAAGATTCTAGATTAATATAATTTTAACACAGGAATACATGATGGTCTTTTAGTGCGAGCGTCCAAATAATTGATATCAAACAAAATTATGAATGTAAGATAGCAATACTAGTAAACATCTAACGTATGCATATAATGGATTATTAATGTTAGATAGAAATACTTGAAAATATTTAATAAATTACACAGCATTATTCGGAACAAAATCACTGTCTGCAGAAAAATGATAACATTAAACAGAATGATTTCCGACAAACGATTAGAAATTATATATATATATATATATATATATATATATATATATATATATATATAACATTAAACTTTGCAGAAAGTTTCAAGGCACATTGAAAATGTATCCGGACTTAGTGTAAATCTGAAAATGTGTCGCGAGCTTGCGTTTCCCATTCCACTCCAAACCACTCCCTCTCTCACGAAACCAACACGATTTCCTAATAAACAAGAGAAAGTACATTTTTATAAATAAGTTTTGTTGTCACTTGCACCCCCAATATACAATAGGTAGAGAACAAAAATGTTGAATAACGAATTAAGGTGTGTGAGACTTGTTAGCGAGGACCATGTGACACGAGGCCGTTAAGGGCGAAAACATACCTGTCTTTGTGGACAGGACCCTGCTTATTCGCTCTTCTGGAACCACAAACAAAAGAGAATTTGCGCCAGGAAAATCCTCTAGACGGCAAATGTTATTATTATTATTTACTCCTTTAGCGTTTTTTCACATGAGTGTTAGCAGATGGTTTTTCACTGGAGTTTGAGTGACAGCAAGTCTCCTCAAGTCTCTAGGACTCGTCTCAAGATTCTGGTCGTTCTTGGCAATGCTGTCATTTGGATAGTCTCTACCCTTCCGCCAACTTCCAAGTCTTCCAGACCATTTAATAATCCTTTAGTTATTGTGCCTAACGCACCAATCACAATTGGCACAATTGTTTGCTTGAGAGATTTTCACATCAGCGTTAGGTGATGGATTTTCACTGCAGTTTGAGTGACAGCAAGCCTCCTCAAGTATCAAGGACTTTTACCAATATTCTGGATGATATCAAAAAAGCTATAGTTTGGATAGTTTTGACTCCACTTGTCATTTCCAAGTCCTCCAGTCCTTGTACTAATCCTTTGGTAACTGTGCCAAGAGCACGAATTACAATTGGTATAATCGTCACTTTCATGCTCAACAGAGTTTTTTGTCTTTTCCCTTGAAAGATCGTGGTACTGATATCTATTTTTGCATTCTTTCAGTTTTACTCTGTAGGTCGTTGAAACAGCAAGGCCACAGTCCCGCAAGCTCTTTATTTTTTGTTGATTATCATAAAGTCTGGTCGTCTGTCCGAGATTAGGTGATTAGTTTGTATCTCAAAATCTCTAAAAAAGTTATGTTTCATTCTCCATGACAGATTCTTGGTTGTGCATATACCATTTGTTCGTATGGTCAAACTTCAATTTCTTGCACAATTTCCAGTGGATCACCTTGCCCACCCAGTTGTGCCTTGTCTTATAATATTTCTGTGCTAATTTGCTGCATTCACTTATCATGTAATTGACCGGTTCGTCTTTATCACTGTACAACCTACGTCTGCTACTTGGTTACGTCTTATCTATTCTCGCTTTGGTATGTTTTTTTGCTTATGGCATTGTTTTGTGCTGCTTTTTGAAGATATTCATTTTCTCTCTTCAGGTTTCCTTTTCTTCGCCACATCCACGTTTTCTCGTGTGAGATGAAGCTTGTTATTCACTTAAAACGTACTTAAAGTTGTTTTTCTTCTACCTTTTGTTTTTTTAGTTATTTTCATTCTGCTCATTCTCGTGTCGTCGGTATTGTTTCTTCTGGTGATTAGTCTTCCTCTGCGCTTCTTGCAAGTCTTTTTCCCTAGAGTTAGCTGATGGTCTTTTATTGAAGTTTGAGTGGCAGCAAATCTTCCCGTGTCTCCAGGACTCTCCGCAGTATTCTGGCCGATATTAACAATGCTATTGTTTTATGTTCACTGCTTATCCTCCGATTTCCAACTCTTCAACTCACCTTACCAAAATTGTGGGGATCGTTCCAAGCGCACCAATTACAATTGATATCTCAATTACATTCAGGTTCCATTATTATCTTACTCTTTGAGAGTATTTCACATCAGCGTTACCAGATGATCTTCATTCGAGTCTCCATTCGTCTTCCTATTTCCAAGTCATCTTGTCTTTTTGTCAATTCCTCGTGAGTTTTTCACGCCAATGTTAGCTGATTGTTTATCACTAGAGTCTAAGTGACAGCAAGTCTCGTCAAATTTCCTGGAAATATCTCTGTATTCTGGCCGATGTTAACAATCCTTAAGTCAGGATGGTCACTCTTTGTCCCCCTGTTGCATATACATATGCATGCGGAAACAAAATCAACACTAATGACGAACGAACACTCTTATTTTGAAAAATATACCTCTCACACTTTATTCGAAATGGTAACGAAAGGGATATGTGTGAGAGGTGAGTTGGAGACTGAACAGAGACTGCAACATATTGACCCCCAGTTCCTATGTCTTTAGCAGCACTTCTTTCTAGTTGTGCTGGGCTGCTCAAGCGGGGGCCCAGCGGGTCCAACCCTCTGCTGAGAGTTGGTACTCTGAGCCTCAAACTGCAACAATTGACTCCAAACTAAGTGAACTTCTTGTCGCACCCGGTTATATCATTGTTTGACATTCACTTGCTTCTTTTGGGCGTCACATCTGCACCTGATTCAACCCGTCAACAGTCAAGGCTATACCCTGATATCTTCGACCGGATGCACCTGCTCCTTGGTTGTCGGCTGGGTCGGGGGTAAATATGTTACACTCCGATTTCCTAGTCTTTCTGTTCTTGTACCAATCTTTTTAGGGGGGTGTTCCGGGGGAATAAGTAAAATTAGTATCACAATCTCCTTCATGTTCTATAGCTTTTTTAAAATTATTATCATTATTATCATTATTATTATTATTATTATTATTATTATTATTATTATTATTATCTTGCAACAAGATATCCAAACCGCGAAATATGATGAAAGAATTTAGGAGAATAAAGGAATTAAATTATCATTTTAGATAACGATTAAATTATTATCTATAACTTGACTAAACGGTTTGATTGGCAGTGAATTCTTTTTTTGAATAAAAGCTTAGCAGCATCAGCTATAGATCACGATACTTTTCAACGAAAGGTTGAGAAAAATCCGTCTGAAAAATTAGAAGCACGTTTTAAATAGCAAAACTTCTCAAAAGATATTGTACATTACGAATTGAGTGTTAAAAGTTTGTTGGAATTTTTTCCGCAAGAACTTTCACTAGCTTAAAAAGCCAAAAAACTATTCAGATACCCCTCAAGCTGGGGCTGTTAAATACACAGACTGCATCTCTGCAGATGGGTAAGATTCCCACAAAAAGTGTGTCCTGTATATGACATGATACCATCTGATGGTGAGCCTCCAGCTTATGAGATTTGGGGAATGTGGAGTGCCCCTTCAATGCCATTACTACCTGGTCCACTCTGATACGGTACAGTTGCACCTAATAGTGTCCTCTCCATGGGTAAAGTCGAAAAAATTATATGTGCAAAAATATTACATGTTAAATTAAGACTGTTATATAGCAATAAATGAACCTATTTAACCGTGTGCAAAAACTTGTTTAGGCTCGTTTAAAAATATCCATAAAATGTTTTTACAAATCCTGTTTTTATTTAACATGTATGTACAAGTAGGATTTGGCATTGAATGGCCTATAATGGTTGATATGCCATAAAACCAAATCAAACTAAATCAGGCCCATATCTCTAAATGTGCCGGAACACCATCTTGTTGCAACTTCAACGTTTTATATACTTAAAGATAAGTAATTGTTCACATTAACAGCAGCTTTTGTTGATGATGGTATCAGTACTGAAATTTATAAACAAATGTATAAAGTTACTTTTTCCTGAAACTATTTCTTTTTAAATCACTTTGTATTTCTCAACAAAATCTCCTTGACCCATTTCAATGGTGTGTGGAAAATTATCTTTATTCTTACAGAGATTCTTTTGTCGCCATTTTTTTGTTCTTGTTTGTTTTAACATAAATCTCGTACAAGGTTATAGACTACCTCCCTTTGTGTTTTTGGAGCCGCCTAACTCTCATTAAAATACTCACTTACATAAAAAAAAACATAGAAAGAACATTGCTTGCTTGTGCTTATCCACAATGTTTTGCGTATTTGTATAGGTGCGTACATGTTTCAACAAGCCAGACATTTAATACTGTTTTCTTTCTACAAAAATCTTGACATATATCCTTCAGGTGCAAGAGAAAAGATTTCTGGAAAAAATACTTGATTTAGAGTCATTGATTGTAATATTACAAATACATATATCTACAATTAGATGTTTTATATCTGGTAGGGACGAATGAAATGTCCGAGTATATATCACAAATGAAAAAAAAAAAACAACAACTTATGATCATATAATATTTTCAACATTAACATAACTTCCATTGCTTCCAAGTATTTCACAGCAATTTTAAATAAACTTATAGATGCCATGCTTGTAAAATTCTTAAGGTTTTGAAGTAACACATTTTATCTTCATTTTTAGTTAACTTCTTTGATGTCTGCTTAAGACTATCCAAATTTATTGTACAATACCCTAAACAAATGATAATGAAACAGTTTTTCCCAACCAAGCTTCTATAAGAGGTTTTTATTCATTATAACGGTGAGGATAGAAATTATCGTAATGGAAAATGTCACTGTTTCCACTGACGAAAGAGTCTCGTTCTTTTGGCAGAAATCCCAAATTCATAAACGAGGAAACTGACTCCTACAATATCGTTCATGCAATGCATCATCCTTATAAGAGCTGTGAATAGATTTTGCTAATGTACTTGAAATGACACCTTTATGAATCACATAGAGTAAACTATGTCTAATGTATTATTTAATAGAGACGAAAAGAGGGATGGATACCAGAGATGATTAGTAACAATATTCTGATAAACTGAAAGAAAGAGATAAAAAATGTACTCATCATGTAATTTCTAAACGATAACAAGAACCAATATTTTAATAAATGCCGAAAATCGGATATTACATTTGTTCCAACCTGATACTAATGTATTTATAAAATCATATTATAGTCAAATAACCGGTTGAGGTTCATACTGAAATTATTAGGCTTTTGTTAAATTCTTTAGTCAAACCATTGTATGAGAAGGCAAAAAGTTCCAAAATTTTATCTTTATTTGATAAACATGTTTTAAAGGTCACGAGAGGGAGAAGATTCTGTACGTACAGCTGAACGTTCGTCTTGTAACGGTTTTCATCGAGTTAAAAATCATAGACGAGGTAGTTTCAATTTCAAATAACATTAATACAATAGAGAAAATTATGCATCAAACTATTCTATCTCCTGTTATGTGTAAATAGTAAAACAGACAATGCTCGTTAACCTTGATATGACAACCAGTTGCGGAGAAGAAAAACTCTTGATTAAAACATCTTAAACTCCATTCTAAAAACTGATCTTGTATATTATCTTGCTGGTGTATAGGATTTGAGTAAATACCTATACGTACAGCATAATATATATATATATATATATATATATGAGGCTAAGTTTGGATAATAGTCAACGTCATAGGGATAGAATGGCTGATTAACAAGAAAGGAATGAATACATCTGTCTCCCAAGCAATTGGTAAATAATAGGGCAGACTAGATTATTTGAACTTGGTTAGGCAACCAGTCTAGGAGATGAGAACCAGTCTAGGAGATGAGAATTAAAATCAGATTTATTCCGCCAAAGAATTGACCTTGTGTTACATCTTGCCTCTGACGGAGCGAATTGGTAAATACATACCTCTTTAAACATTACCTTGAAATGGGGTTAATTCTATTGTTAGAATAACTTTGAAACGTAAATAAGTCGCTTTGGATTGGTAGTCGATAACGGTAAACGGTATTATATTGGCTTCGGCTTCTTTGTTTAATGGCATATCAACCTTTATAGGTTATTTAATGCCGAAACCATCCTCCTAGAAGAACAGTAGTGGTACTATTTATCCCATAGCTGGAAGGATAAGGAGGTTCATACCTTTTCCTGGGGTATTTGCCCGAAAGTGAACGTAATAGCGCGACTAGAGTACGAACTCGCAGTCCATCGCTTTAACCATTACACCTCGAGGACACTCCTGGTATTATATTGGGTAATACTAGAAGTCATTCGTACTGAAATCAATTCAAATTTAAGGCAATGGAAAGTAATTATAAAGATAACTCCCAATCTATATAATCTATACGTTAACCCTATCTTTAAGAAAAAATGAACTCTTCTAAATATACGTAAATATCATAAGGTTACTTATACAGAATTCGATACCATAAGACATTCACATGACTGACGGTCAATCACGCCGATTACCGAAGTTAAGCTGAGAACCTGTTCAATACTTCGGAGATCGGATCACTTAAGCAAACAGAAGATATTGTTAGCATCCTGAGGGCTGTGTGGCACATCTAAGCAATGCTTACTAAATATCCATAAGAACATACGTATTTTCCATTAATAATACAGTTTTATATATATTTATGTTGTATATTAGACCATAACACATGATTGTATATTATGTAGTACTATAATCATATATACAGTTTTATATTCTTTACAAGGTAAATGTAATATCTATTATTTAATAAGCTTAGCTTTGATAAACACAAGACAAGAAGTACCCGAGTACAATAAAAGGAGAGGTTAACGAAGCAGTTATTAACGTAGAAAATGAAATCAGTGACTCAGGTTCAAATCCTCGAAGATGTTGTTTGTGATTCACTTTTCACTAATGCCCACAGGATATGCATGTGTCCGTATGTTCTTCCTATAAACCAATGAGTAAAAAGTTTTTTTTTTTTTTTAATTTTAAGTCCTCCAGCTAAAAAGATGTATTTCATTAATTTTTTACTTATTACACATAGTTATAAAAACTTTTTTAAGTCTCTATATCAGGGCTTTTCATATTCCTCGACTGCTACATATGCATATTTTAGTTACAGATATATTAATCGTTTTTTATGCTTTCCTAGAAATAATTAAGAAATAGTTGTGTCTTTGATGTCGTATATAATTTACTTTTTCTTTTTCTTTCAATGAAATCCTGATCAATTTCCATCCACATTAATTATTTTCATGCTATAAATGTATAATCTTTAAAACAAGTGTGTAACGAGGATGAGGGGATCAGACAAATCTTCACATCATTTTATTGTTCAATCTTATATTCTGACCTCTATAAATTCTAATATCTCTTCAGTCCTGTTTAATACTAGTCGAACCAAACGGCTTTTTAAATCTGACAATCGAATTAAAAAATGTTTTTAAAAATGCAACATGTTTACTGACAAAACGATTCAGCGTGTCCACAGAGAATTCATTATATATATATATATATATATATATATATATATATATATATATATATATATAATTAAACATGTTGCTGTGGTTCAGTTTCCCATATATATATATATATATATATATATATATATATATATATATATATATGGCAGACTGAATCGTAGGAACATGTTTATTCGGATTTTTAGATACCAAACTTTAAACCAGGCTTTCTCAAAATAATCCGTATAAGTTCCTGAGCAAAAATAAAATATTGGTGGAGTAAATAAAAGTGTAGGAAAAAACTGGGGGTCACTCTCCTGGTTGTCGTTTATAAATCACTTGAAAACTGGAGTTGGAAAATAACTGTATTATGTATACTAATCGCCAAAATCGATCTCCTCGTAGAATGCCAGATTGGATGTGATAGACAATTTTTCACTGCCTCCCACCAGACAGGACTTGATACTTGGTCACTGACCCGGAGGTCGGTTTATTGGGATGGATCAAGGGAGGGCAAGGAGGTATCGAGCTGGTCATCGTCTCAATTAGGGCAATGTGAGCCCGATGAGCCTTGCTGGACATTAGTTGAAACGTGATTCCAGGCACGGCTGCCTGGTTTTAGCTTAAACTGGACCACGGAGACCAGTGCTATACAAAGGTGACAATAACGCAGCTCGCCAAGAAGGCCAAGGTAAAAAGCAAGGAAGTCGACGTGATAGGCACTAATGATGTGTCGTTCACATAAAGTCCGTTCAATACACGCTGGTCATCGAAGTGATTGTAAAACTTTCTGATATCGTTAAAGAGGAATATAATCATTTTTCAGACCTAACCGATAAAATAAAACGCAGTTTCTTCCAGGCAGCGGTTGTGTCGATACTCCTATATGGATGCATTACATGGACGCTAACTAAACGGCTGGAGAAGAAACTAGACGGAAATTACACAAGAATGTTGAGAGCAGTATTGAACAAGTCCTGGCGACAACATCCCACGAGACACCAACTATACAGACACTTGCCCCCCATCACGAAAACTATACAAGTAAGACGAACCAGACACACGGGACATTGCTAGAGAAGCAAGGATGAGCTCATAAGTGATGTACTCCTATGGACCCCCACATATGGCTGTGCAAAAGCAGGACGACCAGTTCGAACTTACATACAGCAGCTATGTGAGGACACAGGATGTAACACTGAAGACCTACCGGAGGCGAAGAATGATAGGGAGAAGTGGCGAGAGAGGGTCAGGGATATCCATGCTGGCGGGACGACATGATGATGATGATGATGACATAAATGTAAACATTAAGGCTTTGATTTCCCTGTTTAATGGCATACCAACTTTATGGATTATCTAATGCCAGCACAAACATTGTAAAACAGTAATGGTATTATTTAACTCACATGTCGAGGGATAAGAATGTTCATGCCTTTTTGCCAAGGTATTAGTCTGACATTGAACGTAATACCGCAACTGGAGTTTGAACACGCAAAAACGATAGTGCAGTCCTGTATGTTCACCATTACATCCCGAAAACACTTTAAAACAATTGCTTTTCAAAATAATCACTCTATAAAAACCATCATCATCATCATCATCATTTTGCACTATCTGCAGGGATATTCCTGACCCTCTCTCGCCACCCCTCCCTATCGTCCATTGCTTCCGTTAGGTCCTCAAGGATACATCCAGTATCGGTACAGAGCTGCTGAATGTAGGTTCGAGTTGGTCGTCCAGCCTTTGCTCGTCCATGTGAAGAGGTCCACTGGAGTACATCACTTATAAGCTCGTCTCTCCTTTACCAGCAGTGTCCTGCAAGTGTGGTTGGTCTAATTTAAATAGTTTTCCAGATGGGTGGTTGGTTGGCCGTACAGCTGCTGGATTGTTGGGTGCTGTCTCCAAGACTTGTTCAATATTGTTCGCAGCATTCTGGAGTTATTGCCGTCAAGCTTTTTCTCAATATGCTTAGTTTGGGTCGATGCAGTGCATCCATATAGCAGTATCGACACGACCCCTGCTTGGAAGAAATTGTGATTCACGTTATTGGTCAGGTCATCTATAAAAATGTGGAATCCTAAAATATCCCTTTTTATAATAGTTTGCTTTCGAATAGCAGATGAATAAGAATATCGATTTAAAAAGAGAGAGAATAACAATTACAAAGTAAAATCAAAATGCCAGCAATTTAAATTTAAATTCTTATCCACCGTATATGGTTTTTAATGAATAAAATTAATATCAAATCATTTTTAAGGTAACATTCTGTTCTGAACGAAGAGATCCAGGTCTTCACTTTTTAAAGTCATTTTCGATATAGCAAGATATTTGTTTGTATGGGTGTTCTTATATGATTCAGTATTTCATTTATAATGAGATATGATCATATATTAATTTAGTATTTTGTAAATGTTTTAATCTTGAAAACAAAAACAATTTATTGAAAACATCAACCATGCTTTCCCATCCATTTAGAACGACAAAGTAAAATGTCATTGATATTGAACTAATTTATGTGGGGGTGAATAGAAATAAAACTTGCTTACAAGAGATGCATTAACTAAAGAAAATGAGATCCCTGTCAAAATGATAATATTACGACGCGTTTGTAGGAAAGGAAAGTATCAGACTCTTAGTTAAAGTTAAAAGACCACACACTTTATTATTGTGTTTCAATGTTCGTCCAGACTAATCTCAAATCAGGAATACGTCAAGAGGTAATGTTTCAAAGGAATGTCCGATGATAGGGAAAGGGATTACTTAGGTCATTACTTGTCCTCGGCCGCAAACGACCGACTGATACCTCATTTAAAAATCCTTACCTCTCGTGTGATCTTTTTTCCACAAGAACTGTGTGAGTTCTGCCAATTTATCCTTTGTAAAATATTACCTCATTTACTGAATGAGAGAACGTTGCTTCTGTTACAAGGTGGGGAGTCCATGTGGCGTAGCGGCCGTGAAGGAAGCGATATCGAAATCTAGTGGGGATATTCATATTTTCGTACTAGTATACTTATCAAAAGAATTCAATCCACTAATCTCCCTTGATATTTGTCAAATAGTATCACTAATATCTTTCTACTAGGATGACAATTGGTAACCTACAAATGTGCATATGCTATTGAACAAGGAAATCTATCCAATCTATTTCAGGATCACAAAGTTCAGTTATAAGATCCCTTTTTATCATTAGATGCTTAAATTATACCAGAGAGAAAAACACCTATATACATATATATATATATATATATATATATATATATATATATACACACACACACACACATATATATATATATATATATATATATATACGTGTGTGTGTGTTCGTGTGTTTATATTCTCCTCAACATAAGCAGAATACTATACAAGGTATTTTTAAGGGGATTTTAACAGGTTTGAATTTCGAGTTATCCTTCTCCAAGATTTGTATTCATACCAAGATGAATGACCCCAGTCTGGTCTACTACTTAACTATAGCTGCAGTGAGAGCACCTGAATAGATACCTATCCCAAGGCTAATTGAAATTTAAATTTATTCCGGGATTTGAACTACAGCCTCTGTGACAGTTTCCCAAGACGGTAATCATTACAATACGAGCACGTCTAATATATATATATATATATATATATATATATATATATATATATATATATATATATATATATATATATATATATCCTTCATTAAATTACTGTCTATGGTGCATGTTTCTTCAAACGACTACACAAGAATATAAATTAAAATGAATACTTCATTAGCATATTTCCAATGGAACTTAATCGTAGTCTGAAGTATATTTCTATGCCTCGGGCAGAATTAAATCATTCTTTCAACTCTTTAAGAGAAACTGATTGTCATAGCTGTATTTATTAATCACTATATATATATATATATATATATATATATATATATATATATATATATTGTAAATTTTGGGTTGGATATGTTGTTGTTATTTACAAAGCATTTGGATAACTTCGAATCGGTAATAATATCCTAGATTCCGGCAATACATTCATTTCCGTTAGTCAAAATATAATCAATATTACTATAGATTTATGTATACCATAAACATCTCTAATTATGAAAGCGTAGAAAAAAATATAATTTGAAAGTTGTTCACATAATTACTGAAATGCTAGTAAATAAAAGATAATAAAGAACTGTTAATATTGACGTATATACAAAAATATTTGGAGAGAGAGAGTGAGAGAGAGAGAGGGGGGGAAGAGAGAGAGAGAGAGAAAATGTTTCACCTCAGGAGTTGCTAGAAATATACGGAAAATCACTTCCTACCGATTTAGGATTCCGGTTATTCGTCTAGAGCTCCAAGACCGGCTGCGCTAACATGACTTTAGTAGATGGGATTAGTGTAATTGTTATCGTTGTGCGAACTGGAAATCAGAGACCCGTGTTCAAATCTGGAAAAAGACTGCGTTTTACAATGAAATAATTCTCTTTACAAAGACATGATTCTATCTGCTCTCCTTCCAGCTCTTGGTAAATATTAGTACAGACTTTGTTCCTTTGCGTTTGTCAGACAACTTGTATAAGAAAAGGAAACAGAATTCAGACAATGCGCATCAAAATTGCTCTTCTGCCACATCCTTCCAATGACGGTGGTGTTGGTTATATATATATATATATATATACATATATATATATATATATATATATATATATATATATATATATATATATATGTAAAGAGTTTGCGACTGTAATCGAGGGCGACCAGAATGCTCCCTTTTCACGAGCTACCAAGGTGTAAGGGTAGGCACAACTCCTTTACCCTTGATACGTACCTTGTATTGCTAAGTTTTAAGCAAGGAGGTATCAAGTAGCATTTTAAAAGTCCTTGGTATGACGTGACCTGGGATTAAAAACAGGTCTCACGGACCATTGGTGAACACTCTACCCACTTGGTCAATGAGCCGGTTATATATATATATATATATATATATATATATATATATATATATATATATATATATTCATTATTTTAAAAATATGAGAAGAATGCATGTGTGATATAGAAAGATACTGATAGAGATATGTCTTTAACTATGAGTGCACGTTCTTGTGTATGGGGTAGAGTGTGTGACTGTGTTTAAACTAGACTGAAATATGAAAAATAGAGCTCGTCTAGTGAATTTAAAATATGGTGTATTGCAACGTATCAAGTTGAATATGCATGAGATGCTGATTCCTTTGAGAATTCTGCAAAAGGAAAAACAACAATCCAGGCATACGTGGAAATGGATAAATTTATATCGTAATACTCAATGAAAAATATTCCGTTTCCAGGGAAACACGAATTCATTCTATCCCTGACGGATAAGATCGTGAAGTTCATTAAGAGGATGCGATAGAAAACCCATTTTTTATCTTAACCCTCCAGACTCACAAGGGGAGCAGAGACTAAGCGAGAGGAGGTTGAATTCACAGAAGACACCACTAAGCAACTGTACACTAGACCTGTTTGAGGATGACCTATTTGGACTATTACGGAAGATTTATTTCAGAAATACAAAAAAATGGTATGCAGGCGAAGATGAAAGGGGATATTGAGCAAATGAGGAAATCTGGGAAGAGTTTATTTAGAGCTACTAAATATTAGAATATATAATAGGCTTCCGTTAGATCCTGAGGGCTACATCCTGTATCGGCACAGAGCTGCTGAATGTAGGTTCGAGTTAGTCGTCCTGCCTTTGCTCGTCCATGTGAAGAGGTCCACTGGAGTACATCACTTATGAGCTCGTCTCTCCTTTTCCAGCAGCCCTGCATGCGTGGTTCGTCTTATTTTAATAGTTTTCCAGATGGGTAGTTGGTTGGCCGTACAGTTGTTGCATTGTTGGGTGCTGTCTCCAAGACTTGTTCAATATTGTTCGCAGCATTCTTGTGTATTTGCCGTCAAGCTTTTTCTCAATATGCTTAGTTTGGGTCGATGCAGTGCATCCATATAGCAGTATCGACACGACCCCTGCTTGGAAGAAACTGTGATTCATGTTATTGGTCAGGTCATCTATGAAAATACTGAATCCTAAAATATCCCTTTTTATAATAGTTTGCTTTCGAATAGCAGATGAATAAGAATATCGATTTAAAAAGAGAGAGAATAACAATTACAAAGTAAAATCAAAATACCAGCAATTCTTATGCACCGTATATGGTTTTTAATGAATAAAATTAATATCAAATCATTTTTAAGGTAACATTCTGTTCTGAACGAAGAGATCCAGATCTTCACTTTTTAAAGTCATTTTCGATATAGCAAGATATTTGTTTGTATGGGTGTTCTTATATGATTCAGTATTTCATTTATAATGAGATATGATCATATATTAATTTAGTATTTTGTAAATGTTTTAATCTTGAAAACAAAAACAATTTATTGAAAACATCAACCATGCTTTCCCATCCATTTAGAACGACAAAGAAAAATGTCATTGATATTGAACTTATTCATGTTGGGGTAAACAGAAATTAAATTTGTTTACAAGGGATGCATTTACTAAAGAAAATGAGATCCCTGTCAAAATTAAAATATTACGACGCGTTTGAAGGAAAGGAAAGAATCAGACTCTTAGTTAAAGATAAAAGACCACACACTTTATTATTGTGTTTCAATGTTCGTCCAGACTAATCTCAAATCAGGAATACGTCAAGAGGTAATGTTTCAAAGGAATGCGCGATGATAGGAAGAGTGGTTACTTAGGTCATTACTTGTCCTCGGCCGCAAACGATCGACTGATACCTCATTTAAAAATCCTTACCTCTCGTATGATCTTTTTTTTCCTCAAGAACTGTGTGAGTTCTGCCAATTTATCCTTTGTAAAATATTACCTCATTTACTGAATGAGAAAACGTTGCTTCTGTTACAAGGTGAGGAGTCCATTTGGCGAAGCTAATCCATATGGATATGAGTAAATTCTAAATAATAATCACACGGAATCATATAGAATTGATCATAGCAACACCTCCGCTAAAATTATCATAGATGCAGATCAATTCGCGAGCAAACTACATATTGTAGATAGGTTAGGGAAACTAAAAGAAAAATGGACTTACATTTTATTTAAGGACCATAAGCAGGACTTTTATGATAGGAAACAAACCAGACTAGTAAACCACACCAAGACCGAACTCGGTCGATTATCTAAGGATTCAATGCCAATAATTTTGTCAATAATACTAAGTAAGTAAATTTGGCGACCTTAGTCATGGGTGACTTAAAGGCTCTCTTTCCGATAGCTAATACACTGAGGTGTAAGGAAGGGCGCTACTTCTTTTCCCAGGATTACTCCACTTTACCCTTGATATGTACATTATATTGCTGGTTGTTAAGCAAGGAGTTATCAATACCATTTAAAAAGTCTTCGGTATAACGTGACCTGGGATTGAACCCAGGGCTCCCGGACCATTGGCGCACAATACTAAGTAGCCCTAAATAATAACCTGTGGAAAAAACTCCCAAGATACTATTGATTGGTTTTAAAACATTAGGAATAAAACGAGGTCTATATTCATCCAAGTCGATATCATAGTTTTTAACCCGTCTATTACAAGATAATTATTACTAAAAAGTCCGAACATCGCTATGGAATATACGGACATCACAGACGAGGAAATAGAAATTATTCTAGCATGTAGGAAATTTATTTTAGCTGATAATCGTATAACTTGGTTAAAAAGTCACGTAGACAACTTCGAAGTACCCGTGGGTGCATAAGATTTAGCTCAGGCAGCTGACTAAATATGGATTTATATCTTGGACCCGTTGAGTCGTATTGTCAACATAGTGCCAGTTGGGGCTTTACCAGGATGATTGAATTATCTTCATCCCGGATAGTAACGGCCCCAAGATCTTTAAAATACAGGGGAAGATTATTAGGACATTTAGATTACTAAGAGTACGAATTGAAATAGCCGTAAACTTAAAGAAAATATCAGGGGCAAACCCCTCAAATAAACAGGAAAATAGTCAGGTAATCTTCAAACAAAAAGAGCTTCAATGGCAGATCTAACTTTTGTATCGATGAAAAAATTAGTATAATTAACTCTAAGCATTTCAGGCAACTATTCAATGAACGTAACGAACTTGAGTTTAAATGTAGACATAAAAGTAAATTTAAATTATCCTCATTGGGGGCCACCGAGGCTCCTACTATTGATAAAAACCATGATATTGATTTTGGATGATTTTTTATTGGAAATAATAACATCTATTTCAGTAATTACTACTATTATATAATGGGGGGTATTTTGGGAAGAAGATTCTTTAGATATAGATTGTCAATTATTTTTTTTTTCATTTCTGATGTAGGAAATTTCTTTTTGACCAAATGTGGCCTAATTAAAGGCACCAGGTGGATACGGATTTTTTCTTTTTAGAAGAATGACAGCCGAATTGACTGAGGGATTTAACATAAGTAAAAAGAGTAAACAGAAAATATATGAAGATAAAAGTTTAGTTTTCAAGCTTACATTTTTCAAAAAATTCCACCTGCTATGAAAAATCTTGCATATGTTCGAATTAGGATTGGTTAATTTTAAGGAGTACACTTTTCCTGGTTTTTAAATCTTTCGAATAATTTGTTGTTTAAACCTCCTTTACTTTCATCTGAGAATTGACATTTACATTGTTTTTTTTTTCTTTTTACCCCTACACATATAAACAAACTGTCCTCCATATTCGCTGTTTTTCTACCTCAAATTAAAATTGTGAAATCATCTGATGAGACGAAGAGTATAATGTTATTCTTCACCGAAATTGTATTTATAATGACTATTTAACGAGGTTTCAGTTTTCTTCAAATTACATTATATATATATATATATATATATATATATATATATATATATATATATATATATATATGTATATTTAGGCAGCATTTCTTCGTTAATGCAAATTTCATTAAACATAATAGACATTTTATGCCTACATATTTTCTTTTGGATCCGTTCGAATTCCCGTATTACTTTTATCGTATTCGGGGGAAATTGATTTAGGTATTGTCCATAGTTGTATGCATCCCTAGTACTTTCTGCCCAACTTTAAGCCATCTTCAGGGGAGAATCTGTTACAAAAGACTTACAATGCACCTTTCTGACACAAGTTCAATAGCTCAGCATTTAAAAAACATTCATGCCCAACAACACAACTACGAAAAATTCTCACCGACAACACAACAATACTCGAACATCAAAATAATAAACAAAAACTTCAGATTCTCGAAGCACTATATATTAGAAACCTGCAACCAGCACTTAATAGAATTAATTTTCAAACCAGTGCTAAATGTCTTTAGCTACTGGCACTATTTACAGAATTACATTTAAAAGCAAACGCCATAATCTCCAACAGCAAAGACGTCCTTACACAGTAGTAATTTGCTAAAACAAAAGTTACATCACTTTTGTAACAGATTCTTCCCTGATGATGGCCCAAAGTCGGGCAGAAAGTACTAGGGATACATACAACTATGGACAATACCTAAATCAATTCACCCCGAATACGATAAAAGTAATACGGGAATTCGAACGGATCCAAAAGAAAATATGTAGGCATAAAATGTCTATTATGTTTAATGAAATTTGCATATATATATATATATATATATATATATATATATATATATATATATATATATACTAATTAAGGCAGTGGGAAAGAGAGAGAATATATATAAGTAGATTGTAAATGACACTGGAGATATGTATTAACAGTTTCACACTTAGATAGCAATAAATTTAAACGTGTTCAATAAATTCTAAAAGATGTTAAATGTTTAGCATCAAACTAGTATTGAATGAAACAATGATGATTTCACTGATACATACACACACACACGCACACACACACACATATATATATATATCTATATATATGTAAATATATATATATATATATATATATATATATATATATTTAGGAGAGAGAAAGAGAGAGGGGTGTTCATGCGTATGTGAATGGGAAACATTTTTTTTCACCTAAAATACCATCACAGGCTGTGATGTTTAGCAATACAATCATCTGACGGTCCCCATCATTTTAGGTACAGCCATGAGACAGATTCTCTTTTGCATAAGATAAAAATAATAGTGTTAGTATTTCTGTCACATGAAGCATTTAGTCAAAGCAGAAGAAATTGTTCTTCATAAATCATGTCAACTGAATGAGTAAAAGTTTCATTTCTTTGTAAAAACAAGAAGAATCTTCACATGAAACATGCGTTAAAATATATCAACTGAACTTTGTATTTTTTTCAAATACATAAATATTTTTTACGAAGGTTACATGAAGAGGAGAAAATACAATGTATTATATATATACGGCCACCTGCCTCCCAGCACGAAAACTATCCAAGTTAGACGAACCAGACATGCAAGACACTGCTGGAGAAGCAAGAACCAGCTCATAAGTGATGTACTCCTATGGACCCCCGCATATGACCAAGCAAAAGCAGGATGACCAGCTCGAACATACATACAGCAGCTATGTGAGGATACGGAATGTAGCCCTGAAGACCTGCCAGAGGCGATGAATGATAGGAAGGAGAGGCAAGAGAGAGTCAGTGATATCCGTGCTAGTTGTACGACATGATGATGATGAGGATGATATATATATATATATATATATATATATATATATATATATATATATATATATATATATATATATATTGAATAATCTTATCTGTAAATGTAGAGCGAGTTCTATTTGTCTGGTTTTTGGCAAAACTATGCAGACTATTCTAAGATATGTTTTAGATAACCCTTTAATAATAGGTTATAATGATATTGACGCTTCTATTAAGGAAGGACTCAAGGAATCTAATTATATAAATTATATCTGACAATTCACAGCCAACAAAATCATCATTCTGTTGCTAATTGTACCGAACATAGTAATATCCTCTAAGTCAGTACGTTTTTTTATCTTTATATTTCACTAATGCCCTTAAGAGAATAATAAATTCGTTCTTACCGGAGCTGTGGGTAACCTAATACGGCAAACTGGGTTCTTTTGGCTTGGTACAACAACCAGGTTAGAAAAAAATTGATATCAAACCAGCTTAATCCGCTTAGAAGTTGAGTTTGTGTCGCATTAAACCTATGGCTGTCATGTTGGGTAAATATATCTATCTATATATATATATATATATATATATATATATATATATATATATATATTTGTGTGTATGTGTGTGTATATAGTGTTTTCAAATAGATAATGCAGTATATATATATATATATATATATATATATATATATATATATATATATATATAGTCATCCACAGACAGATCGGTTTCGTTTTATCAGAACTCATCAGTGTGGCTAGACATACTAGCTTCCCGTAGTTGGGATCGAAACCCAGTTGACTCAAACGCCAATCTAAGCCCCTAACCCTCAGCCACGAGGAACCAGTATCAGCGAAGTAAATTTTAAACGGTTATGAATCGCAGTTACTATTGTTTACATACATTTGTTTAACGGCTACCGAGACCTCAATTTATATATGAAGAGACTTGATTAAACGCCAATGACAACCCGATTTCTTCATTCGCTAGAGAACTCAACCCTACGGGGGTAGGGGAGTATATATATATATATATACATATATATATACATATATATACTGCATTATCTATTTGAAAACACCATATCTTCATTGCTTTACGTGAATTGTCCAAAAATTATTACTTCAAGCTGTCTCTTTCTGTGACCCTACAAAGATATATTATGATTAAGTATGGAAATGACTCCAACACGCCCAATGTTTCAGCAGTAAAGAAAACCGTTGCAAAACATTAACTGATAAGTTCGCCAAGGGTAGAAATGTACAATAGTTAAATGAGACCAAAGACTTTTGAACGGTAGTGCATTTATATTTTTAAATGAATAGTCACCAATTCATCTAAAAATACTTTCTTCTCTCTTTTGATCAACAAGGAAATTTGTTTACATATATATATATATATATACATTTATATATATATATATATATATATATATATATATATATATATATATATGTATATATATATATAGGGAGAGAGAGAGAACAAGAAGAAGAAGAAGAAGAAGAAGAAGAAGAAGTAGGGAAACTGCAAGTATTGACAATAAAATCAAAGTGCGCAAAAACACTATAGAAAGTAAAAGCTAATGCACACAATGAAAACGCTATCAGTGTAACGGTTTTCGGCGTAAAAAATAGACTTGATGAAATGTGATCAAAACCTGCAAGAGGCTGTTCGCTTTTCATTTTGCTTCAATGTCTTTCGAAAACGTATTAATCTGTCTACACTCTCGCGCACCTATCAGTAAAATACTTTCGGCAGAACGAGTAATTTAGCTTTGGTAAACCAGCCAGTTTAGAAGTAAATATCTAAATTCAAACTAACCATATTCCATTCGGAAAGAAATACTTTGTATCACACCCCCTCAGCGCAAAAAGAGTTCATAACATACATACATACATACATACATACATACATACATACGTACATACATATTGTCAAAAGAAAATAAAACGGAAAGAAAAAGAGGAGAAAAATGTATTACTAAATATCATTTTAGGTCCACCAAGGTTTATTTTTCTATATCGTATAAACCATTATTCTAAATGCATAATTCCCACTTTGAAGATGGCATAAAATACTTTCTATTTGGAAATGTCGTAATTTTATAACGTAGTTAATTCTGATGGAACGCGTTGGTGGACCTCAAATCATATTTAGTATTTTCTTCTCCATTAATATGTATTTTTCTTGCCGTTTTCTTCTCTTTACAAAATATCCGTCCGGTTAAACTTCAGATCTTATTCACAAACACACACACACACACATATATATATATAAGTATATATATATATATATATATATAAGTGCATGCATACATACATGCAAATATATATATATATATATATATATATATATACATGTACATACATACACAATCACACACACACACACACACACATATATATATATAAGTATATATATATATATATATATATATAAGTGCATGCATACATACATACAAATATATATGTGTATATATATATATATATACATGTACATACATACACAATCACACACGCACACACACACACACACATATATATATATATAAGTATATATATATATATATATATATATATAAGTGCATGCATACATACATACAAATATATATGTGTATATATATATATACATGTACATACATACACAATCACACACACACACACACACACACACACACACATATATATATATAAATATATATATGTACATACATACATATATGTACATATATATATATATATATACATATCTACATGCATATACGTATATATATATATATATATATATAATGGGGACACACTCAAAATAATGGTTAACAATAAACAAAATTGATTTCTGGACCCAATTTCAAAACCTGGAAGTGGCTGTTTGCTTTTTCCTTCGTGTTAATGCGTTAAAGATATTTTAATAGCACACATAGCCGTCTAGAAGATTTTTTCTGCTGTATAAGTAGTTAAATTATTGTCGGATTGAATGGTTAAATGGGTATTGTTAACTGGGGATTGCTTAGGTCAACATGTGTAACTTCGAAAATCACTTCCCCATTTTCATATCCCCCACGAAACTTGAAGCCTTGTGCCCAATTCTGTAATCTTTTTTTTAGATTTTTTTCAATAAATAAACCCATGCCAGATAATTCTTTAAAATTTTCTCAATAACTTATATCAAAGTATTTTCTTTTCTTATACAGTATAACGGAGTTTGGTGTATGTATCTTTAATAAAAAATATTGATTTTGTATTCCAGTACAATAAATGGAAAAAATCAAATAGCAGCCATACTTCATTATTCTCATAACCGATATTCTATTCTCAAATGTCGCCATTTTGCCAATACTGTCCTGTCATTGTTGTTTCTCACCGTTCACCTCAATTTATTGACCACAAAGAATCTGTCTGTCAATATTTCAGCATTACAGTTTTTGTATGTCATTCCCTCCGCCCTGTTTCCGAAAGATTCCTGAAGAGAAATATTTTTTTCATTCTTTATCAACTTTTTCCCCCATAGCGCATGTGTTCGTTTTAAGAAAAATTGATAAGACACACAAAATCCAGGATGATAATGTAACTGCTAAAGTTGGGAAAGTTTCTCTCAATTTTATTTTCTGCCTACGCCGACGTTTTTGTTTATGAATAGTTTTCTATGTCGAAAAAAATCAGTCCTTGTTTTTTTATTTTTTATTTTTATTTATTTTTTTTTGAGTAAATGACTGTTGTGTGAAATTATAAATGACCACAATACGTGTTTTTTTTAATCTCAAGTATTGATTACCTGATTTGAGTAACAGCACAGAAACTACCCTAGAGTTATTTTGTTACGTTTGACAGCATGTTAGTTGTGGATTTCTAAACAGGATATACCAACTGTATTAACAAGAGGACGGCGGAAATGAATCATGTGGATTGTGAATCGGAAGAAAAACGTGTGGGAATTGAAAATATAAAATAAGCACCCACTTTCAACCCCCACATAACAGGTTGTCAGTCTGGAGAAACGGGCTGTCAGAGCAGAATCCGCTTTGAGCACAAGCCCGGGGGCCAGTGGCTTCCCGTTGAGAAGTGACCCTGATCAGCCCTGTCAAAAAGATTCTACGCGGGACTCTGAATAGAATCACAAAGTAGGTTAAGAAGATATCGAATTAAATATAGCAGTCCTTCTTTTGAGTTAATTGACTCTGTCTCTCTCTCTCTCACACACCTGCATCATTTTGGCCCTTTTATAAATAAACACGAAGTATATATCTTTAGAAACAAGTGCTGTCGTCCTTCATTCCGGTTACATAACAATTTCATAACTTGATATTAGGAAATTGCCTTCAAATCACAAATATATTAATTTTTTTTGTGTAGTTGTTTCTTAACTTTGTGCATACATGTTTTTATATATTTTCCAACACCTGGTCAACTGCAGGATAAGACAAAAGGCAACTTTTGAAGCAGAGTCCAACAGCTAAAAAGTGTGAGTTTCTTTTTCCTAGACCTGCTGGCAAATCAAGCTTTTTTGCCATCTCTCTAAGATCCTCTCAAGCCCAAAGAGGTAGCACCTGAAAGAGTCCTATCTATGGGTGAACTAAAAGGTGTACTGATTAGACTGCTAAACTGAATCGTTTGAAATAGAATCGTTTTGACTTTTTAAACTGCGTACTTATGCTAAACTGAATTGTTAAAAATTGAACAGTTTTTACATTTAAATGTGTGTACTCAAAATTTGTACTTACGTTAAACTGAAATATAAGAAATATAACTGTTTGGGGCATTTAAACTGTATAGTTATAAAATAAAACTAAAATGTGTACTTATTATACTGCTAAAATAAATTGTTTGGGATAGAACTGCTTGACATTTAATCTGTGTACTTATGCTAAGTTGAATTGTTGTGAAAAAATGTGCCAACATCCAATGTGAGGAGAAGACTCTTTGAGGCGAGCCTAAATGGCAGAATTTCCCGTGGTCTAATTGTTTTCGTCGTAGGAAATGGATACGGTTACAGGAGTTCAAACCCTGGACGAGGCTGATTGCATTTCACATTACACTAAAAGCATTGGGAAAGGTATGAATCCAATTATTCTCATATCAGCTATGGGTAAATACTAGGGCAGACTGGGTTCTTCAGTCTCGGTGAGGCAAACAGTCTAGGAAATGGAAAACTCTGAATTCAAACTTGTTAAACTCCGCTTAAAGATGTACCTTGTGTCATATCCAGCCCATGCTTAGGAGTCAGTAAGGTTGGTGAAAGACCTGCAACCCCTTTTGTCACACTAACCATAAAGCATGTACAAGGTTCTGCTTTGTATTTTTGTTGGGGACGCCTTTGCTAATTACAAGGTTGGGGATTTATACAAGGTTAACGGCAAATTGAATAAAATCGGCTATCACAGCAAACTGATGCATCACGCCTTCCAATCTAGAATGCAGTCTGTGGTTGAAGGATTACTACTCATGCAAGATAATTACCCAAAGCATACTTGTAAACTCGGTCATAGTTACATTGACAGCAAAGAAGAACTGGATGTCCTTCAGCCGAGGTATGGCTCAGCGCAATCATCATCATCATCATATCGTGCTGGTAGCACGGATATCCCTGACCCCCTCTCGCCACTCCTCCCTATCGTTCATCACCCTAGGTAGGTCTTCAGGACAACATCCCGTATCCTCACATAGCTGTTGAATGTATGTTCGTGCTGGTCGTCCTGCTTTTGCACGGCCATGTGTGGGGGTCCATAAGAGTACATCTCTTATGAGTTCGTCCCTGCCTCGGACATTAAGTCCACTGAAATGGTATGGGTTGAAATTGAAAAAAAAAAGCAAAAAAACGTCAGAGTTAAACAAACTACAAGTTCAGCTAAGCTCTTACTGCTCTTGGATGAAAACTGGGAAGAAATATCTTCGATTTACCTCTAGTCTTTGGTGGAAAAATGTCGAGAATCTGTAAAGCAATGAATGCAGCCAAAGCGCATAATTTAGATGGATCAAAAGTTTAAAATGTATTTTGTCTTTTTTGTACTCATCTTATTTAACGGGGCTCAGAAAGACTTGCAGTGTTTAGATTGTTTCATTAGAGATTACACTTTTACGATAAGAAATACACAAAACATTGACAGTAGCCAAATATTTTGACTTGTAGCGCATATATATATATATATATATATATATTAGAATTTACTGCTAAAATGTTTGAAATCAGTAAAATAGAGTACGTTAAGCATAAGAATTGCATAATCATGTTACAGTTTTTTTTCTCCAAAATACAATAAAACAGAAGCGGATAAAAAATAACTTTCGATCAGGAACTTGAGATGTGTCGATACAAGTTCAGGTAGAGTTTGGCCACGTAAAATTAAGCTTTTTGGGTTTCCTTTTTTTGAAATGTCGTATATATATATATATATATATATATATATATATATATATATATATACACATATCGTCGCTGTCTTTAAAGTCTTCGGTATACAAATGGCATTGACTTTTTCCTAATCTACCTTTCAAGATTATCTACCGATATACTTCTTTTACAGAATTTTGTAATGCTAATCTCACTCTGATTTTTATTCTGCTCTATGTATATACCTCAATTTCAAACCACTTGTAAGTTTCATCACAATGCATTGTTGCCTCCGAGTCTATAGGCAAAAGAAACCTACCAAAGCGCGTACAGTTAGAACCGTATCATTTTTCTTAGCATTCGTTATGCTGATTTCAGCAGTGTAGTCTACGTGGTGAGTTTCAAAAGTATCAAGCCTAAAGTCGTATTTTTTTTCAGGCAGAAATGAATAATGTTAATTTTCTTCAAAATACTTAGTGTGTTAAAAACATATCGAAGAAAAAACTGTTTTTTAACAAAACAGAAAAAAGATCAACATATGTCAAATCACGTGTCTGTTCAAAAAGTAACGACATTGAAGCTGTTTCTAGCAAGACAGGTATAAAGAAATATATAGACCGTTATTGCTAACAAAATTAGTCCTTCTAACATTAAAAAATTTATTGTCGCACGTTTCCCACTTATCGAAAATTCTTAGAAACTGCACATCATATAAAAAACTATAGGATTTTAAGTTGAATAAGTTCCCAGAAAATTAGAGAAACTATCAAGATAGAATTAGGTATTCATACATACATATATATATATATATATATATATATATATAAGCATTATTGTAAGACTAAAAAGGGATTACTTACGATCGTATCACTACAACCTAAGATTGCATATACGAAAAAGAAGTATTGCTTAAAATATACGATATGACTGAAATGTTTTAGTGACAATTACTTAAAATAAGTTCTTAAAACTTCGTTTGGCACAACTTTAACATATTGAGAGAGTTAAGCTCGGAGGATTTAAAAAAATAAACCGATCTATTCATCATTCAATTAAAGTAGAAATGGCCGTGTGGAGATATTTGAGTAATAAATCATCATCATCATCATCATATCGTGCTGGCAGCACGGATATCCCTGACCTTCTCTCGCCACTCCTCCCTATCGTTCATCGCCTAGTTAGGTCTTTAGGACAACATCCCGTATCCTCACATAGCTGCTAAATGTACATCGATCGATTATATGGAAATCAGACCAAACCGATAAAATGAAACGCAGTTTCTTCCAGGCAGCGGTCACATCGATACTGCTATATAGATGCACTACATGGACGCTAAGAAAACGGCTGGAGAAGAAACTAGATGGCAATTACACAAGAATGCTGCGTGCAATCCTGAACAAGTCCTGGCAGCAACACCCCACAAGACACCAACTGTAGAGCCACCTGCGCCCTATCACGAAAACTATTCAAGTTAGACGAACCAGACATGCAGGACACTGCTGGAGAAGCAGAGATGAACTCATAAGAGATGTACTCTTATGGATCCCCACACATGGCCGCGCAAAAGCAGGACGACCAGCTCGAACGTACATTCAGCAGAGTAATAAATAGCAATCTCTTTTCTCGTTTACTTATACATATATATATATATATATATATATATATATATATAGGGACTCTCCTTTCTTTTACTATATTCGGTTTGGTTTGGTTTCTTTGTTTAATGGCATATCAACCTTTGTAGGTTATATAATGCCAATGCTATTCTCCAGTAGTGGTACGATTTAACCCATAGGGAAGGGGGTTCATACGTTTCCCAAGGGTATATGCCCGAAAGTGAACGTAATAGCACGACTGGAGTACGAACTCGCGTACTACGATTCCGTAGTCCATCACTTTAACCATTACACCACGAGGACACCCCTTTTACTATATTCATTTCTAACGTTAATTCTTCAGTTGTTTTAACAAATTTCTGGATCTCGAATTCAAAGCATATTTAACTTTTTACTTCGACAGTTTTATCATTAGAGAGGAATATTATAACATCATTCATTTAAACAGTGAAGAAGTATATAATAATAATCCGATTGAGATGTGTTTGCTTGGCGGCCAATCTTGAGGAATTTTTATATATATATATATATATATATATATATATATATGTTGTATTGTTGGTTCAATAAAAGTATTCCACAGGTACAAGCCGAAGAGTTGGCAAGTCTATCAGAGAGCGATTAACGCTTTTTCCCCCTGAAGTAGTCAGACACCGTCCATTTATATTTTTACCAGTGTGATACTAAAAAGAGTCACTGAGTGTATAGTTCCGGTATAACAATATATATATATGTATATATATATAATGTAATTAGAAGAAAACTCAAACCTGGTTAAATTGACATCATAAATTCATTTCGGCAAAAAATATCATTATATTCTTCGTCTCATCAGATGACTTCACACGTTTAATTTGAGGCTGAAAAACGGCATATATGGATTACAGTCTATATATGTGTGTAAGGGCAAAAAGAAAAAAAAACAATGTGAATTTAAGTTCTCAGGTGAAAGTAAGTGGGGATAAGACGATAAATATTAGAAAAATTATGAAAACAGGGAAAGAGTATTCCTGTAAATTGACTCGTGCTAATTTGAACATTTGCTAAATCTTTCGTAGCAGGTGGAATTTTTTGAATAATATAAGCTTGTAAACTAAACTATTATATTCATATATCTTTTCTGTTTACTGGTAGACCTGGGTTCAATCCAAGGTCGAATCATACCAAAGACTTTAAAAATGGTACTTGATACCTCCTTGCTTAATACTCAATAATATAAGGTACGTATCAAGGGTAAAGTGGAGCAATCCAGGGAAAGGAGTAGCGCTCTCCCCTACATTCAGTGTAGTAGCTATTGAAAAGGGAGCATTCTTTTAACTCTTGACTACGGTTGCCAACTTTACTTTTACTTATATGTGTTAAACAGGGCTACTAGAGCCAGGTATCCGTAACCTCTTTCAGATCAGCAGATAACTAGCTCTAACATGTAAGAGAAGACAAACTCGAAAAAACCCAGATGTCTGACAACCAGTTAGGGCGAATGTATACGCGTTCATTTACCTCCGGCCAGTCACTGTGAACTCTAAAATTTCTGATCCCATGTTGGACAATGCTTTCCAGCTCACATCTTTCTCAGACGAGGAGAGGTGAACACAATCAAAAGATACTCGCCTGGGCATACTAAAATCTTTGCCAGCTTCCAGATAGTTATTATTTTGAAATATAAGTATTTGATGCGCCATAAATGCATACACATATATACATTTATATGTAATATATATATATATATATATATATATATATATATATATGTGTGTGTGTGTGTGTGTGTGTGTAAAGCTATCAACATTTTATGCACATCATATATATATATATATATATACATGAACATATATATGTACACACACACACATTTATACACATATATACGTGTATATATATCATCATCATCATGACGTGCGGCTAGCACGAATATCCCTGACCCTCTCTCTCCACGTCTTCCTATTATTCATCGCCTTCGGCATGTCTTCAGGGTTACATCCCGTACCATCACATAGCTGCTGTATGAATGTTCGAGCTGGTCGTCCAGCTTTTGATTGGACATATGCGGGGGTCCACAGGAACACATCACTTACGATCTCGTCTTTGCTTCTCCAGCAGTGTCAGGCATGTCTGGTCCGTCTAACTTGTATAGTTTTCGTGATAGGTGGTAGGTGGCCGTACAGTTGGCAGCGTGTGGGGTGTTGCTGCCAGGACCTGTTCAATATTGTTCGCAACATTCTTGTATAATTGCCGTCGAGCTTCTTCTCCAACCGTTTAGTCAGCATCCAAGTAGTGCATCCATACAGCAGTATCGACATGACCGCAGCCTGGAAGAAACTGCGTTTCATTTTATCGGTCAGATTTAATTTCCATATGATCGAAAGCCTATCGATTTGGGGTACTATGCGGTTTCGTTGTGGGGCATTGTAGATTTTGGCTGCTATGGATGTGAGTGTTATACCTCTATAGTTCTTGGCTAATCCGAGGTCACCCTTTTTAGGGAAGCGGGGATGCATCCCTTCGTCCATCTGTCTATCGGATTTTCGTTATAAACTGCGTTGCAGTGTCGGAGCAGTATGTCGTCGAATTGTCTCGTCTTCCACACTTCTAGGGGAATCTTGTCAAGCCCTGCAGCTTTTCTATTCTAAAGTCGATTTCTTCTTTTTGAACGGCCCTAGTTTAATGTCTAATTGCTTACTGATAATTCTGGTGATAGGTTCCTGCGTAATGTTCGGAGGGTTAGCTAGTAGATTTTCAAAATGTTGTTTCCACAGGTTTAATTCTTTCTTGTTGGTTTGCCGCTTTCAGTTTTGCTTTGGCTGTGCTTTTCCTTCCACTCACTTCGTTTATTATTTGCCAGGCTATCCTAGATTGCCTATGCTCCACCGAGTCTCTAATCTTATCTATCTTATTTTGTATGAATTCCGTTTGTTCTTTTAGATATATGCCTGCTAATTAATATTGTGCCTTCTTTAGTATCCGGGCATTTGCAATTGTTGGGTTCTTCCGGTAGCATTTGGAGGAAGTTTTCACTAGTGCACGTTTTTCTCTAACCTCTTCCGTTTCCCATGGGGCTCTATATTTCGTTCTAGGTTTTGTTCGAATACACTTCGATGCTGCCTCGAGGTGTGCGTTAACGAAATTCTCATATTCGTCGTTTAGGGTATTTTTTTCTTCCTTCTCTTGTAGTGTCTAGAATCTGTTTCTTAGTTCTAATACATATTTATCTCTAATATCTCTGTTGTTAAGGAGGGCCCAGTCATAGTGTTTAGTGGTCGCTGTTCGTGTGGTTTTTTTTCGTAGGCTTAGTCGCATTTTTGCTGTGACTGTTCGGTGATCAGATGACACGCCCTCGAAAGAGGAGCATGCCTCGCAATTCATTTGCGCTATTTTTCCATTTCTTATTTATAAAGACGTAGTCTATCTGCGCTTTACTGTTGTTCGCGTATGTGTAGGTCCATAATTTTCCCTCTCTTTTTTGATAGTTTGTACTGAGGTAAGTTAATCTATTTTCTATCATGAAATCTGTTAGATGTTGTGTATGCTGTATTTGTTATGTCTGTTTTTCCCGATTTGGGCTTTCATATCTCCTCCAATGATTAGCAGGTTGTGTTTCGGAATGCTACGCACTAGAAAGGATAGCTCATCGCAGAAGGTGGCTAGTTTGATTTCTTCGCTAATATTGGTAGGGCTGTAGCATGAAATGATTGTTGCTCTGGGGTTGCCATTAAACGTGGCTGTCATCATCCTAGGTTGAATTCTCTCAATACTATTAAGTGTTTTTATCGCTTTAGGTCCTATAAGCATTCCTACCCCTCCTACTGTGGCATTGACAGAGTTTTTCCAAGCTGATATATATATATATATATATATATATATATATATATATATATATATATATATATATATATGAAAGTAAATATGGATCTGAATCTGACAGTATGAAGAAACGAGAAAACTAGAATAATCCAAATAAGAAGGATTCATTTTGATGTAACGCCAACATTAAGCATTTCAGTTTAAATAACCTTCATCAGGACTTTGAAATCATTTGAATTGTTCACACAGTGATGGATGTTTGTGAAGGTAACAGGGGCAAATAAAATGTAACTAATGAAAAAATATAAATGTGGACATAGACTTCTTAATTTAAAAGTGTTAAGTACCTATTTTGTATGTGGAATATTTTAGAACTGTCTTTCTACTTTCTTCATAATCAACAGCACTTGGTAGTAGTCAGTTTCTCGACTATAGGTTCATCAGATCAGATCAATATTTATGAACTTAGCAGATTACAATATATATATATATATATATATATATATGTGTGTGTGTGTGTGTGTGTGTGTGTGTGTGTTAGCACGTATACACCCATAAAAATGGATTATGTTTATGGTCTAAAGATAACGTATATATTTATTCGGCCTAATCACTCACTTGGTTAATAATTGTTTCACTACTATCAATAGTATCGTCTGGTAAACCCCGTTTTGCAATGAAGAAAGCAGTTCTCATCACAAATAAACAAATATGTTATATATATATATATATATATATATATATATATATATATATATATGGCGGAATGACTTCAAATGGAATTTAGAAGTCTCGCCTAATTCTACCTCACTAAGGATAAAAGGTAGTCTTGCAAAAATATAAGCATAAAAACTATGGAAAATAAAGACTAAGATAAGAAAAAAATGACCATTATCGACCTTGCAAATATAGAATGTTTGTTCCAGCATAATTTTTCTTGTGGTGTAGTCAGTATATTGAGAATAATTATTCTTGACAGCAGCCTTTTAACAGGAAGAGAATTTTTATTTCCGGTTTTTTTCTTCTATTTTTAAGAGTATTTTATCCTTTTATTATTATATTTTTCTCCTACATATATACAGTACAGTTCAAAACATTGAAGTTAGTCAGTGTAAAATTATTCACCTTCATGCTAAAAATGCCTTACAGCCCTGTTGCTGGATCTAAGAATAGCCTGACTACCTACAATTAGTCAAGAGCCCCACCCACAATGGTGACCTTTGTATGACATTTAACTGAATGTTACAGTGTGGCCCCTGTCCCAGAGATCTTGAGAGGGAGGCTGCATCTAATAGAATGTTAACCATATTTACCAACCCCTCCGCTAAGGCAGGATATGACATAAGGTCAATTTTCAAGTGGAGTTTAACAGGTTTGAATTCAGAGTTTTCAGTCTCCTTGATTAGTTGCCTCACCAAGGCTGAAGACCTAGTCTGCCCTACTATTTATCCATAGCTGGAGGGAGAACAATTGGATTCTTACCTTTCCCAAGAGTATTAGTGCTATGTGAAATGCAATCAGTCTCGTCCAGGATTTGAACTCGTGTCGCTGTGTCTATTTCCTACAACAATAACCATTACACCATAGCCACCTTCCTAAAAGAATGTTAACAATTGGTCAGTTATATTTATTTAAAAGAATGTTAACAATTGGTCAGTTATATTTATTTAATCTTGACCCGTATTCGATACTGCCGTTTAAATAAAAAAAACAACAACAAAACAAACAAAACAGGAAAACAAACAGCAAAAATTCTTCAATATCAACAGAACAAAACCAGAAATATGAAAGTACAAAAAAACGTTATTTCCAAGCAAAATATTATAAAATGACCCTAGACGGACTGATATGCCATTATAATCAATCAATCTATTAATCAATCATAAAAATGCATGAGTTTGTAAAGTGAATTGTACTGTGAATAAGAAAATAAATTCAAAATTTTCTTTTACGGTAATTTTCCTAAGTTCTGTCAATGGCACCTGCATTGCCTTAAACAATACAAAGATAGCATTTAGCACCGAAAATGAAATATACGACTTCCAATTTCTCGAAAGAGAACTTCAGATTCATCTCTCTAAATACCAGCAATTTTAAAGCCATTCGTTTAAACTGGAAAATATTGGCTGGACCAAGTTTTTTTTTCTGGCAAAATCAGTGTCGTTTACAATGACTCAAATGAGAAGGATTTTATATGTATTTATTAATGAACTGATGAAAGATAAATAAAATATCAATGACTAAATATGAATTATATTTTTCACAATTTAAAGGCGCATGCTTGCAGCATTTATAAAATTATTTTGAACAAATCCTGGACGCAATACCCAACAAAGCCCCAGCCGTACGACCATCAACATCCTATTACGAAAACTATTAAAGTTAGACGAACCAGACATGCATGACATTGCTGGAGAAAGAGGGACGAGCTCATTAGTGATGTTCTCCTATGGACCCCGTCATATGGCCGAACAAAAGCAGTACGACCAGCTCGGACCTACGTACAGCAGATTTGTGAGGATACGGGATGTAACCCTGAGGACCTGCCAGAAGCGATGAACGATAGGGAGGGGTGGCGAGAGAGGGTCAGGAATATCCGTGCTGGTGACACGACATGATGATGAGGATGATGATGATCTATCTATCTATCTATCTATCTATCTATGTCAGTTCTTATCTATCTTCTAATTTCACTCATATCTGTCTGTTTCTCTGTCTGTCTCT
The DNA here is from genome assembly GCA_963585895.1 of Sepioteuthis lessoniana. Classification (NCBI taxonomy): domain Eukaryota; kingdom Metazoa; phylum Mollusca; class Cephalopoda; order Myopsida; family Loliginidae; genus Sepioteuthis; species Sepioteuthis lessoniana. The sequence goes on along the minus strand of OY757930.1, from coordinate 23,436,342 downwards.
CTCTCTCTCTCTATATATATATATATATATATAGTTACTCAGTTTACCTATCTACCTAGCTTTATTTGTACTTGGTAGCAATTAACAGATATCGATGCAGTATGCGTTTAAATTGGCATCGCTAATATAATGATTTGTATTCGTTGGAAATTGATCTAGAGATTGTAGAATCAACGCAACAAATTGAAAATTGGCGCATAATGGTCATAAATAGGTGAAGGAGAGAGAAGGGGTGATTTTTCCCACATGTGCGTAAGCCAAGGCTATATAAATGAATTGATAATGACGGCTGTTTCCATTGAAAATGTGACCATGTGGTATTACAGTTTAGTGTTAAATGCCCTCTCAAAATCATGTACAACCTATCGGTCAGGGTTAGATAATGCCTAATGAATTCTCTACAGAGGTTTACAATCCCCCTCTAACAAAGGGGTTACCTTGAAATGACACTTCAGTGGGTCAAATAAATCTGTATAAACATTATCTGTAATTGAGGTTGGTTGGTTGGTTGGTATGGCTTTATGGCATATCAATCTTTGTTGGTTATTTAATGCAAATCCTTTTTTTGGTTTGGTTTGGTTTCTTTGTTTAATGGCATATCAAGTCTTTATAGGTTATTTAATGCCAAATCCATTCTCCAAGAAGGACGTGGTACTACTTAACCCATAGCTGGGAGTATAAGGGGGTTCATGCCTTTCCCTGGGGTATTTGCCCGAAAGTGTATGTAATAGCACGACTGGAGTTCGAACTCGCTTACTACGATTCCGCAGTCCATCGCTTTAACCATTACACCACGAGGACACCCCCAAATCCTTTTTTATTCAAATAATCAGTTCTATTTCAAACAATTCAGTTTAGCATGAGTACACAGTTTAATTGTTAAAACATTTCTATTTCAAGCTATTCAGTTTAGTCAAACAGTTCTATTCAAACAATTCAGTTTTGCGTAAGTACAGTTTCAATATCAAAAATAGTTCGATTTAAAATAAGTCAGTTTAGCATACAAAAACAGTTCCATTTCAAAAAATTCAATTTAGCGTAAGTACGTAGTTTACATGTCAAAACAATTCTATTTCAAGCAGTTCAGTTTAGAATAAGTAGGCAATATAAATAATCATCATCATCATCATCATCATCATCATCATGTCGTGCCGCCAGCACGGATATCCTTGACCATCTCTAACCACTTTTCCCTATCGTTCATCGCCTCCGGCAGGTCTTCTGGGTTACATCCTGCGTCCTCACATAGCTGCTGTATGTAAGTTCGGGCTGGTCGTTCTGCTTTTGCTTGGCCATATGTGGGGATCCATAGTAGCACGTCACTTACGAGCTCGTCTTTGCTTCTCCAGCATTGTCCGGCGTGTCTGGCTCGTCTGACGTGTATAGTTTTCGTGATGGTAGGCAGGTGGCCGTACAGTTGGCGTCTCGTGGGGTGTTGTCGCCAGGACTTGTTCAATATTACTCTCAACATTCTTGTGTAGTTGCCGTCAAGTTTCTTCTCCAGCCGTTTGATTAGCGTCCATGTAGTGCATCCATATAGCAGTATCGATACAACCGCTGCCTGGAAGAAACTGCACTTCATTTCATCTGTCAGGTCTGATTTCCATATTATTGAGAGCCTATCTATAGCCGTCCATGCTTTCGTCAGCCGTGTGTCGATGTCGTTTTCTGTTGATGAGACGCTACTTCCTAGGTAGGTGAATTTGTCCACTAGCCTCAGAGAGGCTCCGTCTAGAGTGGTAATGTTGCCTGTTTGGTTGTAACACATATATTCAGTTTTGTGCGCATTGACATGGAGGCCAATGCCTGCTGCAGCTCGTTCCAAACTATGCAGTAGTGTCTCTGCTTGATTAGGCGTATTCGCCAGTAACGCTAAGTCATCAGCGTAGTCGGCGTCTGTGATTGTTTTTGCGGGGTACCTTTTGCTTCTTTTCTTAGTCAGCTCGAAGCCATTTTCTCTGATTTTGTCGATCGAAGCTCTAAGCACGTAGTCTAGACAGATGATAAAGAGGTATGGGGCTAGCGTGTCTCCTTGTAGTACTCCTGCAAAAATGTCGAAGTATTCCGTGTCTCCATCTGGTGAACGTACTTTCACATTTGTGTTTTTGTAGAGGATCATTATTGCTGCTACGGTTTCTTTAGGTAGGCCGTATGCTAGTAGGATTAGTTCCATTTTCCCTCTGTGGATGGAATCGAAGGCCTTGGTAAAGTCGACAAATATTAATGTCGCCTGAAGGTTTTTTGCCCGGACGCCTTCAAGGATTCTACGGATGGTCGACAGTATAAATAATAAAACAGTTCTATTTCAAGTAATTCAGTTTTGTATAAGTATTCAGGTTAGTTCTATTTGACCCGTAGATAAGGCTCAATCAGGTGCTATCACTCCAGGTCAGAGTCGACCTGGGAGCGATGGCAATAATGGGGCATTCCTCGAAGCTCCAGCATTACTTGAACCTCACTATTAGATTGTTTAATAGCATATCCTAGACATTCATTGGTGGGGGTCTTACCTCTGCAAATACGTAGTCAGTGTATTTTATAGCCCCAGTCGACTGGGCAATTTTAATTGAGGGGACATATTCAAAAATAAGCAATACAAGAACTATTTTATTACAATTGAATACATTTTCAGGGCGTCAAACTGTTTTCTAGTTTGGATAAGAGATGTAATAAATGATTTTCAGGTAAGAGAATAGGTTACAAATTGCTCGTGAAATGAATGAGATGTTTCGCCGCGCAAGAGATGACTCTCTTCATCTAGCTTTGAGCTTGGAAGACCACACCTTCATTTTCGTACGGAACCGCAGCGGAAAGACAACTTCAGACACACGAGTTAAACCTAATTTAAACTAATAAGAAAACGCTATTTTCTATGCTCAAATCAACAAATTATTCTAATTCCAGTGTTTAACGTAACTAATTGCGCTGTAAACATTACTTTTACAAACAAAGATTCAGACGCAAGATATATTGTTTATGATTCGAGTTTCATTTGTATATTAGTTTGTCTGTTTGTTATTTCTTCTTTTCATTTTTAGATACAGTAATAATCACTTTAAACAAATTCTCTTTTGACGTTTTCATCTAAATAAAAATAAAATTTAATTTCACCAAGATTCTAGCTGTTTGATGAATACAATATACATATATATATATATATATATATATATATATATATATATATATATATAATTCATTTTTAAACAGTAGCACTTTTGGTTTTCCTTGACTGCTAAATAGGATTATTACTGCGTAATTATGTAACGACAGAGCGGCTATTTTCCCCAAATTATCACTTTCCTAACTACGTAAAAATAAAGACAGAACAAAGGAAGAGAACGAAAAGATAATTACCTTTCCATGGATTTAAAAATGAATATAAGACAAACAGAGAAGGTTCGAAGTAAAGTGCATAAAAGAAAAACAGATGCTCGACGAGTGTAAAGACGAAATAACTTTTGATAGGAGAAATAAAAAAAAAAAACAACAAAAGAAAGAGAACGAAAAGTAATTCGAGGAGGAAATAAAGTGAAGAAACATGCGTAGAGTCTGCAAAAGAAAAAGAAATAAAGGTGCAAAAGAAAAAAAAAACAACAAGCAAACACAAAAATCAAAAAACAGAACAACTAGAATATGTTTTTTTAATTCTATATAATTCTACAAGCTGAAACGCTTAGACCATAATATTAATTTACAGAAACTAAAGTGGAAATTCAAATTATTTTAATTTTTTGAGAGTTTTAAAATACCAGTGTTTGATGATGGTTTTTCAGTGGAGTTTCAAATAGAACGAGTCTCCTCAAATATCCAGGACACTTATCAGTATTTTGAGAGATCTTAATAACGTTGTAATCTGGATTGTCTCCACCGATAATAATAATAATAATAATAATAATAATAATAATAATAATAATAATAATAATGAAATAGAATAATAATAAATAATAATAGAATAAAACTGAAAGAATGTGAAAAGAGAGATAAGTACCTCGACCTTGCTAGAAAATTGAAAAAACTGTGGAACATGAAGGTGACAATTATACCAATTGTGATTGGTGCTTTTGGCACGGTAACTAAAGGATTATTAAAGGGCCTGGAGGATTTGGAAGTTGGCGGCCGAGTGGAGACCATCCAAACAACAGCATTATTGAAAACGGCTAGATTACTGCGAAGAGTCCAGGAGACTTGAGGAGACTTGCTGTCACTCAATCTCAAGTGAAAGACCATCAGCTAACGCTGATGTGAAAAACTCTGAGTAAACAATAATGATAATAATAATAATTATATTCATTTGAAAGTTATTCATGGCAGCGATGGTTTTCCACTGGAGTACTGTGTGAGAGCAAGTCTCTTCAAGTCTCCAGGACTTAGTTTTCTGGCTGATTCAATAATGGAGTAGTTTGGATGGTTTCCACGAGTTTCGTATCTTATTTCCAACTCCCCCACGTCTCTGCACTAATCATTTGTTGAAAGTACCGAGCACACTAATTACAAATTGCATCACAATCACTTTCATGTTCCTCTGTTGTTGTTTTTTCTGTTTTTTTGTATTTTGTTGTTTTTTTTTTCTGTAACAAGGATTGAGATAGTCGTTAATGGAATATTATTGAAAGTCACGTGGTTAAACTCATAACTTCATAAAGAAACAAAACAATAAACCCACCAAACTGCATTTGGAATTTACACCCTTGATGTAACAGAAAAGCTGAGAAAATAAGGCACCCCCTCCTAAAAAAAAAACATTTTGTGTCGTATTATTTGTGACTATTAAAAACACGAAAAGGTCAGTAAATATCTCTCACTGAAACTTCAGTCACCGAGAGAGAAAAAAAGGAGTAGGGAAACATGAGACAACAGCGTCTTCGAGATAATTATAAGCATTATATCCTAATGAGAAAAAGATGAGCCGACACAGGTCTTGAATTTTTCCTAGTTCAAACATGTTTGTCCGCGGTGTCACGTAATCTAACTCCCCCGTTGGGACACAATCAACAAACTTGGGTCTCGTAAACTTTCTTCTTAGAACGTCTCGGCTTGTTTTCTACTGACGTCTTCACTTTCTCCTGAAAGGACACAGGTTGTCTGCCTGTCGTCTTGGGAACAGAAACTAATCCGTTTCCGCTCGTACCACGCATGCGCACAAGATTTCGGACCTCCCGTTCTCCCTCGTCATTTTTATTACCACAGGTGCTTCAGCCTTATAATTCGGTGAATACAATCCGCTTTATTTTATCTGTTTATTTATTTATGCATTCATTTTCCTATGACCGTTCAATTACGTTACACAAGTAGATGCAATACTATTTTGGCACGGCACCAAATGTAACACTTGGCTTCATGGTTACCAAATTTAACATATTGGCATGACATCAATTGTAATAATATGCTTCTCACTGTACTTATACTTGGATCTCTTCGGCGATAAAAGTCATACTATCGCTGGTACGTTACTTAATTTTAGCCTTTGCTACCTGGCAACCACATGCTTTTCCGGGTAGTTTGTTTATCAATCTCCTCTGTGCCTATATTGTGTTTGAAAGACCCACATATAGGGAATGACACAATTCATCCAAAACTTCTTCTTACGGTTGGGGCGATTCGTTGGAACAATGTTGGCTAGGTGTTGGCAACGCAAAGACAAGAAGAACTCTTCGTCAACAAATAACAACCATTTACTGGAACGTATTGGTGTAACAGTAATATGTCCAATATATTTATAGAAATTGTTGGTTTATTGTCTAGATATTCTGTTCAATTTTCATATTATATACAGTAGCTCGAGAAAGAGAAAGAATCGGTAAGTGTCTATGAACAGAGACACAAAAAGACACCCCCGGACCCGACCGATGTGTAACCCCATCTGAACTCTCTGGACGCCAACTTAGATTGACTTTTTCAAACTTCGCTTTTTTTTTAAATCTAAATTCAGAATATCATTTATGTAATGTTCTCTCAACAAGTTCTTACGTCATCTCACTCATGTCCCTAATTTCACCATGTTATAATTTCTTCAATCTTGTGACAAGACTTAGATCTTTTTTTTGTTTACATTTGGTCTACCTGTGTGGAAATGACTGTTCGCAAATCCTGTTCGAGGTACACTCACTCAAAACTTCCGATTTGACTAACATTTCCGTTCAATGATTTTAGTTAACTTAAAAGCTAGCCGAAAAACTCGGGACCTGACCTAACGAGATAATGAAATATTGATATAATCATCTCTCACGGCTACTTGGTTATAGTCTAATTTTATCACTAACAAGATCAAAATGGTTTTCTATTCAAAAGTAGATAAAATCACGACACAGAAATATCCACTAATTGCTAAGGATTTAGTTATATCCATTACAGTGTAAAAAAAAAAAATGACCGACTGTAGACTTTCACAAATTTAAAACTTGATAAAATTCCAAACATTCCATTTTTCTTATGTTACCAACTCAAGAAGTCACTTACTATAAGTTAACTTAGTCACATCTGCTTCAGGAACGCCGATAAAAAAAAAAACAACCTCGAAAATCATGACAAATCGAAGCATAATTCAATGTATGAGTCAGACGACGGGTCTGGGTGTCATTATTTACTGGTGCTCCCTTGAGAGCCAACATGAGTGATCAGAGAGGTATCCTGCGAATGTTGTTTATTCTTTTTCTAGATACACAAACGACAACCTCTAAAAAAAAACTCTCAAATCAGAGACATCAGCACATAAATGGACTGGAGAAAATGACAAACTTGCACTTCAAAGCTATTTTAGAAGCAACCCTACGCAAATAGGGTAAAGAAGAAGAATGATTTACATCTGGGAAGAACTTGTTAGATATAAGACAACAAGCCAAAAACTCGTTGACAAAGCTAGAATAATCATAAAGCAAGGTTAGTTTTCTGTTCTTGAAATAGTAGAAATAATAAATAGGGAAACTTCTTAACTAGACCTTAATACTGTAATTTAAAATTTAAATTAAAAAAAAATATTCACGTGGTTGTCTCATAACCGGAAAGCGTAAACGTCAAAAGATTTAGTTGACTTGTGATGACCCCGAGTTAAATGTGAGAACTTGGTTGTGATTGGATAATGTCTGGCATGTGTTATACAAGTCAGATTGCATCTTCAAATAAGTTAGCCCAGAAGAGTTGAAGGCTCCACATCCATTATTTCTGTTTATCATATTTACCCAACGCCTCCGCTCGGGCAGGATGTGACACAAGGTACATTTTTAAGCGAAGTTTAACAGGTTTGAATTCAGATTTTTCCTTCTCCTAGACTAGTTGCCTCATCAAAGCTGAAGAGCCTAGTCTGCCCTACTATTTACCCATAGCTGGAGGGAGAATAATTGGATTCATACCTTTCCCAAGGGTATTAGTGCTATGTGAAATGCAATTAGTCTCGTCCAGGATTTGAACTCGTGTCGCCGTGTCCATTTCCTAGGACGGTAACCATTACACCACGGGCACCTCCATTATTTCTTTTTATATTCAAAAAAGTAATCTCGATATAGTATGAGTGGTAAAATAAAACGTTATGAGTACCAACAAAATGATTTTCAGCGTTATCATTCATCCCAACTGTAAAAACATGGAACAGCAAAGGGCGAAGTGATGACCAGCAGAAGTAGAGATCAAGAACACACAGGGAGGTTCGAACTGCCTTTTACTAGATGATCTAAAGGAATGAAAAAAAAAAATTGATATCCTCAAAAACAGTAAGTTTATTTGCATCCGCTGCAGAGGTGTAAGATCTCCCCAAAGGACAATAAACTGTATCTGATGGTGTGGTTCCTGTTCTAGAGGTTTCGTAAGTTTGGATTAACCTTTCATTGTCAGTACGCTCCTTCCCATTCTGATACGGAGTTTTACAATCTGTTAGGGTACCATCTGTCTATCATATAGATCTTTTTTAAAACTATTAGTATTCGATAGGACCGTTTACAAAAATCTCCTAATAAACAACTAAACAAGAAAAGTAAGTATGAACATTTAAAGAATGCGATTCCCTAACCCCTAGGAATAACATAACTTTAAACAGGTTGCTATTCGGTTGAAATTAATAAATTCACCAAAAAAGGGCAAATTTAACAAATATTAACAGCGATTTAAAAACACTAAAATTGATATCCTGACACTAAACAATCTGATTGTGACGCTCCTGTAATGTTTGGGGAATGAGGAGTACCCCTTCATTGCCATAACTTCCAGGTCCACTCTGGTTCGGAGTAGTTGCGTTTAATTGGGTCCTCTCTATCGGTGAAATAGAACAGTTTGACATTTAAACTGTGTACTAACGCTTAACTGAATTGTTTGAATTAGAACTGTTTTTACGATTTACTGTGAGTAAACAAATGATTGTGTACTTATGCTTAACATATTATTTGAAATAGAACTCTTTATTTTCAGCTGCATGTACGTGTAAGCAAATGAAGTATGCTAAAGTGAATGTTTGAACGAAAACTGGTTAATCATTTAACTGTGTATAAACAAATGTCTGATGTTCATTAGAATTGTTTGTGATATTTAGCAATACTTGAAAGCATTTAACTGTGTGCAAACAAATGGTTAGTGATAGACAGAATTATTCGTATTAGATTGAAATGAGTGAAATGAGCAATGTTTCATTGAAAAATGTTATCTAAAAATGTGTTTTGCAATCATGTATTGAATAAATATGTATAAAAATTGTTTGGCATTGAATGATCAAAATTGATTGATATTCCATAAAACCCAACCAAACCAAACGATGATATTCTGCAGAAAACATTACTGATGCTAACAAGGATGATAATCAGGCGCTTTTCTTAAATGCAACGGCTCAAGACGAATCTTTGCTAAAAAAAACTATAGAAGAACTCAGATCAAACAGAGTTGTTGAGTTTTAATCAAGATGAAATCCATAAATCGACAAGCACTTGAAATAAATAGACTTGTTATATATTGACCCTCGACCGATCCGTCAATCAAGAGATGCACCTGTGTAAATAAGCGGAATAACAGCGGAAGCAGTTGGACGAAAGTAAATGATATAACCTGCTGCCCAGCGGTTCGAGTCAGTTGGAGACAGGATGCCGAAGTGAGAACCAGCTGCAGACTGAGGGCTTTGGGCCCTCAGTGACCCACGGTTGATCAACCCAAGACGGTCGAGAAAGAACTTGGGTAAATATAGCAGTCTGTCCTTGTCTCCAGTCATTTCGCATACACAACAAACATCACCCTTTCGAAAATAAAGTGTGAGAGATTTATATTTTTATAAAAAAAGTGTATTCATTTGTAATTGAAGTCGTCATTATCAGTTGATTATGTTCCCGTGCATATTTGTATACGCGTAGTATACTATACAGCAGACTAAATCATATACATCGGTAGCAATATCTGATTTACTAAAAAAGGCATAGGATAATTTGGGACTGATCATGATCTGTTATCGATATATATATATATATATATATATATATATATATAGGTGTTTTTTAATCTCTCTATCGATCAACTTCAGCGTGTTTATTATTTATTCATGCTAGTTCATTATCTATCTATCTATCTATCTATCTATCTCATTCTGTTAATATCAATCTGTCTAAGAATCGAAAAAAATGTTACTAATATATATACTATCATAAGAGTATTCAGTAAGCTTTCTTTGAAAAAAGTACATTAACACGAACAGAAGACCTATGGCGGACATACACTGGAAACAGCGCAAGAGACTCGGTCACCAACAACAGAAAACAGTACAATTACAAACAAGAAAGTATTATATATATATATATATATATATATATATATATATATATATATATATTTATATATATATATATACTGGGGTTTTGATATCCAGTTGAGAATTTCCAGAAGAAAAAAGAGGTCCGTATCTGATCGCTGTACAAAAAGGGGGAACAACTTTCTGATGTTAGACCTGACTATGTTTGCGAAGAAAAGAGTAAGGGAAAACACCCAGTGAATTGAACTATAACTGATTAAATTTTAAAACAAGAAGATTAAAGTCGTGCCTGTTGAAGTTCATGCACTTGGAAGCTGGCTAAAAAGCAATTAGACGAATTAGGAATTCGATTAAAAAAAAACTTAAGTTAAGTTATGCAAATAGTGGGCAAGGATCAGAAATTGCGAGGGACGTGAATATCAATCAATCTCCAATGATAAACACGAATCAATTGGTGAGCGCATAGAAATACTTAAAGTATATAAATAGCAGCCAATCTCAAAATGACATGAAATTGTAGTTTTGTTTTTATGGAAATTCTACGGTTCTTAATAAAAAGCTGATATAGAAAAATAAGTTATTATTTTTTGTTTTTTTATTGCTCGTCTGGCCAACATTTGAGTATTTTTGGATTTTAAACATATATTAAAAGATTATTTTTATCATATATATAGTCATCAACAAACAGACTGTTTCGTTGTATCACAACTCTTCATTGTGGCTAAACACGTAGCACGCTTGAATCTGGGATCGAAACCCGCCCAACTTTACGTTAGACTTAGTATCAGACAGCTCGGTCAACAAGCGTACCACGTTGGCTAAGGAATTATAAGGTATTATGTAGCAACATCAGCAGCAGCGTTTGTTTACATTTTATATATATATATATATATATATATATATAAAGTTGGCTTCCGTAATCAAGGGTGACTCGAAGACTCCCTTTTCAAAAGCTAAAGCTCCGAAATGTAGAGGAGGGCTGTACTCCTTTACCTGGATTGCTCCACTTTACCCTTGATACGCACCCTATGAAACTCATTATTAAGCAAGGACGTATCAAGTACTATTTTTGAGTCTTTGATATAACACGACCTGGGATTGAATCCCGGTCTCCCGAGCCATTGATGAACACTCAACTCACTAGGCCAATGGGTCGGTATAAATAAGTAAAGATGGCGAGCGTTGTCGAGGGCGACCCAAAGGCTCAATAATCTATATAATCTACAGTTATATATATAAGGTATTTTTTCAATCCAGTAATTTCAAATAGTAAAATATTCGTGGTAAGGAACTCAATGTAAATAAATTCACAGGGCAAATAATATTATTTTAAGAAAAAAAAAATATTTAGTCACATTAGCATAATAAATTTATTTCCATCACGTTAAGAAAAAAAAAAATTAACTGGTCTTTATCGGATCCAATAGGAAAATAATATTTTCCTATTTTTTCAGAACTCCATCCAATAAAGACTTATCATTTATTTAAAAATGAAAAGTCTTTATTGTTTGGAGTTCATTCATAGCAAAACATATTTTAATCTCGCAGAAATATTTGTGAGGCTATACAGTTTGGTGACAGATAAAACCCCGTTATCTAGGTCTCTCATCAGATATTTTGGGGCAGAAAATTTCAAATTATATGGAATTTACAATGTGTGATGCATACGCTGAAGAATGTTTAAATATTTAAAAAAATATTTACAAATAGGACAAACATGGTTTTGGCACTGGAAGTCTGAGTATAAACAACAAACTAAGCAGTAGAAAGAAAATTTCTGGTAAAGAAAGGGTTTCAGGCGCAGCAGTGAGTTTAATATGGACTTGCTGATAATCGTCTACCACATAACGACGATTCATGAAAAAGGTGCAAATCTAAACAGAGTTTCCAATTTCCTGCTCCTTGTGACAAATTCAACTTATTTATTAAATAACCCTCCTAAACTAGTTTTTGTCGACATTATCCTTATTTTAACCGGATAACTCCATAATATTTGTCAAGTCGGCTGGGGCTGTAGAATACACCGAGTGTACCTCTGCAGATGGGTAAGACCCCCATCAAATAAGTATCCTTGATATGACACTAACCCATCTGATGGTGAGGTTCCGGTGATTAAAGAGCGCCCTTTCATTGTCATTGCTCCTGGGTCCACTCTGGCGGGGAATGGTAGCACCTGATCGGGCCCTATCAATGGGTTAAATAGAACTAGACTGCATTCTTATGCTTATCTGAATTGTTTGAATTGGAAGTGTTTGACCAAACTAAATAGCTTGAAATAGAAATGTTTTTGACAATTAAACTGTGTACTTACATTTATACTGCGTATTTATGCTAAACTAGATTGTTTGAAATGAAACTGTTTTTGACATTGAAACTGTACTTACACTAAACTGAATTGTTTGATATAGAACTGTTTTAAAATGTAACAAAATCTCTACTTATGCTAAACTGAATTGTTTGAATTAGAATTGTTTGAATAAACTGAATAGATTGAAATAAAAATGCTTTTCACGATGAAATTGTGTCCTTATGCTAAACTGAATTGGTTGAAATAGAACTGATTATTTATCTAAAATAGATTTGGCGTTAAATAACCTATAAAGGTTGATATGCCATCAAACCCAAAGAACCAACCAACCAACCAACCATCCACTATGCTCTCGTAATAAATCTAAACCAAATGACTTAAAAACCGTTAAAATAGTATTTAAGTCTTACATTTAATATGGTAGATCAAGAATGGCATAAAAATATATTTGATAAGTAAATTCAAGTTTCTTGTTGTTCTCATATACTTGAAGTCTTAATTTTGTCTTCTACATAAACTCGAACTTGACATTTTAGTAGCCATAGGAAAAATGACTCTATTTTGAAACAAATAGAAAAAAAATTAATACATGTTCAGTTATAAAGAATAAAGGGAGAGTAATCTGAATGTGGAATCAAACTGGAAATATTGCCCATTGCCGATTTTCAGTCTAAACGAGGCGAAAAGAAGCACAACATAATTCGCCATCATATGCCGAAAATTATTGCCCGTGTAGAGGATGGCATATCACGTCACAATAAATTAGTTCAATAAATGAGGAAAAAGAAAAGAAAAAAATGAAAACATGAAAGTAAAAGAAGAGGAACAAACTATGGGTTTGGATGAGAAGTTGTCATGTGAAGTCCGGAATATTTCAAAGGAACTTTACGTTCACAAAGACTCTCAATGCCAGAATATTTTTTGAGGACATCAAACATTTCGGATTCGTGGAGCAAGAATTATATATTATTGTGACATTTTGACCTGATAAGGCCGGGTTATTTGTCATTTCTAGTGAAATCGAAGGTCAAAAAAAGATACATCGACTGTACTGAATCACCTTTTCGATAGACATAGGCTCACACAAGGGAACGCACACAGACACACAGACACACATACACGCACACAGACACAGACACACACATATATGAATATATATGGAGAGAAAGAGAGAGAGAGAGAGAGAGTTTGTGTGTGGGGGGGTTTGGGTGAGTGCCGCTGAAATACCTCCTCATTTTGAAGAGACTTTCATGTGGACTTAGGCAGAGTCGCATTGGAAGCTCCAGCTAGCTTATATCTTACCATTTTTTTTTTTTCAGAAAGGACATTTACGATTATGACATGGTTCGGTGCGCAACGAGCGTTTGTTGTTGAAACCTTTGATTTTAAGACTGATGAATCTGTAATTGCTACACAAAGGGATTTTGTGTACCGATCCAAAACCTGGTCTAAAGAGATTGTAACTAAAAAAAAAAAAATAGTTAGTGATCAGCATCATGGAGTTAACGCAACTATTTGCCAGAATTCACTTGCACCACACATCTGACAATATAAAATGGTGAAGGTTTTTCTTCTGGACCCTGTTTATATTTAATTCAACGAAAGCAACATATTGATTTCAAAGATTATGGCGTTTTTCTAAGCTTAGTATTTCAATTAATTTCTTCATAATTGCCATATGTTTATGATTTCCTAATCAAAGGGTTAAAAGAATCGAAGCCATTTGTAAAATGATAGAGTTCAACTATTATTAATTAATCGATTTATTAGATATGGCAGTTATGTATTTTATTTTTCATATACAAATTGTACTGGCCAATATTGAAGTATATTAATAAATTGCATTGAACTTATATTTCGATGCCTGAAACAACCATTCATAATATTGTAAGAAAAGAAGAGGAAATCTCTTAAAATCTGTGAACAGAAACAATGTGTCAAATTACCCCATCCGACACACACACACACACACACACACACACACACACACACACACACACACACACACACAGAGACACACACACATATATATATATATATATACAAAGTAAAAGTAATGTACCTTTAAATTTCCATTTGATGATTGTATCTTATATTTTATTGTATATGTATGAAATTTGCAGATGAATATATATATATATATATATATATATATATATAGAGAGAGAGAGAGAGAGAGAGAAAGAGAAAGAGAGAGAGAAAGAGAGACGGGGGAGAGAGAGTGAGTAACGTGAAAGAAACGAATGGAAATAAAGCAGACTGAATGTAAATATGAATAATTAAAAAATAAGGAATATTGAGTTGATGTATTTATTTGCATATTATAATATGCCACTGTTTTTTGTTTAGATTTTTTTTTCTCATACCATATTCAGGGTGATGTTAACATGCAATATTTTATGTTTCATGCAAAAAATATGTCATTTAAATAAAAATGCAACGAAAACAATATGATATAAATGAGAATAATTTCCGGATAAAGTATCGTAACATCGCATTTTAATATCGTCCAGTAGATGTTTTAACAAAGCATGAATACATTAAATATTGGAATATAATTTAAGTCAGTGAATTAGCCGACGAGAGTGGAGGGTGACAATGTGTTCGAGAGGTGGTTACTCCTTTCCCTCGATTGCTACACTTATCCTTGATTCAAACCTTATAATTCTGAGTGTTAAGCAAGTTTGCATCATATGCCGTTCTTTGGAATCTTTATGATTCGAGCTGGGATTAAACCCTGTGTCCTGGACCATTGTTGAAGAATCAGACCATTAAATACATCTTTTGAATATATATATATATATATATATATATATATATATATAGTGGTCTGAGATTAATTGTAACGTAAAAGTTGGACGGGTTTCGATCCCGGCTTCGAGCATCCTACGTGTCTAGCCACACTGAACAGTTCTGATAGAACGAAACAGTCTTTCTGTTGATGACTATATATATATATATATATATATATATATATATATATATATATATAATTCATGGAATTTAGACTGCGACTTCTGGTTTTCTATTATATATATATATATATATATATATATATATATATATATATATAATAAAAATGTATGGAATGATAATATAATATATAGAAACCCAAAAGTGTTAAAATATATATATATATATATATATATATATATATATATATATGTGTGTGTGTGTTGTTCTCATCTTCTTTTTTTATATTTATGAAAAGATTTTAGGATATCCTACTATACTTAGCCACTTTTTTTCGATAAACACTGGTTTTGATGTATATATTCCCAATTCAAAAGTTTTATGTTTGATATTCACCCCACCAATAACTGATGCAATAGGAAATAGATAAATATTTCAAAATTGAAAAATAATATACTGTATATTTTCTCTGGCCATAATAAGCGATAATTTACACTACTAGATGTAATAGTTCTGTGTAGGTTTTCCCCTCAGCAACAAGCAGCGAATCAGTGAGGATAAAAAAACAAAAAACCCCAGAAGTCTCATGTAAATAATCCTAAGAATATTGTCTAAGATCGATTGATTGTCAACATTTCGTCAGTAATTTTATCGATGAGAGACGATCCTGCTTATTACTGCCAGTCTCAAACTAATAGTTCTGATATAATATCACTTGTTCTTGAAGGATGGACCCTCCTGTAATGACATACATATTTTAGTATCAAAGGTGCAGCCGTATCCCGTTAGCGTGCTTAAAAGCCTGACTAATAAAAAACACGTGTAGAGAATAGATGATGTTACGATGAGAACAAACGTTTTGACTAGATCACACCGATACATCAATTCATTTACAGCAAAGCCATCAACATACATTTATAGATGCAAACTTGAAAGTTCTTGGAAGTGGAAACGTCGATCCGAGTTCACATTCTAGATGAGGTTGTTTACGTAGAACTTTAAAAGGGAAGGATCTATATGATCTCACCGCTCTAAGAAAATAGTAGAACAGACTTAGAAATTTAGTTTTGGTAGGGCAAACGGTCTTGAAGAAGGAAAGGTTTATCCGATTCGAATGTACCTTACTAAAAAGTGTCACATCCTACTCTTGTGGTGTGGTTAAGGAATCACCTTCCTGTGAGTAAGTTGTTGGGCATATGGACTCTGTAGTGTCGATGCAGCAATTGCTCTGAATTCAAATCAGCTCTGTTCGACTAAGAAATTAACCTTTTCTTACATCGTATCAGTAGCAGTGGTGTTCTTCACATACTTATATACATATATGGAGAAACCAAACCCGACATCTAATGGTTATCATCGTTGCAAATGGACTCGGTGATACAAGTTCAAATACTCGACAAGGCTGATGCCATTTCAGATAGCACTAATACTCTTGGGAAAAGGGATGAATCCAATTATTCTCGTGTCAGCTATGAGTAAATAGTTGGGCAGACTAGGATCTTTAGTTTTGGTTAAGCAACCAGTCGAATAGAAGGAAAACACTGAATTTAAACCTGTAAAACTTTGCCTAAAATTTGACCGTGTGTCGCACATCGCTTGTGTGGAGTGATTGGTAAATACATACACGCATACAGACATACATACACACATAGGTATGCGTTAAAATTCGAATGTCTGTCTTGTTTCTAATCAGATTTAATGTTCAAAATCTATTATCAATTCAATTGCTCAATTATTTAATCTGTTTTAACGTACTTCACTGGTGAATTCACACATCGAAGTAGACGCTAATCCAATTCGTGGAAATAATGACACAATTCTTTCTCTAATATTGTCTTCAACAAATTCATCATAACCTTTTGTATGATTCTATGTGGCCACTACTATGCCGTGTTGAGATTGTGAATAAATCAGTAAAAGTTATGATTATGTGTATATAGATCACATAATAGATCAATGTGAAATTTTTCGAGTGTATATGTACTTATAAAGGATTGTAACGATGAATGCGAACATGAATACTTGCATCGTATTACAATGTTATTATTTGAAAAAATATATCAAGGCATAAAGCACTGATAGGTTCCAAAATAAAAGGTTGTATCAACGACACACAAATGCCATACTCATGGATTTGCAAATCTGTTTTTCTGTCAACGTATGTACGTCAAAGTACTGAAATGTCACTCAAAATACTGAGTTACGCCATTTTTTCTAATCTGTTTAATCAATACTCAGCTCGAATATTCTTTCTTCCTGGTCTCGAGATCTAAGTATACGTATTCTGATTATCATATTTACTAACCCCTCCGCTCGGCCAGGATATGACACAAGGTCAATTTTTAAGCGGAGTTTAACAGGTTTGAATTCAGAGTTTTCCTTCTAGACTCACCAAGAGTTTTCCTTCTAGACTCACCAAGGCTGAAGAACCTAGTCTGCCCTACTATTTACCCATAGCTGGAGGAAGAATAATTGGATTCATACCTTTCTGAAGGGTATTAGTGTTATGCGAAATGCAATCAGTCATGTCCAGGATTGAACTCGTGTCGCCATGTCCATATCCTGCGACGATAACCATTATACCACGGGCACCTCCTACATCTACACCTTCGCAACGTAACTTTGTGCAAGATTAAGGCGCAGATCGTTTTTTAGACGTATTCTGATTATATGCAGCTGAGCTATATTGAAACGATTTGTGGTTTATGTCTTAAAATATCAAGTTCAGATATATTCGTTTACAAAATTTCTATAAATTTTCAGTGATATATTTTTTCAAAACGGAAATTTGAAATTGTGCAACCAAACAACCAAAAATTCAACACCCCTGAAACGAAAAATATACTAGATATAGAGACTATCTGATAGATAGATAAATAGATAGATAGATAAGAAAAGACTGAAAAATATATCGATGTATCTATAAATAAGGAACGATTCTAGGAATAGTATATATTTGGATTCATACCTTTCCTAAGGGTATTAGTCTTGTGTGAAATGCAATAAGCCTCGTCCAGGATTTGAACTCGTGTCGCCGTGTCGATTTCCTACGATGATAACCATTAGACCATTATATATATATATTTATTTATGTATTTATTTCTCTGTGTGTGTGTGTGTGTGTGTGAAGACACGTTTAAAAAAAAACTATCTGCGCCTTAATGTTGCACAAAGTTACGTTGCGAAGGTGTAGACGTAGGGTCAAAGTTGCAAGATAAATTTCATTTTCTCGCGGATGCAATCGTCAGACGAAGATAGTGACATTTACAAGGCGCCGATTCTATATCTATGCAATCCTAACAAAGATTTTTACCCTGTCAAGGAGATTGAGCACTGTTTATTTTGGTTTGGTTTGATTTCTTTGTTTAATGGCATATCAACTGTTGTTCTTTATCTAATGTCACAGTCGTCTTTCTAGAAGAACAGTAGTGGTGTTATTTAATCCATCGGTAGAAGGATATGGGGGAATTTTGCCCAAGTGTATTTGGCCAAAAGTGAATGTAATAGCACGACTGAAGTTTGAACTTGTTTACCACGATTCTTTATTTATAAATGTAGCAGAATATATATATATATATATATATATATATATATATATATATATATATATGCGTGTGTGCGTGTGTGAGCATAGAGGGGATAAGATGATAAAGGTATGTATTTAATTTGTGAAAAGAAATATGAAATAACTTAAAGAAAATATTGAACAATAATACAATAAAGGGAGAGAGAGAGAGCAGAGAGACAGAGAAAAATAGCTTAAGAGAGAGAGAGAGAGAGAGAGAGAGAGAGAGAAATAGTGTATGAGAGAGAGGGAAAGAAATAGGGTAAAAGAGAGAGAGAGAAATAGGGTAAGAGAGATAGAGAAATAGGGTAATGAGAGAGAGGGAGACACAGAGAGAGAAACAGGGTGAAAGAGAGAGAAAGAGAGAAATAGGGTATGAGAGAGAGAGAAATAGGGTAAAAGAGAGAGAGAGAAATAGGGTAAGAGAGAGAGAGAAATAGGGTAATGAGAGAGCGGGAGACACAGAGAGAGAAACAGGGTGAGAGAGAGAGAGAGAGAGAGAGAGAGTGAGATAAAGAGAGAGAGAGAGCGACTAGGAGAGATAAATATGCTCTGATTTCAACCGCTCCCGAGGTAATTCCGGCTGTGCAATGATTAACGTGCTAGACTGGGGAATCGTAATGAATTCGAATTCCATTAGCGCTATAACCGTCATTTTCAGATTTATACACTTGGAAAATGAATGGAATCCATCATCCTTCTATTTATAGGTTAATTAATACAACAACTGGTCTTTTACGAGGATGGCTTTGAGTTTAAGTAACCCACGAAAGTTGATGTGCCACATTCAAAGAATCCACGAAAATCAAATGCTTTGTGTTTTTGTTTACATATTTCTTATGTAATCGACACTGATCATTATGTTCGATTATACAAGGCCTCATTGGAAATTATAAAATTCTGATAGATTATGTCTAGGAGAAAATTCAAGAACCCTTATCATTTAAAATAGAGATGCAACAATTATTAAAGAATTCATTATAAACGCATTTTAAGAAATTTAACAGATGATTTGGAACACCTATTTTCATCGTATAAATTTGTAGGTTACATTGTACGTATATATATATATATATATATATATATATATATATATATATATGTTCATGCATGTATCAATGAGAATTGATAAAAATATAAGATTTTTAAAAAACGTACTGGATTGGACGTGAAGTAACATTACAATCACTTATATATATATATATATATATATATATAGAGAGAGAGAGATAGATAGATAGATAGATAGATAGATAGATATGTGCATGTGTGTATGTGTGTGTGTGCGTGTTTATATATATAAGTAAAATTTGAAAAATAAAGAAATAAAAAGTGAAGAATTTATTGAGAAGGCAAATCGTTGGTAAACTTCGGTTTTGATGAACCTTCATCATGAGTTTAGAATGGTGATACTCAGTGAAATAGTATTTTCTTATATATACTCTTATTTCTTGTATTTGGTATTTTATTTCACATCCATTGTTGTTCTATCCACATTTTGGTATCATAATTCTAAACTCCTGAGGAAGGTTCATTAAGACCGAAACGTTTAGAGTCGGCTTTCATTCATAATAAATTCTTCACTTTTGATTACTTCGTTTATCAATTTTTCTACTTACTTTTGGATTATTTTCCATTATTAAGTTACACACATATATATATATATATATATATATATATATATATATATATGTATATATATATATATATATATATATATATATATATATATATATATATATATATATATATAAATCAATAATTTAGTGAAAACAATAATATTAAATTCATTTTTCTGTAAAAGGATTTCCACAAATGGATTTTTATTGCTGGTGACAAAAATCAATTTTTATTTCATTTCTAATAAATTTTGCAACTCAATATTTTGGGGGGATATAATAAATGTCATGGGTGTACTTATAGTTTACTTTACCGATGTTTATATTAGCTTTTATATAAGAGAACTTCCCTTTCTTCACTGCTTTACTAATAAATATATATATATATATATATATATATAATATATATATATATATATATATATATATATTGGGTTGGTTCGCTTGGTGTAGGAGGCTGTTTGTGCATTCATGAGATTAATTTCTGTTGTTCAGTTTTTATTGTCAGGAATTTTTACACTTTATGATTGTATTTTGTTTTCCATCTTTTTTTCCTCTTATTGGCGGTAAAACCATTAAAAACCGATTATTCTCCTGTGCATTTAGTGGGGAGTGGTCCTCCTTAATCTGACAATAAAGTGACTCAAGTATTGCAAATTGATGCTTAATACCCTTGCAGTTGCTGACATTAATATTTCGAGGATGTGCACAGAACACGCATGCGCGTATTTTCAACCATTGCCGTCTCAAGCCGGAAGAATTATAGACATCACGATAATTACTCGCAGTATTTTTTTTTATATGTTTGTTTGTTTGCTTTCCTTTGTAATTAGTCCTTGCGAAGATAGAATGAAACTGAAAATGTTTACTTTGAAAGCAGGGCCACAAAAAAGTATTCAAATGAGTCTAAATTAAGCGAGGAAAGAGAAGTAAAAAGTTAAAATAATTGTACAAACTATTTAGTCCCGATTTAACATGGCTTGCTTTCGAAAAAGGTGATATATGATTTATAAACGTATTTCACTTTGATGCATAAGAGCGTAAGGGAGATAACTGTGACTGAACTTTGAAATATTGTACATCATTGAGAGGTTGTTTACAACTGAAGTTGATCTTCCAAATATGTATTTGAAAAATATGATCGATTTTAGGGACATGTTACTCTGTCTGGGGTTATTTTATTCCATGCGGTTAAGGAATTGCATTTATTGTAGATTTAGATATATCTATTTAATCTGCTGTTTCTTTTTTTGATTTTGTGCCCAGTTATAGAATGTCAAGTATTCTTATCTATAACAAATAATTTCCTCGGTGCTGTATGGTTTCTAACATTCCAATCTAATACTAATTATTATATAGTTTTCTTGTAACTAATCATATTTAAGTTTTCAGATATCTACACAGGTTTTAATAGGATTATTTATACTAGAATGATGAATGAAAAATTATTAGCACATAAAATAACTCTGGATAGTATTTGACACAATCAATTATATAAGGTGTTTCATTATACATTGGACCCATTAACAACTAATAATTCTAATGATAATAATGTTGTATTCTCTTTTCTTTCATATTTGAAAATAGTATACTATAACATCTTTTAATCCTCAATCTCAATGTTTTGGATAAGAGAGAGAAAATACATTGCCTCACAATTTATTTGGAGACGAAAATCATTCAACACTGTCTCAGAATAGATTCAACCCATTAATATGATAATGATTTATTACAGAGACAAGAAACTCACAAAAAGGCTCCATGCCCTGAAAGCTGATATAAGAACTATTAAAAAAAACATTGATTTGATATCTCTAGCTTTAAGGATGCACTTTTACTGGACGTGTTCTAAATGACAGCTATTGCGCTTGTCTCAGTCATAGATCATTATCATATTAATAGGTTGAATCTATTTTAAGACAACCTTTATATAGATCATTATTACATCGATCATCATCATAAAAATCATAATCATATTAATGGGTTACATATATTTTGCGAAATCCTTTATACTAATGTCACTTAAACGTTGTAATCATAATCAAATAATTAATTGTTAGGTTTTAACGGAATTAATTTACTGTGTACATTTATTCCTAGTAATGTTTTGTTATTGTCTTAAGAGTTTTCGTATAGAATTCGATATTATATATTCCTATATGATACATATTATTTACATTCTATTTTATGATTTAAAGTATTACAAATAATGATACTGATTATATGTTTTCAAGTCACTATTTCCATTTGATAATTAGTATTTGTTTGTACTCAATTGAATGATTTCAAATTACTAATCATAATCCTTAGTAAACAATGATAATTTCAACTGTTATATATTGACCTTTGACAAGCCAGTTAGTTTGGGGATCGACAATAGGATGTCTAGGTGCGTTTTAAGTTAAGTAAGCGACAGCGGAAATTGGAAGAATTGCATAGGCGTCAGGAAAATATGTAACAACGGCACTTTTCGATCCCGTGAGTCGATGGTCAGCCAGCAGAGTAGACAAGTCATGTCATTTGGAAGCTAGCTTATGGTTGTGGCGGGCGAGTTGTAAGGCTGCTCTGCATCAGTCTAACATGAAAGAAAGCAAATCTCCCCGAAGATGTATCCCCATCTGGTGTAAATCTGAAGATGTGTCGCAACCTAACGTTGCCCAAGAACTTTCCTGACTGACTCTCTCTCTCTCTCTCTCTATCTATCTATCTATCTGTCTCCTAGTCTGCATCTGTTTATCCATCTCAGGGTTTCTATCTATCTATCTATCTATCTATCTCTTTGTATCTCAATCTCTATCTCCCTCTCTATCACTGTGTTTATTGCTCTCTCTCTCTCTCTCTCTCTCTCTCTCTCTCTCTCTCTCTCTCCTAGCATCTATTTATCCATTTCAGGATTTCTATCTATCTGTCTGTCTATCTATCTATCTAGCTCAGTGTTTCTATCTCTTTGTCTCTCAATCTCTCTCGATCTCCCGCTCTATCAACGTATTTATCTCTCTCTCTCTTTCTCTTCCCCCCCTCTCTCTCTCTCCCACGCAACAATTCCGACCGTTCGTCAATATAAATAGAGTTATATTTTAATAAAGAAGAGTTGTTGTAACTTTCTCCCCCGATATCATCATCATCACCATGCCATGCTGCTTCCACTGATTCCCTTACTCTCTATCACCATTCGTCTTTATCATCTATCGCTCCTGGCAGTTATTCTAGAAAGCATCCAGCGTCCGTACAGAGCTGTTGTAGATCAGTTCTTTTTGGTCGTCAAACACTTGCACGTCTGTGTGAAGATGTCCATTGGAGAACGTCGCTTATGAGTTTGATCCCTCTACTCCTTCAATGTCCCGCATGTATTATCCGCCTTATTTGAATGGATTTAGAGATGGGAGGTCGGTGGCCGTACAGCTATTGTTTTGTAGGATATCTCTTCCTGGATTTGTTCAGTATGACTCGTCACATTCTAGTGCAATTCTAGTCGAGTCTTTTTTCATATGCTTAGTCAGCGTCCAAGGGGTGTATTGTAGAATCGACTCAACTGCTGCATTTTATTTGATCGGATAGGTTTGATTTCCATTTGATCGACAACCTATTACTAGTCGCTTATTGATATCATTTTCGGTAGATGAGACACTACTTACGAGGTAGTTGAACTTATCCACGAATTTCAGAGAGCCATCCTTTAGCGTGGATATGTCTCCTTTTTAATTAAAACAAATGTACTCTGCTTTGTTTACATTCATATGGAGGCCAATGTTAGGTGCTGCTACTCCAGATTAAGATTCAGAGATTCGGCTTGGGTAGGTGTATATCCTCCGATATACCACACAGTTACCGTTCTTAATATGAATAATATAAAGTTATATATAATCAAGTGTTCCTATCGTATACCAATAATTTCAAACATATTTTTGGCTCATAGATTGGGCTCAAGTAAATCAGGCCTTTGGCCTAAGGAGTAGAGTGTTTGCCAATGGCCCGAGAGACAGGGGTTCAATCCCAGGTCGAGTCATAGAAAAGACTTTAAAAATAGTACTTGATGCTGCCTTGCTTAGCACTCAGCATCATAAGTTGAGGATCAAGCGTAAACTGGAGCAATCCAGGGGATGGAGTAGTGTCCTGCCCAATGTCTCTGCGTAGTAGCTAAGAACTAAGGTATTACCATCTGGATCAGAGTTGACCATTGAATAATGACAATGGAGGAATAGCCTGCATTCCTCCATTGAAATCCCGAACAGGAACCTCACTATCACATTCATGTTAGTTCCATATCCAGAATACGCATTTTGTGGATGTTCTTATCTCTCAGCTGAAGATACAGCGGATTCTAAACCCCGTGGATTTGTCTCAGTCGGCTGGGATTGTAGAATATACCGACTGCATCTCTGCAAAGAGATGAATCCTCCAATAAGTGTCCTAGATATGACACAAGATAATCTGATGGTGAGACTTCAGAAATGCTGGAGTTTTGGGGGAAATGGAATGCCCCTTCATTGCCATTGCTCACAGGACTACTCTGACCAGGAGTTGTAGCACCAGATAAGGTCTTATTTATGGGTCAAAGAGAACTAAACAGTATAATTACGATAAACTGAATTGTTTGAAATTATCTGGTTTTACATTTAGCTCCGTGTTTCAAGTGTGTGCTTATATTAAGCTGAATTGCGTGAAAAATATAATTTTCGTATTTAACTGTCTAAACAAAAACTGTTCTTTTACTAAACTGAATTGTTTGAAACTTTTATCAAAATGTCTTAATTCGGCGTTAAATGACCCGAAAACGGTTGATAACTTACCAACCTTAATTGAATTGTTAATGTTTGATAGCAATACTTGAAGTCACTTATTCATGGGCAAGTAAATGGGCTTTTACTTGTTTAAAATGTTATCTTTGAACTATTCGTTTAGAAATATAAGGTTTAATATATGCAAAAACAGAATTTGGCAGTAAATAACCTATAATGGTTGAAATGTCTCTGCAACCAACAAACCAACCATTCCCGCTGACTGAGAAGAAAATATTCAAAGTACTAACATGATAAATAGTCTTGTAGATAAACTTTGGGAGTTTATTACTGCAAATTACAGTA
This sequence comes from Sepioteuthis lessoniana, assembly GCA_963585895.1. Classification (NCBI taxonomy): domain Eukaryota; kingdom Metazoa; phylum Mollusca; class Cephalopoda; order Myopsida; family Loliginidae; genus Sepioteuthis; species Sepioteuthis lessoniana. The sequence continues at coordinate 23,411,141 of OY757930.1, read as the reverse complement.
GCTTGATGTATGCACCCCTAATCACACAGCATATATCAAGGCGGCAGTTGATTTCTTGCCAAACAAATGTCAACATATATTTATTTACAGTAACAACAGTTGCTGTGATCAATTGCTCCATAGAATCTAATTTAACAGAAAAGGAGAGACAAATTCAATCTCGATGACATATCTCAGTAAGAAAATGTCACAACTTATTAGATCTCGAAGCATAGGTAAGCAACGTATTTCTACATGACAGAGAATTGTATTTTGAAACAGTTTACTTGTTGGTGTGAAGGCATACGTCAGAGATAGTATAGTTTGTGACACCTTCTTTGAAAATGGATCACCATTCACTAAAAAAGTCATTTTTCTTTACAAAACAGGATATAGTATCAAGATCTTCAATCTTCAATCAATATGTACGTAAATCACACGGATGTATAACACGCACCTATAAAGGCAATTATTTTCAGAAAAAGAATTGCAGTGTATGATACGCACTGACTTTTAAAATTCGTAACATTTACTTTTCACAGAAATAAGCGTTTCTTAAACTTTTTTTCTCGTTTCGAAGAAACTAAAAATAAGAACTTTCATAGTTTATTTTGCGTCTGAAAACTCATTTACGCAGAATTTAGAGAAAGTACATAAAAATGCAACAAGCTTACGGCTAAAATTAGCTCACATTAGAAGAGGCAAAATTTATAAACAAATACGGTCATGTGGTTATTTCTCTGTTATGGCCTTAACCATATTACTTTGGGCTATTGTTATAATTTATTCTTGGTTTTCCCAATCTGAAAATCGTTCAGCATGTTACCAGTAAAAAAGTTAAGCACATAGTTCACGTAACGCAAACCATTACTTTTATATATAAGTAAAGTAAACTTGTCAACCGTAGTCAAAGGTGACGCAAATGCTCCCTTTTCAATAGCTACTATAACGAGGTGTAAGAGAGGGTGCTACTCCTTTCCCTGGATTGCCCCACTTTACCCTTGATACGTGAGTGTTAAACAAGGAGGTATCGAGTACCATTTTAAAAGTCTATAGTTGAACCCAGGTCTCCCGGACTATTGGCGAACACTCTACCCACTAAACCAATGAAACGCATTACTAACTTTTATATTTAGTTCACGTATATAATACGCAAACCTAACTTTTATATTTAGATCACGTATATAATACACAAAACTGACTTTTGGGTAACAACGTGTGGAAAATAGTGCGTCTTATACACAAAATATTCAGGGAGATATTTCTTAATAAATTTTTAAAACTGTCTATTCTATCTTATTGATACTTGCTGTAATTGATTTTTTAATAAATTTTTGATTTTTATTTTTAAGTCTTTATTATTTAATGAATTTTTCAAACTATCATATTTTGTATATACTTGTTGAAATTGATAATTTTCGGTTTGATTGACGTTTAAATGGTTTTCCTTGATAGACATTGATCATGTTAAATAGGTTTCTTTCTGGTCAATATCAATTTTATTTGGCTAGACTAAATCTAGGACACTGCTAAGGGCTTTAATTTTTTGTGGGCTTAATTTCAAACTTTTCTTTTTTTAATTTACGTTTTATGTGTTTGATTTTGAATAATTTTAACATCGTTTCTTTTCAAGAGAATAAATGTCTAGTCAAACTACAGGTCTTTACGGTAGAAATTGGATTGATGTCTGTCAAAGACTTTTACGATAATAGTTTTTGATAAGAGGCGAGCTACACGTGGCGTAACTGCAAAAGTGCTCGATTGTAACACCATTGTTACTGAGTTCGAACTCAAGTCACGTTATCTCACTCAGTTTCATACTTGTGTAGCATAGTAGTATGGTGACACTTGCCAGAAGCGAAAGAAGTTTGAGTGTTTAACGAAAAATGTTTTAAAACAAAATTAAACGTATGTCAATTTTATATTGGATTTTTTGTTTTAATCGCAATTTTATATTTATGTACAGATTTTTTTTTTTTAATTTTTAAATTTTTTATCTTCATTTTATTTTTCTTTGTAATTTATTTTTCTGTAAGTCAAAAAAAGGGGGGCGTTAAGAAGGAAAAAGGAAGAAATACACACCGGAGTGAACAAATAGCCGAATAACGACGTCAATGTGGCCGAAAAGCAAGAGTAATGTGGCCTTCCGATTTTTAAAGGAAAGGTTTAGAAGTCATCAGAAGAGCTTAATTCTGATTGGCTGTTGCAAAATTATATACAGAGCCATTTCTGTGGTCATTTTTTTTCCTTGTGTGGATGTGTAGGTTAGCTGCCGGGGTGGGAGTTGGAGTAAGATCAATGCCAACTGGGTCATTTGGGTGAGGGGGTCTGATGTTGCAAGACCCGAAACCCCCCATGAACCCAAAGGAAACATCACTGATGACCTATCCCGATGCATCAATTAAGATGTATGATATAAACTAAAGAGGATGATTTTAATTGTCGAAAAATAATCAGCGAGAACATTTCATGAATAAAATCAATAAATTGATTTATACAATAAACTGTAAAAATGGAAAAGCAAGAAATATTGTTTGATTTTTGGCTTGGCAGACCAACGTGTCACGAGAATCAAATTACTCTGTCTTCCGAAGAAAAAAATAAAATAAAATTTCCAATCCTCAGAATCTAAAACGTTCCCATAATCATATGTGCACCTGGGTTACGATTGACCCCTTTTTGGACTCCATCTCCAGCTTTGTATTTGTTTTGACGACGCTCTTTCCGTGGATAATTTTATTATAATCAAAATAAATATTTTAGCTTTATGTATTTTCTTTCTCTCTCTCACTCGCTGTTTTTTTTTAAAAAAGAAATCACCTACAAACTATGTGTGCTTATAAATGACTAATATTAAATGTTGGATTATATAGGAATACTTGAAAATATTTAGCTGTGTGTAAAAACTGAACCCAGGTTTATTTTAAAACATTATAATGAAAATGATTTGAAAACTCATGTATATCTAATATAAATGTATAAACAGGATTTGGCATTAAATAACCTATAATGGTTGATATGGCATAAACCCAACCAAACCAAATATATATATATATATATATATATATATATATATATATATATATATATATATATATATGTTTGTATGAATAAGAGGATTTGGCATTAAATTAACTTCAATGGTTTATATGTCATAAAAACAAATCCAACCCTAATAACAAAAACCTTGTAAACCTTGTAAGAAGAACACCATATTTAGGAAACAATGCGAAATGTAATAAACGAGGGGCATACGATAAGTTTCCAGACTTTTTTCGCGAGGGCACTTAAAATTGATGTAGACTCTTGAAAATTCACTATGTTATTGTTATACATCTTATGAGATGACTGACCAATTTTTATGATTTCAGATTCAAATGAACAGCTACAGAAGCAAATGGAATACACCCTACTAAAGCCTGATTGTCACAGCTGGTGATTTTCAAAAATGCAATCTGACACTTTAGAAGAACGATATGCAATAAAATTCTGTTTTAAACTTGGAAAAAATGCCACAGAAACGTATGGAATGCTTTAGACTGCTTTTCGACCATCTTGCATCAATCGCGCATCAGTTTTTGAGAGGCATAAGAGATTCAAGGAAAAAAGGGAGTCTGTGAGAGATGATGTGAGGTGTGGGAGGAGTAAGGAAGTCAATACATCAGAGTTGATAGGCCAAAGGGTCAGGGTTAGGGTTACTATGTTGAGGTTTTAAAGGAGTTCAGGAAGAGATTCCGTTGGAAGAGGCCACCACTCTTCAAATCGGCTCAGTGGCATTTCCACCAGGACAATGCACCAGTCCACAACTCCATTCTTGTCAAAGACTATTTGATCAAGATGGGCATCAAGACAATTCTTCAGCCTCACTTTCGTCCAGACCATGCTCCCTGTGACTTTTGGTTATTCCCTAAACTCACAGGCTGTCGTTATGAGACAATTGAGGAGATGAAAGAAGCTTTGACGAAGGTCATTGACACGCTCACACAAGAGGACTTCCCTGGGGCCTTCAAGAAATTGTTGGAGCGGTACAACAAGAGCATTGCAGACAGGAGATTACCTCGAAGGGGACTAGAGTTTCATGTGTGTACTATCAATAATAGTGCCCATACGAAAAAAGTCTGGAAACTTATCTAATGATCCTCGTATATATATATATATATATATATATATATATATATATATAAGATAGTAAAACAGCAACGTGGAATATTAGTTTTGTTCTTCATTTTTACTTGTCATCAACTACTTTCGAAGTAGAAGAAAAAATGTATGTGATTAATTTATTTTAAAAAATACTTAAATGAATTGATGACAAAATGAACTGTTGTCATTGTATATCTATTTGTTGATTGAAATTTGTTTTACGAGGAGAAATAATAATTTATTCTATGTAGGTTTTGTCGTGTTCTACAGGTCAGTATCTGAGCACTTCTTTGATTTAAGAAAAACGTTTTTAAAAGATTTCTTTAGTTACACATGTGCATGAAAAAGTTTAACTATTTAATGTGGGAAGTAGAGAGTATGTGTATAAGTATGTATATCTTAGTTTGGACAGCATAGACGCTGAGTCAACTGCGATTGGTGACAGCCAGATTATTGCCAACGGGATCATCCGACAAAGCTCTACGTCAGACTTAAATCTGCGCATATCTTCTATAACTTATAAATACGACAAACTGCATTACATCCCAGTCGGCTGCCGTTGTACTATACACTGAGTGCATCTCGGCATAGGAATAAGACCCTACCTCCTAACGAGTGTTCCAGATATGACATAAAACAATCTGATTACAAAGCTCCAGCTTTGGACATTTGTTGTATTTGGGGTGCTCCGTCACTGTTATTGCGCAAAGGTCCACTCTGACGAGGAGTAGTAGCACTGTTTGCTTATTTAACTGTGTAAACAAATGACTGATTATTTGAAATGTTAGTATTACATAGTAATACTTGGAAACATTTGACCGTGTACAAATGAATGCAGTGTTGATTAGAATTTGTGTTAAATTGCAATACTTGTAACCACTTCACTTTGTGCAAACAACTGATGATTAATAAATAGAATTACTCTTATTAGATATCAATTTTTGGAACAATTGAACTTTGTACAAGAAGATGAGCCCAGGCTCGTTTAATAAGTTATCAGTAGTGTTTACAAATCATAAATATTTAATATTCATCTATAAACAGGATTTGGCATTAAATAACCAACAATGGTTGAAATGCCATAAAACCTACCAACCAACCAACCAAATAAACAAACTTCACAATTAAATGAATATGTATATATATATATATATATATATATATATATAAATATATATATATATACATATATATATAAAACAAGAAATTTCAAAAAGTATTCCATTTCCATAATAGATCTATTTCTCTTATTCAAGTTCGTTAGATGGAATTCAAATTTGAATTCCATCTGACGAACTTGAATAAGCGAAACAGAACTATTATGGAAATGAAATACCATTTCGATATTTCTTATTTTTTTAAATAACGTATATATATTTGCTGAGCAGGTATATTTTGTATTAAATAGCCGTTCATTCTTTGCATATTTTCAGTCCTTATTATATATATATATATATATATATATATATATATATATTTCAATCATACATCTTAGATGCACCAGGGAAGTCTTCAGTGATGTGCTGTCTTCATTGCCGATTTCGGGTTATTTCTGCATCATATCAGCTCCGACAGTAACCCCGGCTTGACTCTGAAAGAGCCAAGCCGCCTCCGTGATCGCGATGTGCTACGCTCGTGCCTCTACCAAAGCAAAGAAAAAATAAATAAAAAGCCGGACTTCGGCCGTTCTTATAGACATATATATACATATATATATATATATATATGTGTGTGTGTGTGTGTGTGTGTGATACATAAGCGTTTGAATTTCCTACGCCTGTGCTGGTTTCCTTGTGGCTTAGTGGTGGAATCTTGGATTGGCATTTCAGTTAGCCAGTTTTCAAATCCAGCTTCGGGAATCTAGCCTGTCTAGACACTCAGAAGAGTAGTGAAACAACGAAACAATTTGTCTATGGATGACAATACACAATGTATATATATATATATATATATATATATATATATATATATATTAACAGAGACACAGTCACATATGCACCGAGGTTATCTTACTTTAGTTAAGCAACACAGTTTACACGTCAAAATAAATCATTAGACCAACGACTAAAGAAAGATTGGTCGCCCCATCTGAAATTTTGTCAGATCGAAAAAGCACGCTCACATTTATAATTGCTTTTTAAAATCGATTTAGATCCACCTGCCCCAAATGATTATTGATTTGTGTCATTGGAGACAATACAAACAACTTTCAAATGTTTATTGTTGATATTTTTTGAGAGTTTAATTTTCATAACGGTTATAAAATCCTATGGTCATTATTAGTGAAATAGAAAGTGTCTGCTTTCATCAAAAGAGTCGAGTAGAATAGAACTATGAAGAAATCTTGTATTTTAGTGGACTTCTCTCACCATCAATGTAATTGGTGCCCGAATGATAAGCCGACAATAAGGAGCAATTATGGCTACTCTCTTGATAAGGCGAGAAACAGTTAAGCAAATGTCAGTGATTTAAAAAAAGACTTGTCAGTAAGAGAGTAACGACATATATTCAAAGGTTATTGAAGTAAGCCCTCAATTTGAGGGTGGGTTATGATCTAGCAATTTGTTTATCAATTCGAGAAAACCACTTCACGTCTCTCCGTTTTCTTCTCATCCCCTGAGGGATTTTAAAATACCGATAATAAAATGACTGGTATTTTTTATGTAACCACGCGTCTAACTTTTTCCTTTACTATGAACTTATTGTTTTTCTTCACCTCTTTGTCACCAGGAACTTTTGTTCGATATCCCGCAACGCTAGAAACGTTTGATCATTCTCAGGCTTTTAATCATGATAATCAAAGGAATATATTATATATATAATATATATATATATATATATGTGTGTGTGTGTGTGTGTGTGTGTGTGTGTGTGTGTGTGTGTGTGTGTGTGTGTACGATATTCATCCAAAAGGTTATGATTCTCACGTAAAAAGTGTCTGAAAAACAAGAAAGATTTTCATTTTTTTTTTTTAATTTTGTCTTCTTGATATAAATGCACTTGGTGCAATGAAGCTCAAGCATTTCACAAATGATAATACAGAAAACAACACTGGGCAAAGGGTGTAGTTCTAGTTAATTAAGAAAGTATTGGTATCATTCCTCAGTAAATATTAATTTGACAGTTCAGTTCAATATTTAATCAAGAGAGGGCACATTTCCAAATAGATATACCCTAATATTACATACAGCAAAGGCAAGATGTCATTTACTTTGGCCAAGACGCTGCACTAAATGGCTAACATATGTTACTTTATAATAATAAGAAGAATTCCCATTTTTTCTGGATGGAAAATTGTAGTCATGTATTTTTGAAGGAATTTGTTTAGGCATATACCTAAGACCATAATCCACCAATCTTTGACCCGAAGCTTTTGGGCTTTCTTTTCATGCTAAGGCACTAATACAAGGGATAAATCCTTCAATTCTTTGGGTAAATAGTATGATCGATTGCGTTCTTTAACAACCAGGCTAAAAAAAGGAAAATATCTAAATTAAACCCATCATTACTCAGCTTTACAATACGACCTTGATTAATTTAGTTTGGTTAGGTTTTATGGCGTATCAAGTAGTGTAGGTTATTTAATGCCAAATCTTGTTCAAACACACACACACACACACACACACATATATCTATATATATATATGTGTGTGTGTGAACTCATTTTGTTGATAATTTTCATGGACAAACCTGAGCTCTTCTTTGCACAAAGTTAAATGGTTTCAAATATTGCTATATACCAGTAAAAATTAACATAAATAATTTATTTGAATACAGTTTGTTCTATTTGACCGATAGTTAGGACCCTATCAGCTGCTGGCACTCGCATTCAGAGTGGGCCTGGGAGCTAAGACGATAAAATGGTACTCCACATTCCCCAAAACTTCAAGTCTGGTTTCTCGTGATGAGATAGTATAATATCAGAAACAAGGCACACGTTTTGGGGGAGGGCTTACCCCTCAGCAGAGATGCAGTCTGTGTATTCTATAGAGCAAGCAAACTGGGATGTGTGTCCTTGTCATATTTAATTTACTACGAATGTGTTGTATGAATTCATTCGACTATATTTTTTGTGGATAAAGAAGATATCAGTATTTTGCCCCCGAGTGAAAATCGAAATACTTGGTTCAACTGTATTGTTTATATCCGAGAAGTGGAAATATATAAAGACGGTCGACAAACAGACGTAGGTGGCATGTGTGAATGGTGTTCCAACTATGGAAAGCAAAACAATGCCTTATGATATTCTGATATATTGTTAACTCGCCCTATGTTTTGTTAAAGGAATATGTCAGCGCCGAAAACATGCTTGACCCCCTCGATCCTCTTCTGATCAATGTTTTGTTGGCAGTACGGCTGATATTTACACAGCAGATGTTTACGAAAGATACACAGCCACACAAACATCACTATATATATATATATATATATATATATATATATATATATATATATATTTAAGTGTGAGCCCATACGTGTTGTAGGCGTACATGTGTGAGTGTGTGTTGTACATATGACTTGGGTAAGTTATTAATGAAATTCGATGCCAGGTTAACGCTATTCCGAATGCCAAACATATTAACCCGAATTTTCCTCATTTGTAAATCAAGTGAGCTCATTACTCGTGACAGGGCATGTAGTTCGAAATTAGGATATCGTAGACACGGTGTCACTGGTACTAAATGACAGTCATTTTCTTGCATTTTCAAATATCCAACCGACTGTTAAATTTACAAATATCCGACTTTCTGCTACTCAGTGAATTCAGTTGTGTGGAATTACTGTATGATAAAACAATATTAATTCCATTTAAAAAATAAAACAACAAAAATGATAAACACAAAACAGTTAATTTTCCCAATATGGCCACCATTTCTGACAAATATTGTATCAAAACGCCTTCAAAACAAGTTGCATGCCTTCAAAATAAATCATTCAGATACTTTATTTTATTCCTCTTATTGGGGAGGAATGAAATAAAATGTCTGAAGCGGACCAATATTATGATGGAAAGTTGAATTTGTTTTGTTTTCTAAAACACCCGATTTAGTGTATTCGAAGGAGATAAGGTCTGAATTTAAATTCTGTATAATCGCTGTCCTCACTGTTTTCCCTTGGATTTTCAATTCCTTACGGTGCTTTCTTATTGACATGTTTGGGTTCTTCTTAATCACCGAAGCAAGGGCAATTAAGAAGCCTTCTTTTCCTTTTTTGCTCAATCCTCCACATCCCTTTTCCTTAAAAAGCACTTTGTCAAGAAATTGTTTCTTTACTTTATATACAGTAGATAAAGAAACTTTGGTAAGGTTCGGCGTTAAGCAAATCATTGATATTTTGTCGTTTATTTTCTTACTCACTCATATTGGGCAAAAATTAGATTTAAAAATATGCTTGTGTTGTATATTGACCTCCGACCCGGCCGGGCAGTCAAAATAGGAAATGCACCTGTGTAAATAACAGGTACATCCTGTCGAGGAATATCAGAATATAACTTTGACCGTGGATGGGTTGAATGAGTGCGATTTGTGACTCCCACAAGAAGAAGGTTGGGGTTGAACTATTATATAAATCAGTTCACAGGAAATTCAATCAGTTGGAGACAAGATGCGGTAGGGAAAGCCAGCACCCAGCAGAGTGGGCCCTCAATCCCCCGATTGAGCAGTTGCAGTTGGGGATCAGACGAGTTGGAGACAAGATGCGGTAGAGAAAACCAGCAGCCAGAGAAGATAGGCTGGGCCCCCAGTCCCCCGCTTGAGCAACTCAGGAGAACGGGAAAAAAATGCGGTTATGGCCAATAGAGTGGGGGTTCAATATGTTGCAGTTCTGTTCGGTCTCCAACTCCCTCTCACACAACACTTTCAAAAAAGTGCGAGGTATATTTTCTAAACAACTGTGTCGCTCGTCTTTATTGTGACGTCATTATGATTCTGCATGCAGATGTACAGGTATTATGTGGCTATACAACACTTGAATAGTAGAGCTAATCATGAAAATTTACAATTATCGCATTTTTACTAACCATACTAAAAAAAATATCATTATTCCATTTTTGCTTCCGTATACTATATATATATATATATATATATATATATATATATATATATATATATATATGAAGCATCTATTTGAACAGGCTGTCTCACGGAACATGACATGAAAACACTCCCTCTCTCTCTCTCTATATATATATATAAGTAAAGTTGGCCACCGTAGTCAAGGGTGACCACAAAGCTCCCTTTTCATATTTACCTAACCCCTCCGCTCGGGCAGGATATGACACAAGGTCAATTTTTAAGCGAAGTTTAACAGGTTTGAATTCAGAGTTTTCCTTCTCCTAGACAAGTTGCCTCACCAAGGCTGAAGAACCAAGTCTGTCCTACTATTTACCCATAGCTGGAGGGAGGATAATTGGATTCATACCTTTCCCAAGGGTATTAGGGCTATGTGAAATGCAATCAGTCTCGGCCAGGATTTGAACAAGGCTCCCTTTTCAATAGCTACTACACTGAGGTGTAGGGGAGGGCGCTAGTCCTTTCCCTGGATTGCCTAATTTTACCCTTGATACGTACCTTTTATTACTGAGTGTTAAACGAGGAGGTATCAAGTACCATTTTAAAAGTCTTTGGTATGACGTGACCTAGGATCGAAACGAAGTCTCCCAGACCATTAGTGAATACTCTACCCACAAGACAACACTCAAACGATTGAGTGAGGGCATAGACATTTGTCGATTACTTTTGCACCTGTTCACTTCTGAAATATTTTTCGATTCCTATCGGTCTTGTAACACTTTCAATTACATGTTCAGCCCAATTTCATCGGAAAGAATTGTGTCAGGCATAGACCATCAGCAATCATTTACTTGTTCCTTTTTCACGAGAAAACGGTGAAATGCTTCGAGCCCATTATTGGCGCTTAGTTCAACAGGAGAAACCAGAAAGGAGCAATTAACTTTCAAATGCAGAGCAATAAAAATTACATTAACCCTGCGGCTGGGGCAACTGGGGTTGGCCAAGCCTATAAATCCGTCATTTAGCATTTTGAAATGGCGCCCCCAGAACGTATTTCATCGGAGGAAAATGGAGGTGGCAAGAGCTAGATGGCCAAAGCGAAAGTCACATGTATAAATCTGCACGAAGAGAACAATATACGGAACTACACTTAAAAGAATATACCGAAAGGAATATACACGTAATCTAACAGGCATAAAAGTAGCCATCATTATATATACATATATATATATATATATATATATATGTGTGTGTGTGTGTGTGTGTGGATGAGTGAAATAGTGTGAGCATGGACACAGAGATACATACTTGTACTCTCATAATTATATTGGTTCAGTTGATTATTACGATTACAGTTTCACGGCTTTATCCCTCTGTGGCTAAATTTTGACTCTACCATATAAGTCGACCTGTAATTTTTTTATAGATGTTTTCGGGCTTAAAACGTTAATCTGTACACCTCAATTTACGATATTTATTTCGGATTAGTAGTTATCCAAATTTGAATATTTTATTGACAAATATTTTTTTTTTTGTTTTTTTTAATATATTGATTCAGACACACTATAAAAAATATTCTAATATATAGAGATGTCCTCAAAAATGATCAGGAAACATGGACTGAAACGTTCAAGGATTACACTGGCTGCATCAAGGTTTATTTTTGGGTTGAGAAAAATTTGGCACAAGTTACAAAGATAAACTAGAATGAAAATATGGGTTTCTTTTTCCAGTATAAAAATTATTTGGTTATTATATATATTATTCTACCAGTATATGTTTGATTTTCCCGTATGAATATTGGTTTGATCATTAAACATGCGTGATCTAAGCAAACACCCAGCATTATTTGAATGAGGTTTTATAAAGCTGGAGAAAATGAATAAAAAATTGACAAGAAGTTTGTCTTTTCAGCAACATAAAAAAATGTACAACATCCTTCTTTCAGAAAAAGACATATACCGTAAACTGGTTTCGTCGTAAGGGTGATTTTTATATAGCTTCTCTTGGATAGAAATAGGTAGGGGAAGCTTATTCTTCACCAGGTCTGGTTTGAATTCAGTGTTTTCTTTTTCTTTGACAGGTTGACATACAAAAGTAAGATAATCGAATCTGAGTCAAGGAGCCTATAAACGAAGGGAGAATAGGTAGATCCATATCTTTGCAAAGGGCATCAGAGCTATGTGTGTAACGTAATTGAACGGCTCATTGAAAAAAGGAAACTGAATAAATGAATTAATAAATAAATTAGACAGTGTCCGATTAGCCAGGCTGAGGAACGCGTGTTAATTAAAAATGCAAGGAAAATCTGGAGGTCCAAAGATCAGTTACGCATGTGCAGAGCGAGCCGAAGAAGATGTTCTTACGGCTGACACCAGGTGGAAGGGAGGAGATAACTCGGTTTTTTGTGTTGTCAATGGAGAGACGTGTTAAGTTAAATACAAACGTTGAACACTAGCCGCGATGATGTAATGAGACGAAAATTTACGAGTCCCAATTTTGGTGCGTGCTCCAAAGGGAGCCTTAGACAAGACGGAATGCCGACAGGGCCGTAGGCATTTTGGGGAAATGCCGGGCGCGTGTGGGCTTCGGCTATGCGCCCTGACCCACCGAAAAAAAGAGGCCTTGTGCCACACTTGTCCGTAAGGTGGGGCGTGCAACAAATACCTAGACAAGACGCAACCCAGTGGACAAGCATGTTTGAACCAGGAAAATAAAATGAAAGGTCTCTGACTGCTCTCTCTTTTTTATCATCGTAAGTTGCTTATCTTTGTCTATCTAACTCAGTCAACTCAGTTTATATACTCTCTTTCTTTCACTTGGTGACTACCAACTATATAGTAGTAAATATTCCTTTGGGTAGTAAAACATTGTTTCCGGCGTTTGTAAACTTACTGTAACGGTACATGTGAAATAGAAACAGTTTTGTTTGGGACTTGAACTCGGATAGCCTTATTTTTATGTGATTTTTCGAACTGCTGTCCTCGTCTTTATTGTTGTTAGTTGTAACAAACGTTTCGGCCGCTGTATCCTCCTGCGATTAGGCCAAGTATAGAAATGTACACAAACTATCAACCAATTATTGAAAAGGTCAAGTCAACTTGTTTTTAATGTAAATTGCTTTAAAAAATATCAGAATTAACTGATGCCATTAGATTTTGCTTTTCAAATTCATCTTATGACGCTTTTTCAACAACTTCTTGTGATGCTTCTCGTATTGATAGGCGTAAAAAAACAATGAGTTCATTATTTGAATAACATCATCATATTTCTTTAACGCCTTGTTAGATGACCTGTCACACTTTAAAAATGATTTCCCAGGTTGAATCATCTCTCTGCCCAGATAAACAAGGGACACCAGAGGAAAGCCAGGCGATACTGCAGCCGAAACATTGTGTTTCAACTAGCAACCAATCAACCAATCAAAAATTCAGTCGGATAGCCTTTTTTACGATGATTGCTTTCATGACATAGCTAAATCGATACTACTTAAACATTAGTATGAAGATTCCTTCTAAAATTGTAAATATTCAATCACGTGGGCACCTTTTAAAATCCTCCGATTTGATAATCAGAAAAGAAAAGATTTAATTATGATTGTAAATAGTACTGTATATTTCTTACTTGGATATAGATCTTGTTTTTTTATGTCGTATTGGATATGACAAGTAATGGTAATGAGGCCGCATTTCTGGACTCAAAGGGATTTGAAGTGACTTCATCGTTGCCCTTATTGATAGGTCCACTCTTATCCAGTTGTGAAATATTAAGCAAGCTAGAGTTGTAAACCTTCAAGATTCAGTCCGAGTCACTTGGGCTGTCCCATTCATCCAGCTTAGTGCCACATTTAACCAAACTGCTGAGTAAATTACCCCTTTGATCCAGAGCGGTATTACATGTTAGGCTCTTTTCGATGGAACAAATACATCTGTGTTATATCTATCCATTTTGCATCGAAATCATCATCATCATGTTTGCCACTAGCACAGATATCTTGGACCCTCTCTCGCCACTTCTCCCTGTCGTTCATCACCTCTGGCAGGTCTTCAGAGCTTCATGCCGTATCCTCACATAGTTGCTGTATGTATGTTCGATCTGGTCGTCCTGCTTTTGCTCGGTCATATGTGGGGGTCCATAGGAGTACATGCCTTATGAGCTTGTCCCTGCTTCTCCAGCAGTGTCCTGCATGTCTGGCTCGTCTAACTTCGACAGTTTTCGTGATGGGAGGCAGGTGGCCGTATATTTGGTGCCTGGTGGGGTGTTGCCGCTAGGACTTGTTCAATATTGCTTGCAACATTCTTGTGTAATTAGCGGTCTAGATTCTTCTCCAGACGTTTTCTTAGCGTCTAATTAGTGCATCCATACAGCAGTATCGACACGACCGCTGTCTGGAAGAAACTGCGTTTCATTTTATCGGTCAGGTCTGATATCCATATGATCGATAGCTTATCGATAGCTTTCTATACATTCATTAGCCGTGTGTCGATGTCTTTTTCGGTTGATGAGACACTGCTTCCTACAAAGGTGAATTTGTCTACCAGTTTCAGAGACGTTCCGTCTAGTGTGGAAATGTCATCTGTTTGATTAAAGCACATATATTCAGTTTTGTGTGCATTGACATGGAGGCCAATGCCTGCGGCGGCTCGTTCCAAACTATGCAGTACTTGACACTAAAAAAATTGTTTATAAACTGATGATTTTTTCAAAGGAATATTAACTATACACGATATAACTGCATCCAAGATGATTGTATTAGATATGAATAAAAGTAAGTAAAGTTGGCGACTGAAGTCGAGGGTGACCAGAAGGCTCCTTTTTCAATATCTACAACACTGAGGTGTCGGGGAGGGCATTACTTCTTTCCCTGGATTGCTCCACTTTACCCTCGATACGTACCTTATATTGCTGAGTGTTAACCAAGGAGTTATCAAGTACCATTTCAAAAGTCTTTGGTATGACGTGACCTGGGATTGAACCCGGGTCTCCCGGACCAGATATGAATACTTTCCAATAAATTTGTGTAAATTATGAGTTTAAAGAATAGTTACTAGAAGCAATCACTGACTGCATTACGTTCTGTTAGAATAGTGAGAAGAGTCCTGGAGATATGACCACACTATTTGTTGTTCAAACTCCAGTGAAAAATCATCAGCTATTAATAACAATAATAAAAATTATAATATAAGCTTAAAAGATTTTAAAAACAGCTTTACCGATGAATTTTTCGCTGAAGACTGAGTGACAGCAAATATCTTCAGACCTCCAGAAATGTTTGCTGATTATAGAAGTGTTGTGGTGTGAGGAGTATGCAGGACGCTTTTATCGACATTATTCTGATGTTTACTCTTACCCAGAGTGGTGTCAACTCTTAGGGTGCAGAAGCAAAATTAGAAACATTCTCGTATAATAAAAAATCAACTCTATCGTTAAGCAAGATTAATTTTAGTTTTAAAGAATAAACACAAAATAAGAAGATATATACACAAAACAGTAAATTTACTCAATATGGATGCCATTTTTTTCGGTTATTGTCTCAACGCGCCTTCGAAACGATTTGCATGTCTTCGAAATACATTCTTCAGACATTTTATTCCATTCCTCCTCAATTGCAGTCTTAAGCGAACCAATATTTGGATGGGAAGTTGCATTTGTTTTGTTTTCTAAACAGCCCAAAATAGCGTAATCAAGGAGGTTAAGATCAGGAGTGTCCTACACCGTTTTCTCGGGGACTTTAAATCCATTATCGTTCTTTCTTATTGATGTTGCAGGGTCTACTTAATTGCCGTTGTGAGAACAGTTAAAAGGCCTTCTGTTAGTTTTTGCTCAATCCTACTCTTCATTTTTCTAAAAGCTCTTTTTCTGTAAAAAAAAAAAAAAATGGAAAAAAAAGTAATCACTGTTTTGGATAAAGTCGACAATGAAACTTTGGCTTGGGTTCGGTGTTTACCAAATCATAGATTTTTTTGTGGTTTTCTTTTCTCGCTCACTCATACTGGACTAAATTTTGATAAAAAGGTGCTTGAATAATCTTGAAAATTGAGATCATCGCGGTTTTTGTTAAAAATTGGACTAATTTCAAAAATGTTCCATGTTTTGCTTCCCTACTCTATAGGTCAGGTAGATATGTTTGGAAATTTTTAGTAATAGAGTTAAATTCATGAAAATATATAACTGTGTTCAAAGAAATGTATCATTATTATTATCAATGACTGGGTCTCAAAGAATGTCGCCATGGAATTTTGAAAATACAATATATACATATTGTATTTATTATCAAAATATTACAAAAGAATAAAATATTGTTATTATGAGGATCAGGTATACCGTTAAGTGAATCAAACCAAATCTGCTTGTCATGAATTATGAGTCTACACAATATTCTCTCGTTAAGGTCATTTTTATACGATCGTTGTTGAAACGAACAGTTTTCTACAGTTTTGTGAATCAAACCAAATCTGCTTGTCATGAATTATGAGTCTACACAATATTCTCTCGTTAAGGTCATTTTTATACGATCGTTGTTGAAACGAACAGTTTTCTACAGTTTTGTGAATCAAACCAAATCTGCTTGTCATGAATTATGAGTCTACACAATATTCTCTCGTTAAGGTCATTTTTATACGATCGTTGTTGAAACGAACAGTTTTCTACAGTTTTGTGAATCAAACCAAATCTGCTTGTCATGAATTATGAGTCTACACAATATTCTCTCGTTAAGGTCATTTTTATACGATCGTTGTTGAAACGAACAGTTTTCTACAGTTTTGTGAATCAAACCAAATCTGCTTGTCATGAATTATGAGTCTACACAATATTCTCTCGTTAAGGTCATTTTTATACGATCGTTGTTGAAACGAACAGTTTTCTACAGTTTTGAAGAAGAAAAAAATATATATACATCATTTGAGAGAAAAATCTGTCAGAAACATTGTTCATTATTGGTAGGTTAATGGTAGGTTTTGGAGGTGCCCGTGGCGTAATGGTTATCGTCGCAGGATATGGACACGGCGACACGAGATCAAACCCTGGACCTGACTCATTGCATTTTCACATAGCACTAATACCCTTGGGAAAGGTATGAATCCAAATATTCTCCCTCCAGCTATGGGTAAATAGTAGGGCAGACTAGGTTCTTCAGCCTTGGTGAGGCAACTAGTCTAGGAGAAGAAAACTCTGAATGCAAACCTGTTAAACTTCGCTTAAAAATTGACCTTGTGTCATATCCTGCCTGAGTGGAGGGTTGGTAAATATGATTATTGGTAGGTTATTTTATTTTAAGGTATTGTATTTTTGGCAAAATATGAAGAGTTCGTCCAATAATATCACTGACTTTCATTCTCACTAACTTCACACGCAAAAACTATTTATTTTGACACTCAGTTCGACACTTTATGCAACTGAACGGATTATTTTTCTCTATCCTGATGAGTATTTCTACATTCCTACAACATTTATCTAAATCCATCCATACATCTTGAAGGATGAAGTAACTTGAAAAATTCACTGAAAGAGAAACCCATTCTGACTCCACATGCAGGATCCTTTAACTCAGATTTATCGCCAAGAGTGGAATCAATAGTTAGAATGGTAAGTGATGAATCTAGATTGAAAAATCCTCTTTGCTTTCTTAAAAACCTATGTACATGAAACGACTAAAGCATTTCCTTCATTAACTGGTTGGGAAAATGAAAAATAGTAGACAGGGGATGGTAGAAAGTTTGACTAGTAAAAAAATATTTCTAATCCATAAAAAAGAAAAAAAAAACACTACTCTAGATAAATCAACGAAAATAAAAAGCATTTTTTTCCGAAATTAAGATATTTTCAACAGAATCCTCAAACGGTCTACCATTTATTTCTTTATTCCTTCATTAAAAAAATCCCTGTCCTATTTTAATTCCCCTTGCGCAGAGTAAACTTAACTCCTGCGTCGAATCAAAAATGTAGATCTGATTCATATCATTTTCATGGTACAAAATAGAAGTTTACGGAGTATATATAGTAGAAAAGGGAAACTTCAGGTTTTTACCTTTTCTTGAAAGCTCATCAATCACGCTCGTATTGCTTTATGAAAGCTATTGACTCATCGTACCAACTCACGGAAATTTCTCACAATCATACTGCTAAGAGGGATAGTTATTTGCATCCGACACAGTTGTAAACGAGTTCGAACTCCAGTCACGCAATTCCATTCATTTTCGAATTGATAACCTTAGGAGAGGTATGACACTGCCTTCTCCTACGGCTATGGGTTAAATAGCACCACAGCTGTTTTTGTTTTTTTTTCCTGCAAAGATGGCTTTGGCAATAAATGACCAACGAATATTCATATGTCAATGAAAGTAAGATAAATCTCATTCGGTGATACCTTTTCAGACAAACATATCTATTGTTAACTGATACTTTTATAACTACTATATTGTACTTGTTATAAAATTTTAGAATAATGACATTAATAATATCAATTATAATCAATATTATTGAATATTAATATCAATATTATTCATGATTAATTTAAGAATATTAATAATTTTAACTTGTTTATAATTTCGTTTGGTTTGGTTTTATGGCACATCAGCCATTGTATGCCAAATCTATTTTTATATATTTAAACAGTTCCATTTCAGACTATTCAGTTTAGCATAAGTACAAAGTTTAGTTCTATTTTACCCAGAGAATGGGCCCTATCAGGGACAACCACTCCGGGCCAGAGGGAACCAGGGAGCAATGGCACTCTACATTCCCCAAAACTCCAGCATTACTGGAACCTCACTATCAGATTGTTTAGTGTCATATACTGAATGCTGATTTGGGGTACTAACCCTTCTGCAGAAATTCTGCAGCCCCTGACACCGGGGCAATACACTGAGTTAAATGGAAAAGCAGCTTAATTCAAAATAATTCAATTCAGCATTACTACGCAGTTTAGATGTCAAAACAGTTCTCTTTGGAGCAATTCAGTTTCGCATAAGTACGTGATTTAAATGTAAAAACAGTTTTACTTTTTATAATTCAGTTTAGCATAAATCATCATCATATCGCGCTGGTAGCACGGATATCCCTGACCCTCTCTCGCCACTTCTCCCTATCGTTCATCGCCCTTGGTAGGTCTTCAGGACAACATCCCGTATCCTCACATAGCTGCTGAATGTATGTTCGTGCTGGTCATCCTGCTTTTGCACGGCCATGTGTGGGGGTCCATAAGAGTACATCTCTTATGAGTTCGTCCCTGCTTCTCCAGCAGTGTCCTGCATGTCTGGCTCGTCTAACTTGAATAGTTTTCGTGATAGGGGGCAGGTGGCCGTACAGTTGGTGTCTTGTGGGGTGTTGCCGCCAGGACTTGTTTAAGATTGCACGTAGCATTCTTGTGTAAGTGCCGTCTAGCTTCTTCTCCAGCCGTTTTGTTAGCGTCCATGTAGTGCAGCCATACAGCAGTATCGATGTGACCGCTGCCTGGAAGAAACTGCGTTTCATTTTATCGGTTAGGTCTGATTTCCATATAATCGATAGCTTATTGATAGCTGTCCATGCTTTCGCTAACCTCGTTTCGATGTCCTTTTCGGTTGATTCGACGCTGCTTCCTAGGTAAGGGAATTTGTCTACTAGTTTAAGAGGGGTTTTCCTTCTAGAGAGGAGATGTACCCCGTTTGGTTATAGCACATATATTCCGTTTTGTGTGCATTAACATAGAGGCCTATGCTTGTTGCTGCTCGTTCCAAACTATGCAGAAGTGTTTCGGCTTGGTCAGGTGTATTTGTCAGTATCGCTATGTCATCGGCGTAGTCGGCGTCGGTAATTGTTGTTGCGGGGTACCTTCTGCTTCTTTTCTTCGTCAGTTCGAAGCCATTCTCTTTGATTTTGTCAATCGATGTTCTAAGTACGTAGTCTAGACAAATGATAAAGAGGTAGGGAGCCAGCGTGTCCCCTTGTAGTACTCCTGCAACAATGTCGAAGTATTCTGTGTCTCCATCTGGTGATCGTACTTTTACTTTAATGTTTCTATAGAGAAACGTTATTGCCGCTACGGTTTCTTTAGGTATGCCGTACGCTAGTAGGATTTGTTCCATATTTCCTCTGTGTATGGAATCGAAAGCCTTGGTAAAGTCAACAAATATTAATGTCGCTTGTAGGTTTTTTGCCCGTACACCTTCAAGGATTCTACGGATGGTTAATATTTGTGAGGTCGTAGATCTATTTCTTCGGAAGCCATTTTGGTTTTTTCTATGTATGTTGTCGATTTTGGGTTCTATGCGGTTTCGTAGTAGGGCATTGTAGATTTTGGCTGCTATGGATGTAAGTGTTATGCCTCGGTAGTTTTTGGCTAATCCGAGGTCCCCCTTTTTAGGGAAGGGGAGTATGCTTCCCTTCATCCATCTATCTATCGAATTTTGATTGTATACTGCGTTGCGGTGTCGGAGCAGTATGTCGTCGAATTGTCTGGTCTTCCATACTTCCGGGGGAATTTCGTCCAGCCCTGCAGCTTTCCTATTTTTAATTTTTTCGAGAACTGAGTCGAGTTCTTCTTGTGTGAACGGTCCTAGTTTAATGTCTAATTGTTTGCTAATTATTCTGGTGATTGGTTCATGTGTTATTGTCGGTAAGTTTTCGAAGTGCTGTTTCCACAGTTTTATTCTTTCTTGTTGGTTTGCTGCTTTCAGTTTTGCTTTGGCTGTGTTTTTTCTTCAACCCACTTCGTTTATTATTTGCCAGGCTAAATACGCTGTTTAAATACAAAAACAGACTCATCCCAACCAACTTTAAATTCAATCTGACCCATAGATAGGTCCCTATCAGTTGCTCCCTATCCAAGCCAGAGTGGACCCGGAAGCAATGGAAATGAAGTAGTACCCCGTATTCCTAAAAGTTCCAGTGTTCCTGGAACCTCATCATCAGACTGTTTAGATTCATATATCAGAACATTCTTCTTGGGTGGGGTCTTAACCCTCAGTAGAGAAGCAGTCGGTGTATTCTTCAGCCCAGCTAACTGGGCAAAACTTATATATATAGTACTCTACATAATATATAAAAGGCGCCTCTGGTGGTGTAATGGTTAGCAAGCTCGACTAGCAAACCTACACGAGTGAGTTCGAGTCTCATTGGGTGCCCCTTTCCTATGGCCTTGTGTCACATCTGAGCAAAAAGCTTAGTAAATTTCCATAATATATAAAAATGATAATATTAATAACGATAATCAATGTGCAACTATTAAATTGATACTATTCATTTTTCTCAATATTCTTAATTTTAGTGATAAAATTAATGATTATTATATTTACTTATTTATAGTACCCTAACTAATCTATTAGTATTCTAACATCAATAATGTTGATAGTACTATTAATAATGATTACAAATACTATAATTGATTGATAATCCACCGCTATTAATAATATTATTAATATCAAAATTACGAAGAATAATACTGATAATAGTATACTGTATACAATAGTGTTATTAATGTTAATATTCCGAACAATAATACTGATGATATTATTCTGTATATAGTATTAGTTATTATATATCAGAAGAGTTACATAAGTATTGATATTATATAAGGGAATGAAAACGCCCCCGGCATCTTTCTTAGGCAGAAGAAGAAAAGAAAGTATATTGATGGTTTGACGAAAAAAAAAAAATACACCATGATATAACTCAGTCTGGATTCAAGAGATAATAATGATAGACTTTATGAAAAACTGACTTAACTCGTCAACACTGAAAGTAAACATACGCAGAAAACCTGGAAAACAAAACCAAAAAAATACTTGATATCTTTTGACTGCAACTCAGAACAAATGTACGAAGAACATAAATCAAACCAAAATAGATACAATTATTACAATTAGTGAACGCCGCTTTTAACAATAACTTTGTAGAAAAAAATGCATGAAGCTTACATAATCTACGTAGTCTGCAACAGTAATATTTTCTGTTGGATGTCGGCTGCTTCTTGCCTTAGAAGAAACAATTACTCTTGCAGACTACGTAGATGATCTAATCAAATATCTGTTGGATAGCAGGAAGTCTCTGTGGTGCAATGGCTAAGTGTGGGACTGCAGACTTGAAGTAAGCAAGTCCAGAATCCACTCGAGGTATCACGATCACTTTCGGGCTAATACCTTTAAGAAAACTATGAACCAACTTATACTCTAAATATGGTTTCAATATTATCTCTGGGGTGTTTCTAAGGATAGCTTTGCCTGTAAATCACCAAAGAACGTTGACATGACATTAAACTAAGAAACAAACCCTGTTGGATAGCTTGGGGCAGGTAGCAAAAGGCATTGATCTTTACTTTTTTTATCAGATGAAATATTTCATGTTAGTTATTTTCATAATATATCAAACTTCTCTGGTTATTTAATGCCAAATCAGTCATTTTAGAAGGACAGTAAGGGTACTATTTAACCCATATGTGGCAGGATAAAGGGGTTCCTAAATTCCCCAAGGATATTTTTCCGAAAATGAACGTAATAGCACGACTCGAGATCGAACTCGCGTACTACGACTTCACCGTTCAGCGATTTAACGGTTACACCACGGAACCCCCACTGAATATACCATATACTTTAAAGAAGATGCTGTAATCTACTCATTGAACGCTAAGATTTTGAAACTTGTAGAAGAGACCATTTATCTCAGTAGCAATATCTCATCTAATGAAAGAGATGTCGACACAAGCATAGGAAACAAATGAACTACTATTGACAGGTTAAAAACAGAAATTTGATCTCTGATAAAGCTATACAAGATTTCTTTCAAGCTGTAGCCACCCCTAGTAGAATACACCGTCTACATCTCTGCAGAGGTATAAGGCCCCCAACGAGTATCATGGATATGACACTATACAATCTAATAATGAGGCTCCGCATATCGGACAGCTGGACAAACAACGAAGGACTCGGAGATATATAAAAATATAATCTATATTTTCATTCTTCGACGACGACGATTGTGTGTAAGAATACAGTCAGTGAGAGTGCGCACATATCTTTCATCTGTGACGGGGACTCTTTTTGTGACGTAGGACGACGGCCTGAGAACACACACGAGAAAATGACACGCCTGCTTGAGTGACCAGTGGGTCTCTCTCTTCACTTGAGCCATCAGTGGATCTCTGCCTCAGTCCAAAATTACAGACTTTATATTGTCTTTTTTAGTCCCATGTAGATATATGAATATCCTCTTCGCCCATGTATATTATTAAATATCATACAATGTTTGATATGCTATAAAACCAAACCAAACGAAGTAAAATATAGTTAATATATAAAAAATATATTTATGGATGCACTACTTGGACGCTAACTAAACGACTGGAGAAGAAGCTAGACGGCAGTTACACAAGAATGTTGCGAGCAATATTGAACAAGTCCTGGCGGCAACACCCAACAAGGCACCAACTATACGGCCACCAACCTCAACTCACGAAAATTATCCAAGTTAGACGAACCAGACATGCAGGACACTGCTGGAGAAGCAGGGACGAGCTTATAAGTGATGTACTCCCATGGACCCCCACATATGGCCAAGCAAAGCAGGACGACCAGCTCGAACATACATACAGCAGGTATGCGAGGATACGGGATGTAGCCCTTAATACCTGCCAGAGGTGATGAACGATAGGAAGAAGTGGCGAGAGAGGATCAGGGATATGCGTGGTAGCGGTACGACATGATGATGATGATGGAGGGCATACGAATTTGTCTTGGTTAATTTTATGCGTAGATGTCAGGGAATCACGTTCATTGAACACTATTATTCACTTTTTTGTACAGAGGTTGTTTTTTGTTTTCACACGGTCCCATGGAATACAAAAAAGTGAACAGATCATTCAATTGATAAGACTGTAACATTACTATTCAAGAACAAAGTAGAATTGCGAGTCATGGCAATGAAGGAGTACACCACACTAATCATATTTCCAGAACTGGAGCCTTACCATCAGATACAGTTTATTGCTTTATTTAGAAGCGACATTACCGATGTTTTTTTTTTTCCTTTTCATCTTATTAATATCACGAAGTATTTTTCCTTGCATTTTATTACTTGGATTAAATAGTATCACTTCTGTTTTTCTACAAGAATACCTTTAGCATGTCCTCGTGGTGTAATGGTTAAAGCGATGCACTGCGGAATCGTAGTACGCGAGTTCGTACTCCAGTCGCGCTATTACGTTCATTTTCGGGCAAATACCCTTGGGAAAGGTATGAACCCCCTTATTCTCCCTCCAGCTATGGGTAAATAGTAGGACGGACTAGGTTCTTCAGCCTTGGTGAGGCAACTAGTCTAGGAGAAGGAAAACTCTGAATTCAAACCTGTTAAAATCCGCTTAAAAATTGACCTTGTGTCATATCCTGCTCGAGCGGAGGGGTTGGTAAATAGTACCTTTAGCATTAAATAACCCCCAAAGGTTGATATGCCATGAAACCAGACCAAACCAAGTATATCTATAAAAACACGCTACATTCAATACGTATGAATAACCTAACAGAAACGCACACATCTACCTACAGATGCTTTTTTTTTTGCACCTCAATAGACCCATCTCAGAATATAGAAAGTAAGGTTGGTGGCCGTAGTCGAGGACGACCAGAAGGCTCCCTTATCAACAGCTACTACACTGAGGTGTAGAGAAGGACGCTACTCCTTTCCCTGGATTGTTCCACTTTATCCTTGATTCATACCTTAAATTGCCGGGTGTTAAGCAAGGTATCGTGTACCATTTTTAATGTCTTTGGTATGACGCGACCTGGGATTGAACCCTGGTCTCTCGGACGATTGCCGAACACTCTACCCACTTGGCCAATGAGCCGGTAGGATCATTCAATATCTACCAACCCATTCGCCATAAAGATGATAGGTTTGTTTGGTTTCTTCGTTTAATGCAAGTTTTGGGGTTATTTAAAGTCATAGTTAGAACAGCAGTGATACTATCAAACCCATAGCTGGGTGTGAATAAGGGGGTTCCTAACTTTCTCAATTTCTTTCCGAAAATCACCGTAATAGCGGCTTTTGGGAGCAGAATTCTTAAGTTAAACTTCATGCGAAATTTTGCTTGCACAGTTTTGAACGATTTTGTCTCCAAATAAGTAGTGACGAAAAATATTTTCTTCTCTTGTCCAAGAGATTGTGATCGAGGTATAATAGTTGTTGTAGTATACTATTTCCGAATCTGAAACAAAAAAGAACGCAGAATTATCATTAGTAGAGTTATTAGCAGTCACATGGTGTACTATGTATATTGAGACACTTTGTATAATATATAATTTGTAAAGGCATAGTTTGTAGATAACATTTTTTAACAGTTAAATGGTTATACATATTGTTACGTCTCTTCTATCATGTTCGAACGATAATCCCAATAACTTGGTACTCGCTTACTTCAAAGTTGCAGTTGAGTACTTTAAACGTGACTCCACAATGACCACCCACGCACACTATGTGACCAAAGTTAATCTTTTTTTAAGTGGAGTACGGCTGGTTTAAATTTAGAGTGTTCCATCTCTTAAACTGGTTTCCTATGTGCCAACTACTTTTCCTTAACCAAAGCTGCCCAACTATTTTCCCAAAACAAAGCTGCCCGACTACTTTTCATATCCAAGGCTACCTTACTAATTTCACAAACCAAAGCTGCCCTACTACTTTCCCTTAACCAAAGCTGCCCAACTATTTTCACAAACCAGAGCTGCCTGACTACTTTTCATACCCAGGCTACCTTACTATTTTCCCAAACCAAAGCTGCCCTACTACTTTCCCTTAACCAAAGCTGCCCAACTATTTTCCCTAACCAAAGCTTCCCGACTACTTTTCTTACCCAAGGCTACCTTACTATTTTCTCTAACCAAAGCCGCCTCACTATTTTCCCTAAACAAAACTGCTCTACTCCTTTACGTTGGAGGAGAACAGATTGTTTCATGTTGTTCCTAATGCATTGAAGCGAAAGCGCTATGCATAAGATCTCTTCCAGGATTTGAACTCAGGTCGCCATATCAAGAGCACTGGCAGGATGTGCTATGTGTATGCTTGTAACATTTCACCAAAATACCTTTATCAAATCAAGTTGGACATGGAGTGATATTTTAAAATGATATCAAAATCTATTTCCCTAAAAATTTATTGGTCTTATATTTTCTCATTGTATCTCTTGTTATTTACTCGTAGAATGAGTTTCGGAACATTCGATTGTCTCTATAATATTTGACACTCTGTAGATAACATAGTAATTTACAGCTGAAACTTTTTTTTATTGCGTTGAATTAATTTAGAGGGCTATTTCAATGCAAAATAATAGTTATTTCACATTGCAATAACCCTCTAAATTAATTAAATTCAATAAAATAAAACAATTGTATAATGCTTCAAAAAAAACTTTTGATACTTTTTTGATTTGTTTCTTTAACTTTGATGGTTTTTTTTTTCTTTTCTTTGGTAATTTATATTTTTTCGATCATCTACCAGTTTAGTCCTCATATATTTTTTTTCTGTTTTCTGTTTTCTTTTTTCTTTTCTTTTTGTAATTTATGTTTTTTCCTCTATCAAGCAGTTTGGTCCTCATATATTTTAGTTTATTTTTTAAAAAATCGGTTCCATATCTTGGAATGATTTATTTGTTATTCCAACCTTTGCAAACAGCTTTTGCACTTTTGTTCCACTGAGAATACAGTTTATCAATAACCATCTTTACGTTTTACAAGCTGGTCGAGTTAAATGTTATCTGTTTGACTCTATGGTAATTGTTTATTTACTTTCACAGTTTCGATTTTCACTTTTTCCCAGTCTTTATTCTTTAAATACGTTTAGGGCTGTATTTTTGGGCAGATCTATTTATTTATTTTTTCAATTTCATTCCATTAGTTTTGCGTCAATTGTTGTGACGTTGGATGATGTGGGCTAGGTGATCTCAGGAACTTCCAAATTTCTGTTACTTCATGACGTTTCCCGGAGTACATTCCTGGTTTTGCTTATATCTTACTCCCTTACCTGTTATATACTTTATTTTCGTGAGTTCAAATTCAGATTGATTGATTGATTGTTATGAAAGGCATTTCAACCAGTCAAGGTTTATTTCATGCTTTGTAATTAAGGATATGCTTTCAACGTATGTCCATAATTATATTTTTATGAAGACTTTTAAAACAATCGTTTTCTTTTTTCACAGGGATCAATAGATTCGATTGTCTTTCATGACCGGCTGGTTCAAAATAGATGAATTCATTAATATGATAATTCATATTGCATCAAGTCATCTTTCATCTGAGTCTTAAAATGCAATCATATCACTTCAAACAGGTCAAACCAGATGACAAGGGAAGAAATTGATTGACTTTATCTTACAATGCATGTGGAAGACCAAGTTCTTGGAAGCGTTTTTGCAGGAACTTTTCGGGACTCCTTCCAACAGAATAAGTTACCGCGTCCACGTTGTCAGGATATCTTGCAGTCAACTTCCTGCCAGATCTGGTATTTTCCACTTTCTTGGTGGGATTGTTTACTAACTCTGTGACATAAAATTGGTGTATCTAACCATAAATTCGGCTTTTTGTGGGGATGATTCTTAAGTTAAACTTCCTACGAAATTTTGCTTGCAGTTTTGAACATGTTTTTCTCCAAATAAGTAGTGACGAAAAATATTTTCTACTCTGGTCCAAGTCATTGTGATCAAGGATAAATAGTTGGTGTAGTATACTATTTTCAAATCTAAAACAAAAAAGAACGCAGCATTATTATTAGTAGAGTTATTAGCAGTCACATGGGTCCCATATATATTAAGACACTTTGTATTAAATATAGAGTTTGTAGATAACATTTTTAAACAGTGAAATGGTTATTCATTTTGTTACAGCTCTTATAACATGTTCGAACAATATGTCCAATAGTTTGGTACTCCTTGTCTCGGATGAGTCGATCGTGAAGCGCGTAACTGAATTAAAACTTATAATTCGTCTTATTTACTTGGGTTGCCATGCAAAAGGTGACTCACAGTTAAAGATAACAAAAAGGTATCGGCTGCAGGTTAAGGACTTAATGCATAGAAACAATGTATCAGAATGCCTAGGAAAATGAAATTAAATAATGGCAATTTTAAAATCATATAAAATACATTTATTCCGTTAGAATTCAACTAACAAAATAATATTAACTTATAATAAAGTCCAAGAGATATACGTAATAGACCTATCTGAGGAGCGATGGTTAACGTCAAAACTCGATATCAGCATTATAGAAAATTATGTTCTATCTTCTCTGTTGTCCATTTTCTTACAAGTAGTCGAGCATTTTCTTCCCAACTGCTCACGACGGGTTTCTATTTTCAAGTGTCCACGTTTTCAAGTTGTCCGTTCGTGCTCCAATTCGCGCCGGCTTGAAGAAAGGGGAAGATTTTTTTTTACTCCGGCGGTTGCTGATCGGCTATTTCCCATTACTCCTCTCATTGAGTGTCTACTGACGGCTGCTATGTAGCCAACTATACGTCAAAATATAACTTGTAAGTCAATAATTTTTAGGTAATCTTATTTATAAATGAGTCTGAGCTACTTTGTTTGCACACAGTTAATTTATTTGTAGGGATACCTTTTCGACAGGAGTCTAAAGCCATATTGTTATGATCGTTACCTGGATGATTTCTTTTGCTTGTTTCTCTTCACATAACGAAGCATTAATATTTTTATCCATATCTGTATAATCTACATTTCGCTTTGTCCCTTAGTATGGAAGAGGAGAATAAGTATGTTGCCTTTTTTTGACGTTTTGGTTTAGAAGGGTACTTCTTCTTTTGAAACTTGTGTATATCGAAAGCCTATTTCCTCGGGTTTATACATTAGTTAGGATTATCTCACCCCTAAAACTAGTTGGTTGGTTCTTTGGGTTTTATGGCATATCAACCTTTGTTGGTCATTCAACGCCAAATTCTGTCTATATATACATACATATTGAAACCAATAGGTAGGTAGAATTTTCTATTAACAGGATTTCATTTGTTTCCACAAGATTAACCAGTTTTAAGTTATCATATTTTTTGGTACAACTTTGTCTCTCTCAAGAAGGACAGAATGTAATCTATTTTGACGTTCTCGAACAGATTAAGTTATTTACTTTGAAAAATCTAAATCTAGGAAGGTTAATCTGGTCATATGCCTCATTCCCGGGCAATGATTATTTGTTTCGATAGTATGATTAAAGTACACATTAAAAATTTGATGAATTTTTAAAGGGTTATTTTGAAGATGCTATATCGAGTAATATTAGATAATCGAGATCAGCATATAACACCGGTAAAATGTTTGTTCCTCCTTAATGTATGGTATATGTGAAGATCCCGTGAACTGATCTTGCCTGTCAGGTATTTACTGCCAACATTTTCTCGTTGGTCATGGGTTATTTTTACTCTCTTAAGGTTAGAATAACTTTACCACCTGATCTGCCTTTTCGTTTTCTCAAAAAGGGTATCCTACTTATACTGCAACAAAGAATATAAGTTTCCGTGTCAGTGTTGTGAAGACTATAAAGTTATGATTACTCAGAGGTTGGAAGTGTGTGTTGGACAGCACGTGCCACGAGAAATACGCAAGCGGTCACAGCCCTTATAACATCTGGGTTCTCACTGTCACACGTTTCTGCCATTCAAAAACAATTGTGCAATTATTATTTATACCTGATGGATTATTTAGATGAGTGTTTCTCTGTATTGTACAAGGCTAGGCGTAAGAAATATTTCGCACTATTTGTGGCTCCAGCGATACTGAATATCGTATCGCCCAAGTCTGTGCAAACAGAGGAAATTCATATTCCCTTTAAAGTTATATGGAAAATTTGAGGAGTGGTATTTTTTATCCCTCTTCTTCACGGCTTAGCATCATTCTATTTTTGTTATCAGTTTTAGTGAAATTTTACCATTTGTTGCTTGTGAAATAACATCGGTCAAAAGGGCCGTTTAGTTTCCTTTTGTCTAATTTTCGTCATGGGTTTTACCTCTTTTATTCAATTAGAAGTACATTATTTAAATAATTATTTATGTATGCTGGACTAATAATCTCTCTCTCTCTCTCTCTCTCTCTCTCTCTCTCTCTCTCTCTCTCTATCTATCTATCTATCTATCTAGCTATCTATCTATCTTGTGCTTAATGAATTACCAGTCACATTTGGCTATACTAACCAATAATGATATTTCTTCAAGATTCATAGACATAAAGAAAAAAGATTCAAACACTTATTAGTATCTTCAAAACTATGGTAATACAATCAAATTCAATACAGAAACAGTTCTATTTCAAATATTTCAGTTTAGCATAAGAACGCAGTTTAAATATAAGTACAGTTCAATTATCAAAAAAAATTATATTTAAAGCAATTCAGTTAGGTCAAAAAATTCAGTTTAGCATAAGTATGCCGTTAGTTCTAGTCAACCCATAGATAGGACCATTATCAGATGCTACCACTACGGGTCAGAGCGTACCGGGGGCGATGGCAATAAAGGGGTACTCTGCATTCCCCAAAGCCCCAGCATTACTGGAACCTCACCATCAGATTTTTTAGTGTCGTATCCAGGACACTTGTTAGGGGATGTTTACCACTCTGCAGAGAAGCAGTCGGTGTATTCTACAGCCTCACCCGACTGGGCAATTAGGTTTTGGTATTTTGCATGTATTTTTTCTTTCCATGTCGCAAAGACATCTTCAAGTTGGTACTCTCATGGTTACATGATTGCTTGATCGATTTAAATGGCATATCAAACAGTCTGGGGTTATTTTATACCTAGACGCCATTGATTTGATTACATTTATATCAACATTTTTTATCTAGATTCTTAAGATTTTATTGCGAATTCCTATCTTATACAAATAATTACAACTGTCTTAGCTTTGTCATAAGTAAACAACTAGTCGTTGATAACATGAAAATAATGATTCATTAATCATTTTTATGTTTGAGATTATTGTTCTCATTTAGATGGTGGGGAGTCTTCTTGGTGTAGAGGCTTACGTGCTGAAGTGAGATATCTTAAAACGTGAGTTCGATCTCATGCCAGGCTATTACCAGCACTTTTGGATAAGTACCCTTGGGGAAAAGAAAGACCCTTATATGCCCTCCGATATGTTTTAGATACTTCCAATAATGTCCTTCGACAAGGATGGCTTTGGCATTAAATAGCAAAGTTTGATATCCCATTTAAAAACAAAGAAACCTAACAATTCCAATCTCAACAAGAAATAATCATTTGTTGTGATATTAATGTCTAAATTTCATAAGAAATCCTCGGTGTATATAACCATTTATTTTGTTAATGTTTCCTTTAATTGTCCTAAAACTAAAACTGATTAGCATTGTCTCTTATCCTTTTGATAACAAAGATTTGTTTTTGGCTTTTTATCGGAGTTTTCAACTTTACATTGCCCAAATGCTTATCCATACTAAACTACATATTTCGTTTTGTCAGAAGCTTTGAAAATTTAATTATCTGAATTAACATTACAACGTGGGATCATTTTATACTTTTTACATATATATTTCATTCTGCTAAGGCAGCGAACCGCATGATAAAAACATATAAGATTATTAATGCCTGATAACATTTATTGAAATGTTTAAATTGAACACATCAAAACATATACAATGCTATGGACTCTAGATGTCAAAGAATGATACAGAATGAGAAAAAGAATCAAATGTTAGGTGAGAATAAATAAATATGCCGCAGAAAACACTCTAATAAGAAGAGAAAAGTAGCAGATTTTACGACTGAAAAAACGCAGTTTTATTTCACAGCTTCTGTGATTCTATATAAATTTGTGTGAGAGGGCGCTCAAAGTGTGAAGGCTATTCTTGTAGGAAAAGAAAATGGTAACACAAGTTAAAAATCTATTTCTTTCACTTCACCCAAACGAATAAGGTATGAACCAATTTGTTCTCCACACGAGTTATAGATAAATAAAAGTAGGTCAGAAAACCAGCCTAGGAGAAGGACATCTTTGAATTTAAACCAGCAATACACCACTTTAAAATGACCTTGTGTCGCACCTTGCTCGTAGTGAGGAGTTGGATGATTATATATATATATATATATATATATATATATATATATATATATAGAATATATTAGATCTATGTATTTAATTCATGGAATTTATACTGTGACCCCGGGGTTTCATGAGTTTTTTTCGCAAAACAACCATCATCCGGCAGTTAAGAAAATAAAATGAATCGGAAATAAAAAAAAATGTGATCAAAAAACCGTTGGGATTTTGTCGGAATCTTTACGTGAGATTGTAAGTGCGTGAAAGTTTGTGGGTATGTGCGTATGCTTATGTGGATTATAAGTAAAGTAAAGTTAGCGACCATAGTCGAGGGTGACCCGAAGGCTCCCTTTTCGATAGCTACTACACCAAGGTGTAGGGGAGGGCGCTACTCCATTCCCTGGATTGCTTCTTTACTCTTGAACCGTACCTTATAATGCTGAGTGTTAAGCAAGGTGGTATCAAGTTCCATTTTTAAAGTCTTTGGTATGACTCGACCTGGGATTGAACCCAGGTCTCCCGGGCCATTGGCGAACACTCTAACCGCTGGGCCAATGTCCCGGTTGTTTGGGTGTAAGTGAAGGTACAAACCAACACTGTTATATATATATATATATATATATATATATATATATATATATGTGTGTGTGTGTGTGTGTGTGTGTGTGTGTGTATGTGTGTGTGTTTAAGTACGTTCATCAAGCAAAACTATGCATCCCTATATATTCCCAATTTTTTTTATTCGGCAATATAAAGTTCTTAATTTTTTACATTTATCTGTAAGATCATAAAAAGATCATAAAAGTTGGAATTTTTATTCATTTCAACATATTCCAGTATTCATCGACATTCATTGATAACAGGTTCGATTACTTTCCAGACAACCGGTTTATTTTTCACTAGTAAATATCTAACGGAGGCGACGCTTTGATCTTTAAATCTAGACTAATCTAAAGGTAATAACATGTAGGAAAAATCTAAGTATTAATATCAATTGTAAAAGAAAAATATAACCATAAGTACTCAGTGTCCTCATGGACGGAACCAGTTCTAAAGGTAAAACTTACAAAAGACACGTGACTTCGCGTAGTGTCTATCACTTCAAGATTCGCATTTGAAATGAAATCAGATGCTCAACAGACAACAATTTAGAAATGCTGATACAAACAATAATACTAAGGGTTTTTGGACTATTATCTTTATGTTTATTGTTATTTCCACAACGTTCCCCCCGATATGTCCTCCGGCCTACTTCAGGGGTTTGTCGAACTAGGGAACCTACAAGGAACTTCGAACTACGTCATTTATTGAATCAACGGGGGTCCCCTGTTCTTATTCAGTTAGCTATAACCGGGTACAAGTATTAAGTATTCCTGTATTGTTACTCGCCTGCACTCAGGATTGAATAAGCAACCTCCAGACGATTGTCACCTTAGAAGCTTTGGGAACCAACGCCTAGAACCGTTACGCTATGTGTCGAGCATGAATACTTAACACTTGTACCTTGTTATAGCTAATGGGATCAGAACAGGCGACCCCCGGTGATTCAATAAAGCACGTAGCTCAAAGTTCCCAGTAAGTTCCCGAGTTCGACAAACGCCTGTACAAGGCAAGATGACATATCGGCCAAAACGTTGTGGAAATAAGATTAAAGAAGAATACAATAGTCCGAAAACCCTTAATGGTATAAATCATTAAGCTTTGTCTCATAAATTTAGACAACAATAAC
Organism: Sepioteuthis lessoniana; assembly: GCA_963585895.1. Lineage (NCBI taxonomy): Eukaryota > Metazoa > Mollusca > Cephalopoda > Myopsida > Loliginidae > Sepioteuthis > Sepioteuthis lessoniana. The sequence goes on along the minus strand of OY757930.1, from coordinate 23,377,266 downwards.
ACGTTGGTTGATTTATCATTAAACAAAGAAACGAAACGAAACCAAGTAAACTGCGATAGAGGCATTTAGTATATATATATATATATATATATATATATATATATATATATATATATATATATATATATATTCCGTTAAAGAACGCGTTTTGTTTCATTTTCAAAATCTTCTAGTAAAGACGTTCGAGTCTTGTTATTTTTTGTAATGTCCGGGTCAAGATGGTGAAAAAAGTGCCGCACACTAGCCTAAGCGCTTTCGACCATTTCCTTAGTCATCCTCAGGAGTTGTGTTAGTTTCTTTGTTGCTTTCAATTTTTATTTTTTATATAAATATGGTTGTCTCATTCTGTTCTGGTGGGTGATCGAGACATAAGAAAAAAAAAAAGCCTCCACACTCGAACGTCTTCTCTTGAAGATTGTGAAAAAGAAGCTATCCGTGGTCATGTATAGTAAACGGCTATATATATATATATATATATATATATATATATAGGGAGAGAGAGAGAGAGAGCATTTTTTTATTCAGTTACTTGAAGAGTACTCTTTCAAATGATATCGAATTTACCAGCATGATTAAAAATACTTCAAAATTTTATTTAAAGTTTTCTTTTTCTTTTCTTTTCAGAAAGAGAAATGGGAATTCTCTGGAAAAAAATATCTTTTATTCTCTAAGAATAGAATTTTTTGCTTTCCTTTACGTACATTTGAGATTATTTGAGCAATATTTATTGTTCGATTAAAGAATTTTACAAATTTTCAAAACACATCATATATATATATATATATATATATATATATCATCATCATCATCATCATCATCATGTCGCACCAATAACATGGATATATATATATATATATATATATATATATAGTCATCCACAGACAGATATATATATATATATATATATATATATAGTAAAATTAAGTAAAGTTTTCGTAGTCGAGGGCGACCCCTTTTCAATCGCTACCACACCGAGTTATAGTAAGGGGCACCACTTTTTCCCCTGAATTTTTCCACTTTACCCTCTCTACGTACCTTATAATGCTGAAAGGTAAGCAGGGAGGTATTATGCAACATTCTAAAAAGATTAGCGACAACTCTACCCAATGTTTTGTTCATTTAAAGCTTAAATTGATTTTTGGAACATCCCTTGTTCATAGTTTCATTGGTGTTCGATATTGGAGAACGAACATTTCTGATCAATAGATTTAAACTTCAACTTATTCGATCACGATATAATCTATGTACTTGAGATGACCAAATAACTTGTTAAATGTTGTCGCGAAACATCTTAATATTGGCAATATACTGATCTTTTTACAATGATGAAATATCGAAAATGTTTTCTGATCATAACAGATCTATTCATTGAGATAGTTTTTAAACTAGTATGCTTTGCTAAACAAAATCTCTGCAGGATTTCTTTAGGATGTGTTGAACATTTCCATTTCCAAGTGTATCCTGGTTTCTCTGGAGAGGCTGCAGTTTTAGATTCTTCTTCTTCTTCTTCTTCTTCTTCTTCTTCTTCTTCTTCTTCTAATTATTATTATAATCATTGGTAATAGTTATAATAATAGATAAGATGGTACAAAATAACAGATGTAGGTTATGTGGTGAGAGAGACAAAACCATCAATCACATTATAAGCAAAGGCAGCAAATTAGCATAGAAGGAGTATAAAACTAGAAACGACAGGCTGGGCAAGGTGATCCACTGGGAGATGTGCAAGAAACTGAAATTTGACCATACGAACAAATGGTATATGCACAACCCAGCACCTGTTCTAGAGAATGACTCACATAAAATCTTATAGGACTTTAACATACAAAAGGATCACCTAATCTCGGCCAGAAGACCATACATAATAATAATCAACAAAAAAAAGATAACTTACAAAATTTTCGACTTTTCTGCCCCAGCTGATCACAAAATAAAACTGAAGGAAAATGAAAAGAAGTATAAATACCTCGACCTTGCTTGGGAATTGAAAAATTATGGAATATGAAGGTGAAAGGTATACCAGTCATGATTGGTGCTATTGGTACAGCAACTAAAGGATTATTAAAGTGACTGGAGAAATTGGAAATGGGAGGAAGAGTGGAGATCATCCAAACTACAACATTATTGAAAATGGCCTGAATACTGAGAAGAGTCCTGGAGACTTGAGGAGACTTTTTGTCACTCAAAATCCAGAGAAAAACCATCAGCTAAAACTGGTGTGAAAAACTTTCGTTGAGTTAATAATAATAATAATAATGGACAAAAGAACAAGAAAACTAATGAACGTGCATAAAGCATTACATTCCAGACGTTGATAGACTCTACGTATCAGGAAAAGAAGGAGGAAAAGGACTTGCCGGCATTGAAGACAGCGTTGAAGCATCGATACAATGACTCGAAGACTACGTAGGAAAACACGAAGGAGGCCTGAAGACATCCACCAAAAAAAAATACTGACAACACAATATACAACAGAATGACAATAACTAGGAAATAAAAATGGGAAGAAAAACAACTCTATCGGCGTTTTAAATGACTAATAAACAATATCTCATGACAGAAAACCTGGATCTGGCTAAGAAAAGGCAACTTTAAGAGAGAAACAGAATCTCTCTAAATAGCTGCATAACAACACTATAAGAACTAATCCTATCAAAGCGAAAGTAGATACAACTCAACACAATAGCAAATGCTGGTCATGTGGCGACAGAAATGAAACGATCACTCACATAACAGACGAATGCAGGAAATTAGCACAGGATTATAAGACTAGACACGACTGGGTGGGATACGCACGGATACCCTAATCTCGGCCTGAGGACCAGATAATATAATAATAAACAAAAAATAAGAATTTGTAAAATTGTCGACTTTGTTGTCCCTGACCACAGAATAAACCTGAAAGAATGTGAAAAGAAGGATAAGTACCTCGACCTTGCTAGAGAATCAAAAAACTAAGGAACATGCAGGTGACAATTATAAAAATTGTAATTGGTGCATTTGCCACAGTAACTAAAAGATTATTTAAGGGCCTGGATGACTTGGGAGTTGGCAGTAAAGTGGAGACCATCCAAACAACAGCATTATTGAAGACGATCACAATACTGAGAAGAGTCCTGGAGAATTGAGTAGATTTGCTCTCACTCAAACTCCAGTGAGAAACTCTTAAGGATTAAATAATGATAATAATGATAATAACAATAATAACAATAATAATAATAATAATAATAATACGGTGTGCGGTGACAGAGATGACACTATTAATCACATAATAAGCGAATGCAGCAAATTAGCACAGAAGGATTTTAAGGCGAGACACGATTGAGTTGGGAAGATGATCCACTGAGAAATGTGCAAGTAATTTAAATTTGACCAGACTAACAAATGGTATATGCACAACCCAGCACCTGTCCTAGAAAATGAAACATATAAACTCCTATGCGACTTTAACATACAAACGGATCCCCAAATTTCGGCCAGGCGTCCAGACCTTATAAGAATCAACAAAAAAGAAGAGAATTTGCAAAATTGTCGACTTTTCTGTCCTGGCGGACGGCAGAATACATCTAAAGGAATATTGAAAGCAGGATAAATACCTCGACCTTGCTAGTGAATTGAAAAAGCTGTGGAACGTAAAAGGGACGATTCTACCAATTGTGATTGACAATAACTAAAAGGATTATTAAAAGGCCGGGAAGACTTGGAGGTTAGCGGACGGGTAGAGACTATCCAAATGACTGCATTGCTGAGAACGGCCAGAAACCTGAGACAAGACCTGGAGACTTGAGGAGACTTGCTGTCACTCAAACTCCAGTGAAAAACTATCAGCTAACACTTATGTAAAAAAATCTAAAGGAGTAAATACTACTACTACTACTACTACTAATAATAATAATAATAATAATAATAATAATAATAATATCGGCTTACTACGATCTTTCGGCGAGTTTTTGACCCAGGTCTTTGGTAAGAAAAGTTATATATATATATATATATATATATATATATATATATATATATATATATATATATATATATATATATATAGTATTATTCGGTCCGGTTAAACCAGAGAAAATCATTCAGGAGCTGAACATTTAAATTTTCCTGGCAGAGAGCTCAATGTAATTGATTTTACAGAGCAATATTTCTTTAATAGCTAGATGTAGACATAGGACATAGACTATACATTTTAAAAACATAGAAATAAATAGTGAAACCAGACAAAAAACGTATCCAATATACACACAAGGAAAAATAGGTAGCTAAATAAATAGTATCGAAATTAATATAAGCATTAATATTTCCCTTAAAAGTTAATTATCAAACTTAACATGACAAGAAAATAAATGAAATAAAATTATTTAAAAGTTAAAATACCGTAATTATAACTGACGGAAGAATTTTAAAAATAAAATAAATAGGTAAATAAAAAAACGGAAATTCAATAAAACGAGGAGGTAACTCTTCAAATCTCTTCCTCCCTTCCTCCCCACCCACGAGTCTATTCTGTTTTATTTATCCATTGGATCTGAAGAAGTCCTGTTATATTTTTCTTCGTGTTTCTGATTAACACTAGAAACGAAAAAACAGGATGGAAATAAATTTATAATCCTAAAATAACCGGTCTTTGTTTTTTTCTTTAAAGATATATATATATATATATATGTGTGTGTGTGTGTGTGTGTGTGTGTGTGCGTGTGTGAGTGTGAATGTAGACTGGGACTGCCATATATATCCTTAATCCGTTTACGCGTCTCTTTCTTCATCCTAAGGTTAACACAACTTCTAGCGTGGGGGTAGTTTTGTAGCTCACTTTTTTCCATTACTATATCCCAGTCTTTGTATTCACTTATCTGTTTATATTCTTTAAATTATATATATATATATATATATATATATATATATATATATATATCAGTCTTCTAGGCTGTCCATACAAAATTGATATGTAAGTCCTTGTTGTTCGAATGACGTTTGTACATACACGTGTCGATATTCATTAGAAAACGTCTTCTTTGTTTCTCTGGCAGTGCCCTCTATGTCTTATTCGTATTTTTTATAGTGTGTAACATCGAAAGCAGAGGGAATTACACCATTTGTTTACTGGGATGTGTTCTCCAGGTTTTCTTCTAGACAGATTTGTCTCTGTTTGCTTTATAAACATCCATGTGGTGCATCCATATAATAATACTAACACAGCAACAACTTGGAAGAAATGTCGTTCTCTTTTATCGGTTTGGTTTGGTTTTATTTCACATCAAACATTATATATTATTAATGCCAAATCTCTCTCTCTCTCTCTCTCTCTTTATATATATATATATAAACAGTTCTATTTCAAGCAATTCAGTTTTGCATTAGTACACAGTTTAATTCTATTTGACCAATAAATTGGACACTATCAGGTGCTACAATTTTGGGCTAGAGGGAACCTGGGATTGTTGGCAAGGAAGGGGTATGCATTCTGCATTCTCCAGAGCTCCAGCATTGATTGCTCCCACCATCAGATTTTTTGGATTCATATCCAGGACAGTCGTGGTGGGGGCTGGACTCTTATCCTTCTTCAGGGAAGCAGTTGGTGTATTCTACAGCTCCAGCCGACTGGGCAATTATTTTATCTGATATATCCGATTTCCATATGATCGATAACATAGTCATGGCCTACAATCACATTCAACAGGTGATATATTGCTTCTGATATATATATATATGTATATATATACTTTCGATGTTTTCACTACTGTGTTAGCTGATGGTCTTTCACTAGAATATGAGTGACAGCAAGTCTTCTTCAGTCTCCAGGAACCTTCTCATTTTTCTGGCCGATCTTACTGATACTGTAGTTTGGATGGTTTCCACCTGTCCTACGTTTTCCAACTCTGTCAGCCCACTTACCAACTCTTTGAGGATCATTCCATGTCCGCCAATTACAAATAGTCACAACGTCACCTTCATGTTCAGTAGCTTTGTTAATTTTTCGGCAAGCTTCAAGTTGTTTTCTTTTATTTGATTTTCACGATTTGATTTTCGCCGTATATATATATATATATATGTATATTGCAGGTTCTTTTTTTTTTTTTTTTTTTTTTTTGTTAATTATCACTTCGTCTCTATTTCTATCCCAAAATCCCTGAGAATTTTCTGTGTCGCATTATCCAGAAATGATTTTGGTTTGTACATGAACCATTTCCGGACATTGGTATGATGGTGAGAATGTTCACCAATGGCTCCGGAGACCGGGCTTCAATCCCAGGTCGAGGCATACCAAAGACTCTAAAATGGTACTTGATGCATCCTTGTTTAACACTCAGAATCATTAGGTATTGATCAAGGGTAAAGTGGAGCAATCTTGGGAAAGGAGTAGCATCCTGCCCTACTCCTTGATGTAGTAGCTATCGAAAAGGGAGCCTTCAGGTCACGCTCGATTAAGATCGCCAACTTTACTTTAATTTCATGAACCATTTTGTAGTATTGCAAAACCATAATTTCTAGCACAATTCTCAGTGGATTATCTTTCCTGCACAGTCATGTCTAGACTATCATTCACTTTATGTTAGCTTACTGCATTCTCTTGCTAAGTGATTAAACAATTCGTCTATATCACCACATAACCAACACTTACTAATAAGTTGAATTTTATCTTTTTTTTGCTTGAGCATAATTGGTCCTTACGGCGTTGTTTTGTACTTCTATTAGAACAGATTCAGTTTCTTTCTAAAGGTTTCCTTTTTGTTGTCATTTTCAGGAGCAATTACTCACGTTTATTGCCATAAGATATTATGATAAATTAGATGGACTAAAAAAAACGCATATAAAAAGTTACAAACATTTTTGAATTTATTTTAGTTAATTTACAAATAGAATTATACTTTGGACTCCTTTAAATATGTCTGGCAATTTAGAAATGATATTAGAAATCAATAAGACCAACTCAATAAATTTGTTTTTGTTACACAAAGTTACAAATTATTCACACCGATATAAAGTAAATCTTTATTTCTTAGTTATTTCCAACACTCATTGCAAGATTATACAAACAATAATTACGATGTTCTTACGATATGTTTCCAGACTTTTTCGTATGCGCACTTTTATTGATAGTACTCACATGAAACTCTTCGAAGTAATCTCCGCCGACGGCAATGCACTTAATGTACCGTTCCGACAACTTCTGGAAGGCTCCGTGGAAGTTTTCTTGTGTTGAGCGTGTCAATGACCTTCGTCACAGCCTCTTTCATCTCCTCAATTGTCTCATAACGACAGCCTCTGAGCTTAGGTAATAAGCAAAAGACACAGGGAGCAAGGTCTGGACTAGAGGGAGGATGACAAACTGTCTTGATGACGATCTTGGTAAAATATTCTGTGACAAGGACGGAATTGTGGACTGGTGGATTGTCCTGGTGGAAATGCCACTGACTAGATTTGAAGAGTGCTGACCTCTTCCGATGGAATCTCTTCCAGAACTCCCTTAAAACCTCAACATAGTAACCCTTAGCCTAACCCTAACCCTTTGGCCAATAAACTCTGGTGTACTGACTTCCTTACTCCTCCCAAACCTCTCATCATCCCTCACAGACTCCCTGCCTTCCTTGAATCTCTTATGTCACTCAAAAACTGATTCTCAATTTATGCAAGATGATCGAAAAGCAGTCTGAAGCATCGCATACGTTTCTCTGGCATATTTTCCAAGTTTAAAACAGAATTTTATTGCATATCGTTCTTCTAAAGTGTCAGACTGCATTTTTGAAATTCACCAGCTGTGACAATCAGGTTTAGTAGAGTGTATTCCGATTTCTATTGTAGCTGTTTATTTGAAGCAGAAATCATATAAATTGCTCAGTCAGCTCATAAGATGTATAGCAATAAGATACTGAATTTTAAAGTTTCTACTACAATTTTAAATGCCCATACGAAAAAGGTCTGTAAACTTATCGTATACACCTCGGACATGGACAGTTTGGTGGTAAATCTAACTATGGCAAAATTTAATAAAAACTTCGTTCAGATAGAAAATACTAGTAAGTAAAGTTGGCGAACGTTGTCGAGGGGGAGCAGAAGGCTCCATTTTCAATAGCTACAACACTGAGTTGTAGAGGAGGGCGCTACTCCTTTCCCTGGATTGCTCAATTTTACCCTTGATACATACTTTAGAACACTAAGTGTTTGGCAACTAGGTATCAAGTACCATTTTAAAGTCTTTGGTATGACGCTACCCGGGATTGAACTCAGGTCTCCCGGACCAGTGGCGAACACTCTACCCACAAGGCCAATAATTAAGTTTAAATAATGATTATTTTATAATGATTGAGTAAATAATTAAGGAATTAGCTTTATGAATGTTTCGGCTACGGTCATTGTCCCCATTTTGATTAGATTATTAATATTTTTTTCCTTACCATTTTTTACATCAACATTAGTCGGTGGTCGTTCACTTGAGTTTTAGTGACAGCCAGTCATCTTAAGTCTCCTGGACTTATCTAAGTATTCTGCCCGATATCAACAATTCTGCAATCAGGATTATCCAGCATGTGGTGACTGTTCTACTGTTGGTATCATGTTCCATAGGATTTTAGTTTTCAGGCAAGATCAAAGTATTTTTTGGCTTTTTTTTCAGCCAGAATTGCGAAATCCACTCATTGCTAATTCTTTTTTCTTGTTAATACCAAGTATGGCCTTCTTGTTAGGAATTGGTAAACCGTTTTTATCACAAAATCCTTGAGAATTTTATACGTCTCATCCTCTTTGACTATTCTGGGTTGTGTATATATCATTTGATAGCATGGTCAAATTTCAGTTTCTGGCACTATTCTCAGTGGACCACTATCTACACAGTCATGTATTTTTTTTTGTACATTTACGCTAGTTTGCTGTCTTTGCTTGATGAACGAAAACCTTTAGACTGATGTGACTCGCCGTTCTACAATAGCGATAATGGCATGTTATTATTATTATTATTATTATTATTATTAGTAGTAGTAGTAGTAGTAGTAGTAGTAATAGTTCGCCCCTTGCATTTTTGGACCCCAGTTTTAACGGGTTGCTTTTCAATCAGAGTCTGTGAAACAACAAATCTCTGATTTCCAGTACTCTTCTGAGTATTCAAGCTAATCTTAACACGGCTGTAGTTATATGGTCTTGTCTCATTCTTTGAGCCCCAGTTTCCCAAGTTTCTTCTACAGGATTCTGTGGACCATTCCAAGGATAATAACTACAATTGCTATCAGCTTCAGCTTCATTTTCCTCAGCTTTTTCAGCTCTGGCCAAATCAAAGAATTTGTTGACAGTCTTTCCAATCTTTAATAGTCTCTCTGTGATCCGCTGAGACGACTAATACCACTAAATGTCAAGTTTTTTTCTCTCGTAAATTAGTACAAAATCTGGTCATCTGACTCTAAATAAAAGATAAGAGAAAAAATCTTAAACTTTTTGTGGAGATGAAGTTGATCGAACAGTTCAGAATATACCAAATTGCAAAGCAGGATTAGCGATCAATTGAGCATATAATGTTATTTCAATAAACTTAATTTATAAACTGTTAGCTTATTGCATTTGATTTTGTTCATGTAAAAATCAAGTGTATTTTGGCTCTCACTGTATTTATATCTGCCGCAATGTACGGTATTAGAGAAGGAAATCTTGAAATCAATGGATTTACAATTCTCCATATTCGATCGAGTCAAAAATTACAGTAAATATTTTTTCGAGGCTGTCATACACCATCATCTATTTACATAAATAAATAAAGAATAACAGATGTTATAAAACAGAAAGATTGATTACAAAAATATTTTATACCCAAAATTATAGAACAACATTTTAAATATACCTGAAAATTAAATTGAAATAATTTCACGTTAGTATTTATACAGAATATCAACAATTCTTTTTCTTCAGTCTTCTCTGCATTTGCCGCCATATGAATTTACTGAATTGTCATATTACATAGAATATACGAGGGTTGATATGCTATTTGAAAGAAGAAACTGAAAACATGTTCTATTACTTCTACGATTTCTGCTAGAAATCAATCGTTATCACTGTTTCTCTCGTCCTAAAAATTTCATCACTGATCTCACAAATATTCTCAATTACATCAAGATGTTGGCTTTGATATAGTAATTCATTAACCTTGACCTTTTCACTTTCGAATATTGATTTATGTTTTAATAAAAACTTTGGCACAGTTTGGCGTTATCACCCAGTTAATGGCGTCATCTGCAGATTAATATTTGTAGCACAATCCATAAATGAATAGCCGGTGTGTAGGCAACTGCTCCCAATATATATCTGCAGTATGGGCAGTGATGGGTACAATATCGAGATAGATATTTGTTTGCTAGGGAGGGAAACAGAGAAAACATTCCACATCATTTTAGTGTTGGGCTTTTTGTTGTTTTATATCCGTTAATTCGCAGAGGCTATGGAAGTCAGAAAAAAATAGACACCACTATATATCTTCTTCGTTACACGCTGGACAGTCTATCCTTGTTTACATCCCAGCAATGTAAAATAAACAGGAATCAAATCATAAAATATTCTTAAATATATATATACATACATATATATATATATATATATATGATAAATACAAGTTGTAAAGTGGATAAATCGAACACATACAACATATTTAGTAGTAAATGTTTCGTTCTTTATTTAAGGAAGAACTCATTCTGACTAGAATAAATTTGGGTTTTCCTACATTTTAGCAATTGAGGAAATAGATAAAATATTGGTGAATGTACAAAAATATATAAAGGGAGGAGATGGGTCTAAGAACAAGAGACAGTTAAGGAAAGAGGAAGGAGGGAAAGAGATTTAGGTTTGAGTGATGGTTGTATGGGTTTTGGTTTTGAATTTGATCTTCTGGGTAGATGGACAAGACTATATGCTATCAAGTCTATCAGGTTTCATTGAGATTTGACCAGAGAGAGGTGGATACAATTGGAATGATTGGCCGGATGGTCAAGAATTATTATTTTAAGGGATGCAAAGGGTGCAACTTTTTATAATAGGTTCTGTTTGTGTTTCTATCATTCATGAATCTTAAAAACAACAAAGGTCTCAGTATTGATCCCTCAGGAACACCAGAAGTTATATAATGTTTCAAAATAACTCTTACCAATTTTTGCTTTCATAAGAGCCTGAGTATAAAAATGTCATTTTAAAAATATTAAAACCGGTTTTTGGCATAATGGTTTGAGTGTTCGGCAATGGCCCGGGAGACCTGGGTTCAATTCCATGTTGAATCATTCTAAAGACTCAAACTAATTGTACTTGATACCTCCTTGCTTAACACTCAGCATTATAAGGAAAAGTGGAGTAATCCAGGGAAAGGAGTAGCGCCCTCCCTTACACCTTGATGTTGTAGATATCGAAAAGGGAGGCTTCGGGTTACCCAGGACTATGGTCGCTAAATTTTATTATAAGAAAATGTACTCACGCGTAGGCTCCAGTGTTAATGTATCAAAATTGAAGATTAATATTGAAATAGGAAGCTATTCGAAGAGGAGTGACAATTTTTTTTAAGTAAAAGGTTGGAGTTATAGGGAAATATCATACAAATTAGTATAAACTACTTTATTAAAAAGAAGAATGAAAGGTGATTTAATTGAGATTTTCAAAATAATTCATGGAATTTCAAATCTTTGTTGAAATTTGTTTATATTTCCCCTCGAACAGGAAAGTTAGTATTAAAGCCAATATCAAATACACAATCAACTTAAAAAATTTTACTATTTTGCTAAGAGAGTACCATATCTTTGGACAAAATTACTGAATCCAAAAAAAAAAATCAGCAATAGTTCAAAAGATTTAAAAATTGAGTTGAATGGTTTCTGAGATCGATGCAAAGAAATAATTCAAGATAACATTTTGGCTAAGAACACTCCTATCCAATTATTCCCAATACAGATAATGCGTTTTCATGGCCGATTTAAATGTAAGTTATTGTAAACGTTGAGGGATTTGACTTCAGTAAAAACGTTATTGAAATCTTGGTTCGCAAAAGCAGTGCAACACTATCAACTGAAATGTTTCCAGTCCAAATTCTACCGTTATCTAACACTCAATGACAGCTGGTGTGTCATTACAGTTCACAATTAAAATTCATTAATCAGCTGATTTTAGTTCTTTTTAATTAATACGAAGAAAAGAACTTGTCATCATTTAAAGTGCTGTCCTGCAGCTTTGACTAAGTGAGTTTGAAATCTGCTCTCTCTATAACGTTCCCTTTCGGACTAATAATCTTGGAAAAGGCATGATCCCCTTATTCTTCCAGTTATTGTGAAATAATATCACTGATCCTATTTACCAACCCCTCCGCTAAGGCAGGATATGACAAAAGCTCAATTTTTTAGCGGAGTTTAACAGGCTTGAATTCAGAGTTTTCCTTCTCTTAGACTAGTTGCCTCACTAAGGCTGAAGAACCTAGTCTGTCCTACTATTTACCCATAGCTGGAGGGAGAATAATTGGATTCATACCTTTCCCAAGGGTATTAGTACTATGTGAAATGCAATCAGACTAGTCCAGGGTTTGAACTCGTGTCGCCGTGTCTATTTCCTACGACGATAACCATTACACCACGGACACCTCCATGTGAAATGATATCACTGATGTTTTCTACAATGATGGGCTGGGCTTTAAACAAAACCACCAAGGTTTATTTGCCATTAAAAACGAAGAAAACAAATCTTGTCTTCAAGTAGATTTGGCCGTTCCAGCGAACCACAAATTGGAAGTGAAAGAAGAAGTAAAGTAAAGTTGGTGACCTTGGTCGAGGGTAACCTGAAAGCTCCCTTTTCGATAGCTACTACACTGAGGTGTCGGGGGAGCGCTACTCTGGATTGCTGCACCTTACCCTTGACCCCTACCTTATATTTCTGAGTGTTAAGCAAGGAGGCATCATGTACCATTTTTTAAGTCTTTGGCATGACTCGACCTGGGATTGAACCCCGGTCTCCCGGACCACTGGCAAACAACTAAAGCAAGATAAATACCTGGACGTTGCCAGGGAACTGGAAAAGTTATAGAAAATGACAAGCGACAATGATACTGATCGTAATTAGAGACGTTAGAAGAAATCTTGAGAAAGTGGATAAAAAAAAAAAAAACTGGGCGAAATGAAGATTAGAAGAAGAATTGATATCATCCAGCATCACAAAAATTGTCTTGCATACTTTGGGTTGTTCTGGAGATTTGAAGGTACTATTTACCAATCCCTCCGCTCGGGCAGGATATGACACAAGGTGAATTTTTAAGCGGAGTTTAACAGGTTTTGAATTCAGAGTTTTCCTTCTCCTAGACTAGTTGCCTCACCAAGGCTGAAGAACCTAGTCCGTCCTACTATTTATCCATAGCTGGAGGGAGAATAAGGGGGTTCATACCTTTCCCAAGGGTATTTGCCCGAAAGTGAACGTAATAGCGCGACTGGAGTACGAACTCGCGTACTACGATTCCGCAGTCCATCGCTTTAACCATTACACCACGAGGACACCCCAAAATTCTGGAGATTTGAAGGTACTTGTAAATTCAGACTTTAGTAATTCCTCCAGCGGTTAGAACTGGCTTAAAAACTTGTAAGGAATAAAAAAATATATAATAGAGAATCTATTCATAGTGTTTAGATGTGTAATTTATATTACTTTTCTGTAAAGATTTATCTAGAATGAAAATACTTTTGTTGCACATCAATTAATTACTTTTTCTGTTTTTATTAATTATGAAATACCTTATTCAGGAACTCAAAGATAATGGAACGTCATTACTAAAGAATGATCTATTCAGACAGATGATTCCATCTATGTTGTTAAATTGACATCGTTTCAGTGGTCGTATCCAATAGATTTCTGGAAGTAGTCGGTAGCAATCTGTCAAGTTCAAACCTAACTCATAATTCTCTCTGCAGGAATATTCCTATCCTGCTGTCTGTGCTAACGGATCTTATATACATTAATTATGCCAAGATAACTCTCCCTTATTATACGCTGTTATTTCATTTCATTGGACCAGAATGTATAATTTTCAGTGCCTTTAACACCAATTGAACTCATGACCATCAAACAGTTGGATTCACAAGGAACTCATATTGAAATTCTACCCCCAAATACACATGCCGTGTAAAAATCTTAATACACAGAATGAAAGCAAATCATCTATGAGTGCAAAATGTATACAGTTTTGTTTTTTAACACAGTGTTCTACCCGTTCGATATATATTTCGTCCACTTGCCCCAGTACCTTGGGGGGTGTCCTCGTGGTGTAATGGTTAAAGCGATGTACTGCGGAATTGTAGTACGCGAGTTCGTACTCCAGTCGCTCTATTACGTTCACTTCCGGGCAAATACCCTTGGGAAAGGTATGAACCCCCTTATCCTCCCAGCTACGGGTCAAATAGTTATTCTAGGAGAATGGCTTTGGCATTAAATTACCTAAAAAGAGTTGATATGCCATTAAACAAAGAAACCAAACCAACCCAGTACCTTGAGGTATGCAATGGCATTGACCTGTTGGTACTCCGAGAGGTTCGGTTGCAAGATATGGCCCTTGTTCATCATGAAGTCAAGGGCCATCGTAGATGATGTTATTTTGATGTCTATCACTTTGGGTATCTCTATTTTGTTTCTGACCAATAACCCAAAGAACCTGAACAATTTCAAGAAGCTGAAAACAATATTTATGTGACCTACGAGGAACATGACTCCAAAAACACAATTTTAACTTGACTTACTGTAATATTGCAATCCCTGCGTCACAAGAAGGATGTGACACAAGGTCATATTTTTTTTAACTAGAGCAAAGTTAGTTTTGTGGACTGTCAAAATGGAATCTATGATTTTAATGCTCTCGGAACATCTGAGATGAAATAAAAAATGATAAAGTCTGACATATGCCATGGTGAATTACGATAGATTGTCTTATTTGTATGGTTCACTAATTGTGTGTCCTCAAATAGCTAATGCACAATGTTTAGTACGGGAGATTTATATTTGTATATTTTGTAAGTTTTTTCTTTGAACACTTGTTAACTATTTCGTTAAGAGACAATACAAATTTAGGTAATTTTGCAACAACATGTTGTACTTATAAATTATTTTTAGAAATTAATTGTTCTACATGTTATTTTTCATGGTGTAAAGGTTGTCTTAATAAACTATTTAGTTCAACATCGTTTACATGTTATAAAATTCAAACAATAATTCATTTCAAATATGTAAATTAATACGATTAATTGTCTATGGTAAGAATTTAACAGTGAACCTAGTTAAGGAATTAAAAATAGCCGTGATATCTTCTGATAAGACGCTGAGTATTTAATTTTTGTTCTATCTTTTTTTTTTCATTGACTTGGTAGGCACTTCGTACTGCTTATGTTATCTTTTTATTTCTTTCTCTTAAAAAGTATTCCCTCCTCGTTGATATCGCACAAACCCTTTATTTTCATATTCAAAGTAAAGATATAGATTTCAACTTGAATTAAAAAGGAAGGTAATTAATCAATTAGAAATTCTTTTTAAAGTGTGCAAATAATTTTAAATAAAAATGACATAAGTCCTACTTAAAACTTTTTCTTATTGGGTTCGGAGTTTTAGTATTTGTACAATGTACAAAGGAATACATGAAGCTAAATTATTTTTCCTTTAGAAAGTTTCGGCTAAGTTTTTCTTTTAAAATCTTTGTTCATTTTAGAAAAAGACGAAAGATGAAAAAAAAAAATCGCATCTCCATTTCATTTTTTCATTCACAAATCTGAGAGAAGACAAGTTTCAGTTTTAACTTTCAAACCGAAATATATTTTTTCTTTAAATGATTTCCTCAGGGTTCCCCTAGAAAATAAATAACTGTTATTTCATATTAGTTGTTACATTTCGACATAAAGATCCTAACTGTGGAAACGATGTAACCACAGACGTAACATCATTTATTTGCTAGACATATTTATTTAGTTACGAATACTACGTATTTTTGAAAATTGACAATAATAATAATAATAATAATAATAATAATAATAATAATAATAATAGAATTATAAACTGGGAAAATATTTCAATGGAGAAAAGTTAACACGGAAAGGAAAAAAAAAAATAAGTCAAGTACTACCTTATATATCAACGAATAATAATACTGAATTAAATGAAGTAAGATATGCCGGGGCAAAATTAATTTGGGAGAAAACTGGAAACCCCTAAAAAAGCAGGGAGAAAAAATCAAAACCAGTATGGGATATTCGACTGGAAACGCAGATAAAAAAAAATCTACGAAAACAGGTTAAAATGATAAAACAAAGGAAAGACGCTAAAACATGTAGGGACGTAAAAGAAAAGGCAACACAAGAAAAAACAGCAATAGAACTGGAGGAAATAAACCAGAAAGTTCTAGCGAATTAAAGAAGATTAAAGTGATATCGACTAAGTGTAAAACAATACAGGAAAAACTGGACATTCCTAAACAATGAAAGAAAATTCTACCAACAAGTTAGAGATGACATGAAAAAAATATCAAACTGACAAATGCCTGACCTTGACAGAATACATGTATTCTGGTGCAAGGAATACACCTCTATTCATGACAGACCAGCACAAGAAATGAACAGATGCCTACAAGGAGCACACGTACCCGAACGTTTTAGAATAAAACGCTGAAAATGTTCCAACCAACAACTTCAAAATAAAACGCTACAAATTAATAAAAAAGGAAAAACTCAACAGTCAAGCCAAAACTACACACTCCCTGATGGCAACTAAAAGTATGCTCGAAAGCGCTTAGTCAGAAGATATGGAACAATTCCTTTACTATCTAGATCCCAACAGTAGGAAAATAACAAAGAATCTTGAAAAGATAAAATTAAAGATTATAAAGTGTTTCAACATCTTTAAGAAAACTTGTTTGATTAATAACTTCTGCCTGAATATGTACTCTTCAATATATATATATATATATATATAAGTTTGGATGGTGCGAATGATTTCGTTGAAGGTTCGACATATATCCACCAGCAGGTCAACCACTATTCGCAGGCAAGTGAAGACAATATATATTTCTGGACGAGTTCTATAAAGAACTTATTTGCTCCTGGTGTATTTAGTGACAGCCTTTTTGCCTTCAGAGACGGCGTGTTTGGCCAATTTTCCTGGCAGAAGGGGGAAATCAGCGGTCTGTACCTCACGGCTGGTGATGGTGGAACGCTTACTGTAGTGAGCAAGACGACTGGCTTCAGCGGCGATTCTCTCAAACAAATCGTTGACAAAACTGTTCATGATAGACATGGCTCTGGTGGAAATACCAGTATCAGGGTCAACCTGTTTCATGACTATATATATATTTCATTATGCATTATTGGAATGACAGTGTATATTTTTCACTCCTAACTGTTCCTCTTGTTAAATTTATCGATCTATCTTCACTGATTTCATTTAGGACAGTCACATGATGTCACTTATGACCAGTAAATGATTTGACGTCTAATCGAGTGCATCTTGATGAATGCCACACTGAACCAACGGCAGTAATTAACGCTGGATTCGCTTAAGAGATTAAGCAATAATGTCGAAATCAGATGATCTTGGATTTGCGGGTGAACGAGAACAATTGATGCTAAAATGTCGAGAAACCTTCCCATTGAAGCACGTGACATGATAATTATTGCCAATCACATTTCACTAGTACTTATTAAGGTCGTGTGCTGTAATGGTCAGTGGTCAAATCACAAATATTGAAATAAGATTTATCAATATCAAGGAACTATTTTTAAAAAGGCAACACACATCTGTAAGAGAAAGGTAACTGAATATTGTGAAGTATCTGGAGAGTGGTAACTCTTAAAGACCTGGGACATATTGTACGACAAATGTCCACACTAATGTCACTCAAATGATATTGTGAATGTCACAGCTAATTTAAGTCTCACTATTCTTGAAGGGGGATGTAAAGCGATAGTTTAACTATAAATAAACGTCATTGTGTTATAGGACCTTGATGAAAGTTGCAGGAGTCAAAGATTAACTGAAGATACGATGTCGATTAAATACGAATGGGAAAAGACAGACATGTCATTAAAGAAAATGGACCATCTACTTCACCATATTTACCAATCCCTCCACTCGAGCAGGATATGACACAAGCTCAATTTTTAAGCGAAGTTTAACAGGTTTGAATTCAGAGTTTTCCTTCTCCTAGACTAGTTGCCTCACCAAGACTGAAGAACCAAGTCTGTCCTACTATTTACCCATAGCTGGAGGGATAATAATTGGATTCATACCTTTCCCAAGGGTATTAGCGCTATGTGAAATGCAATCAGTCTGGTCCAGGATTTGAACTCGTGTTGCCGTGTGTCCAATTCCTACGACGATAACCATTACACCACGCACACCGTCTACTTCACTACCGTGTTTTAAGTTCCCTTTATCCGGGTCGGAAGTCAGGAAGGCATAAAGTGTTCTTTTTTTAGTCGTTGAAAGAATTGGTATATCGAAACCCACCGTTAATGAATTGGTGGGCCCGATAGCTCCAGAATTTAACCTCTTGTCTTCTGCTGGTTATTAACTGACTGACTGACTGATTGACAAAGTCTTTTCAAAAATACCCTGCTTCTGTGACACCATTTTTACACTTACCACGAGTGATCTAGTCGTTGATCCTTTGCTTTTGGTTATACAGCTGGTCAGCAATGTCACCGGGGTTGGGAGGGATGTGACTACATTATAGTAATCACTCATAGTGTCATGGTTATCGTCGTAAGCAGTGAAAACAGTGAATCGTGTTCAGTTCTGGCCAATGTTGTTTATGTTTCCTTTTTCGTTAATGTCCTTTGGGAACCCATGATTACATCTGACTCTCTCATCACAAATAGTTGATAGAACAGCCTGAATCTTTAGTTAGGCGAACGGCTAAAAAGAGGGCACAAACAAATTCAAACTAACTTTACTCTACTTTAAAACTGACCTTGTATCACGTCCTGATTTTGACGTAGGGGTTGTAAATGAAGTTGTAAAGTTGGCGACTGTTGTCGAGGGTGACCAGAAGGCTCCCTATTCAGTAGCTACTAAACCGAGGAGTAGGAGAGGGCGCTTCTCCTTTCTCCGGATTGCTCCACTTTACCCTTCATTCGTACTTTATAATTATGAGTGATAAGCAAGGAGGTATCAAGTACCATTTTTAAAGTCTTTGGTATAACTCGACCAGACATTGAACCCCGGTCTCCCAGACCATTGGCGAACATTCTATCCATATTACATTATGTCAACTTAAAATAGAACATTTAGGCTTATGTTCACTGTAGATCACATATATATTGTTTGACTTGACCTACTTTAATGTCATTAGATAGGTCACATAAAAGTTACCAAAAATCCACGTGATTAATAATGTAACTGGACATGTTTTTATCAAATGAGTCTAAATACATTAGAATTTGGTCGAGTTTTGTGGCATATAATCCATTGTAGGTAATATAATATCAATTCCTGTTCGTGTTTATTGATTTAATTTATACGATTTATTAACGCATTCTGCAGATAACATTTTCAAATGAGCCTGAACCCATTGTTATTTTTGGCATACAGCCTATTTCTATTTAACACGAAAAAGTTCTGTTTAATTTTAATCATTAGTCAACTATTATTTTTAAAACTAATAATTCAATTCATCATTTGTCATTAATTTGCACTCAGTTAAATGCTTCCATGTATTGCAATTTGTCATTACTAATTCAATTAAACATCAGTAATTTGTTTACACACAGATAAATTATCAAGCAGTTTTGTTCCTAAAGAATGAATTTAGCATGAATATACATTATGAATATTTGACCCAGATATAGGACCCTATCTCATTCTACCAGCCCGAGTCAGAGTGGACATGGAAGAAATGTGAGGGAAAATGTACTCAATATTCTCCAGAGCTCTCGAACTGGAGCCTTGCAATCAGCTGGTTTAGAGTCAAATCCAGGACACTCATTGGGAAAAGTCTTATACCTCTCAAGAGATGCAGTTAGTGTATTCTACAGACCCGGTCGACTGGGTGCTTTATTAAGTTCTATCAAAAGCATTTTGTTTTTTACGGATGATTATACCTAAATTGATTTTTAGTCCATCTCTAAAAAATATTTAAGATATTATCATTTAAATATAAATCTGGTTTGTTTTGACACGATTGTTTTACTGTATGTCAGATCTATTTGTATTATCAATTATCAAAGTCCATACATTTTGGTAGAAATTATATGGATCCAATTCAGTTATAACTTGCAAATAATTACTGTCTCAAATATTAATTTTAATTGTTATCTGATCATGCTTTAAACTTTACTAAGGAAGCTAAGCAAAACTAATGAGTGAAACAAACAGCAAAAGGACAAACCATAAGCTGTAAAAGGTTTCGGTGTCTTTGTTTAATGGCATATCAACCTTTGTAGGTTATTTAATGCCAAAGCCATTCACCTAGAAGAACAGTAGTGGTACTATTTAACCCATAACAGGGAGGATAAACGGGTTCATACCTTTCCCAAGTGTATTTGTCTGAAAGTGAACTTAATAGCGCAACTATGAATGTATTTGACAGAACAAAAACTGCATCTGAATGAAATGATCACTCACATTATAAGTGAATGCAGCAAAAAAGCGCAAAGAGAGAATAAGAGTTGACACGACTGGGGGTGGAAGGTGATCCACTGGGAACTGTGCAAGAAATTTGAATTTGACCTAACGAACAAGTGGTAAATGCACAACCCATCCATTCTCGGCCAAAGTATCAGACCTAGATATAGTCGATGAAAAAAGTGAACCTGCAGAATAGTGGACTTTGCCGTTCTGGCTGATCACAGGGTAAAGCTAAAGGAACGCTAAAAAAGGAGATATGTACCTAGACCTTGCAAGAGAACTGAAAAAAAAAACTACTGTACATGAAAGTGACGGGGATACCAATTGTAACTAAAGCGCTTGGTACAGTCACTAAAGGATTGGTACAGAGACTGAAGGACTTGGTAAGAAGGGGACGAGTCAAGACCATCCAAACTACAGCACTGGTAAAATCCGCATCAATACTAAGAAGAATCTTAGAGACTTGAGGAGATATGCTCTCATTCCGTCATCAAGTAATGCTGATGGGAAAAAAAATCTTAAAAGTGTAAGATAAGGATAATAATTTGTACTCAGACATAAGATTTTGTTTAATCATATCTCGTACTTTTTAAATAGATCAATATGACATACGATAATATACGTGAAGATCAGTTATTTAAAACAACTTCCATGCAATATTAAGGAGATTAAGAATATACATGTATATATATATATATGTATGTGTGTGTGTGTGTGTGTGTCATCAAGTCAGGCTGCTTTCACGTGTTTTTCTGACTCTTTCTCTTCATTCGTCCCTATGGTGCATAACTTCCCTGCTGTAGTTCCAGAACACTCCCTATGTCCTCACAGAGCTGTTGTAGGTAACTTCTTGTTGTTTGGTCAACATGGACATCTCCATCTGAAGGGGGCCACAGGAAAACGTTACCTATGATATCATCCTTGCTTCTCCTGCAGTATTCGGCATGTCTCCTTCATATTATTAGGATGGTTTTAGAGATCGGAGGTAAGTGGCTCTTTCGTTCTGTGTTACTTCTAGGATTTGTTCCATAGAACTCGTAGCATTCTTGTACAATTTCCGTCAAGCTTTTTCTACAAACATTTTTTCTGCGTCCTTATGGTGTACGGTTTTTTTGACACAGTTGGTGCTTGGAAGAAATTCCGATTTTATTCATCGGATAAATAAGACTTCTATCCGATCGATAGGCTATCGATTATAATCCAAACCTTCACTAGGGGCATATTGATATCACTCTTAGTATCTGAGACGCTATTACCGAGGTAGGTGAACTTGTCAACTATTATCAGAGAACCCTCATTTAGTGCGGAAATGTTTCCTTCTTGATTAATACACATGTACTTCAATTTATCTATATTTATATGGAGGCCAATGCCTCCTGCTGCCAGCTCCAGGCTATGCCGCAGGGATTTGGCTTGTGTAAGTGTATTTTGCAAAAGTGAATACTATGCGTCTGTTATAGTGACTGCGCGATATCGTCCGCTTCTTGCCTTTTTAGTATAAAGCTATTTTTTTTTTATTATACCAATAGACGTCCGAAGTATACAGTCTCGGCTGATTATTAACAGATATGGTGTTAATCAATCCCGTTGCAGATCTCCTGCAACAAACTCAAAAAGTCCGCGTCTCCATCCAGGGAGCGAACCTTGATTTTTGTGTTACTGAAGAACATTATTATGATTTTAATAATTTCTTTGGGGAGATCATAAGCTAGACATATTTCCTCCATTTTTCCTCCTGTTTATGAAATCAAATGCTTTGGAGAAATCGACAAACAAGTGTGTCACCTCGAGTTTTTTGCACGAACTCCTATCATACGGCCGACTGTCAAAAACTGAAGTTGTGAATCGATTTCTCAAAAAAAGCTTTTGATTTTTCAAAGAATTTTCTCAATGTCTGCTTCGATGGAATTGAGAAACAGCAAATTATAAATCTTAGCCGCTATTTTAATAAGAGTTATTCCACGATAGTTATTGGAGACTCCGAGATTACCTTTCTTGGGAAAGGGGAGTATGCAACATTTGGTCGGATACGAACAACATATCCAAGTCATAATGGTAATTTAACTTTAGACTAAATAATTATACACACGGAATAAACTTCTGGATTACAGCAAACTGACAATTATCACGATTTTAAAAAGATATGCTACCTTCACGAAGGTGAATGGAAGAAACGTTTCAAAAGATTGACCCCACCCAATTTGAGATATCATAAAACTGAATAGTCCTACTATGAAATAGAATGGATAGATTGTGGCCGACGTATAATGTAAGTAAAAGTAAAATTGGCGACCACTCTCGAGGGTAACCCGAAGACTCCCTTTTCAATAGTTACACCGAGGTGTAGGCAGGGGCACCATTCCTTTCGCTGAATTACTCCACAATCCCTTGATCCGTACCTTATAATGCTGAATGCTAAGCAAGACGGCATCAAGTACCATTTTTGAGCCTTTGGTATGACTCGACCTGGGATTGAACTCAGGTCTCCCGGACCATCGGCGAACAACTTATTAGGTCAATGGTCCGGCTGATGCATAAACACCTAAAAAAAAAAAAAACAACGACTAATATACAAACCAAGCAGTCACGGCAAATTGAAAAAACACCTCTTTCATCCTTAACATATACTTTTGAAATTAAAAAGCTCTTTTGCTAGGTATCGTGACTACAATTACGCAGTTGAAGACACCTGGATATCAGAAAATAATTTTCATTCAACAAATGTATATATTCCGTCAGCTGCGTATTGTTTTATCTCTTCTTATAACATGTCAAATTTTTTTATTTAAAAAGGTTGAAAGTTGTTGAGAACTCGCAAAATAGGTATTCCTATTTATCTTAACACTTTTTCCCATGGTTTATATATATATATATATATATATACTCTATTGCACATAGACCATCAGGAATTGTGCCTTGCTGGTGCCCGACCTTCCTCTCCCCTAAATCCCCACTATAATCGGCCTTCGGGTCATTGACCTTGTGTCAAGTCCTGTCTGGTGGGAGGCAGTGACAAATATACACGCACACACACACATACACACACACACATTCATACATGCATACATACATACACACACACACACACACACACACATATATATATATATATATATATATATATATATATATATATTTCATTGAACAATATAGACATATTTTGTTTACACATGTTTGTAGATGTTCTTTCCATTTGCTGAATTGATTTCATGGTATCCGGCTAGAATTGGTTGATGAAATTCCCATAACTAATTGTTTCCCAAGAACTTATGCCCGATATTGGGCCCTCATCAGGAGTATATATATATATATATATATATATATATATATATATATATTACCTAGATAACCTGATTAATTCTCGTCGATGCACTATCATGCACCATTCAAAGACGTCATTTACACTTTCTATCACAAATGCCACATGTATTGCCAAGGTGACAAATTTGCTACAAAAGATTATAACTTGAGATGGTCGCTGACTCTGCGTATAGAAAAATAAAGCTTGATGGTCATTGCACTAGAATGCTACGCGCTATATTGAACAAATCCTAGATGGAGCATCGGATAAAACAGCAGTTCTACAGCAACCTACCACCCATCTCTAAAACCATCCAAATCAGACGAAGAAGACATGTCGGACATGCAGTCAACTGGACCAGCCGAATACGGTGGACGATAGAATCGATGAGCGTGAGAGTGTCAGAGAAATCCGTGCGGCATGACATGATAATGATGATATATATATATATATATATATATTGGAATCCAATATATATATATGTATATATATATGTATATATATATATATATTGGATTCTGTTCACGTATCATAAGTAAATAGCATGCACACACACACACACACACACACACACACACACACACACACACACACATATATATATATATATATATATATATATATAAACGTATCCACGGCAAGAAATATTTTATCACCATGTCGTTATTCAAATTCGCTTTAACCTCTTATATACCATGTATTTCTATCATGAAGCAAACGTTCTGACATACTGTGTCCTTTACAAATAAGCATTCTCACGTATGCTTAACGGGCATCAAAATTTCCAGCTCTTCGCACATGCAGTTCGTAATTTGTATCGTTTCTCAATTAGTGCAAAGATAATTTAAATGAGTGTGCATCCCTCTTAAAGTATCTGATCCTTGGAGTTTAACAATAAAAGCACAAAGCCGTAATACAAGCGGTAAATTCGCTATTTTTTTATGTTTTTTTTTTCTAACTGGATTATTTCAGGAAGTGTAAACCCAAAAAAATATAATTCTTTCAAGGTTTATTGTCACTGATCCCAACTTCCAAGGCTTGATATTTTAGTATGGATGATTTTGATTTGGAGCGCTAGGCTGTCTCAGAAAGGAAATATATTTTATGTTTGACTCACCAAGACATATTGCACTGGTTTGCGTCAACCTTTTTCAATCTCTACTATAAACCATTTTCTTATCTTTTAGTTAAGAGCATTTACATCTTTCATGATGCAGGTTTTTGTTCAGTTAAATACATATCAACATTATTACAGATTTCTATCATAAATTGTCTAATATCTATAACAAATTATCGTTAATTTTTTTACCTGTTTTTTTACCTTTTACATTTCACACTAAACCTTTATACTTTTAAAAAACTTTCTTATTTATCCATTCACTATAGATGACTGGTCTATTTCATGGAGATTCTTTTTTTAAATTCCCTATTGAATGATATGTTTTGTATAGAGATAATGCCGTTTTATCAAATCAGACTTTTTTTAATTACGTATCTAAAGGTATGTTTGTCAAATATAAATATCAGCTTCATCATCTTGCAGTGACAGCACGGGTTTTTTTTACTCTCTCTAACCATCCATCCCTATCATACATCTCTCCTGGCAAGTTTTCTAGGCTGCATTCTGTTTCCACACAGAATTATTGTATGTCTTTGCTAGGTAGCCAACACAGGCATGTTCATTTATAAATACTCCACGTAGGAGTTAGCCCTTATTTATAATCAGTGCCCTACATATCTTGTCTTACTTCAGTGGTTTGTGAGATGGGAGATAGGTAGCCGTACAATAGCTGTTTTGTTGGGTGCTGGTTCCGGGATTTGTTCCAGCCAGCAGGCTGCATTCTTGTGTTGTTTCCCGCTGACCTTTTCTCAGTGCCTTTTCTTAAAGTTGATGGGGTACACCTATATCGTAGTATAGACACAACTACATCTTTAAAGAAATTCCGTTTTATTCTTTATGCGTTACATCACAATTCTGCATCACATTTTAGTTAAATATAAATTGAATTGAAATTAATAAAATGGATCTATTTTATTTACTGACTGGTTCGAATTATATAGAGTTTCCTGTACGTAGTTACCTTGCCCATCCGTTTTGGCATGGCGCGTCAAAATTTAAGTTGTTTAGTCGGGTAGCGCTGGTTTGATATCACAGTTTTTTTCCTCCTATACCTTCTGCCTAACTCAAGCTAAAAAGCCAAGACTGGCTTACTATTTACCATAAATTACAGACAGAATAGATGGATTCCAGGATTCAACCATGGGTATTGGCGCGAAATGCAATGCTAACAGCTTCGTCTGGGAATTGATATCATCTCATTGTGACTGTTTCCTAAGACCATCAAATCATTACGTAATAGACTTCTATAAAATATATATTTCTTGCACTGGTGAAAGATTTGACATAAAAAGACATTCTCAGTCTCCCTTCAATGAAACTAATAGTTTATCATAAATAATTTGACGTATAAAGATGTTTCTCTCATACAAAAAATGAAGAATATATTTTTCAACCTCCTTGTGATGGACATGCATCTTAAACGTGTGCACTCCACAGGTTAATTGTTTACTTGTATTTAGAAAAGAAATCTCACAAAAAATTCCTTTGAGTTCGTATGGAACTTGACGAATATGAAATATTTGGGTTACTTTGATAACATCAGTTCATGACAAAATAGGTTTTTCTATTGATAAAAAAAAGGATTCTAATTAATATTTCATTGTTATAAACTTTTATTGAAAATTTGCATTATTAAAAGAACAAAGTTCTGTGCTAATATGGGACCCTGAAAAAAACTGATTCATTTGCAAAATTGACTGGAAATGGGTTTATTCCCTAAAGGCATTTTAATTGTATTCCTGTAATAAAAATATGTGCCGTTTTTTTTAAGTTACGAAATTCTTTCTTTCTTTCTTTCTTTCTTTCTTTCTTTCTTTCTTTGTGTGTATGTGTATTACACAGGCCTTCCTCACTCTCTTTCTCTCTCTCTGACTCTGTCTCTGTCTCTGTCTCTCTCTCTCTATGTATATATAAGGTTTAATTAAAATTAGAACTCCCACAGTTCTTTAAAAACAACAAAAAAGGTTAAATTCAAATAGAAATGAATGTGTTTTGTGTACAAAAAGTTCCTCGCGCATAATGATATCAAAGAAAAACCAGCAAATAAAAAAAAAAACAAAAAAAAAAAACAAGCAATTCTGATTTTATAGATAAATAGTCTTAAATTGAAAACTTGTGAACATTTTTCATGCTGAAGTAAAGATTGATATTCTACTGCCTTTAATGTTTTCTAATTTCTACACCCGTATAAATAGTTTTAAAATTATTGCAGAGCCAGTGTGTTTCGCTTATATTTCCATATGATTGATCTTGAAGATCGGTATCCGAAGAAAAATATTGACCATTGGCTCAATTAGAAACGAAACAACTATTTCATCTAAGATACTTATAGGGCTGAGTTGCTGATCGACAGACGGCTCATGGCACAGACTTTGGTATCGATGAGCCGATTTCAAAATCTACCTGAAAACAAATTATTCATTTA
>OY757930.1:23319825-23344825 GCA_963585895.1 Sepioteuthis lessoniana | reverse complement strand
AATATCTTTGGCATTAAATAACCTACAAAGGTTGTATGCCATTAAAAAAAAAGAAACCAAATCAAACCAAATCAAACCAAACCTTAGAGAAAAACAGTTGTGATAGAATTTCACCCATAGCTAGTGGGATAAGGGTAATCTAAATGGGTTAACATGACGTCCCTTAATAAAATTTACAAGAGTCATCAAATAAATATTAAAAAAAACGATCCAATATAGTAACTGGAATAAATGAAATTAAAAGGACGAAATTCATACCAGAGAACTTTAGCAGAAGCAGGAATAAAAAAAAAAATGTATCAAAAAAAAAAAAAAAGGAAAATACTCGATAATAGGAAACAGGAATGGTAAATTAAATAATGAAATAGAAATGTTTGAATATAATAGAACTCACACACACACACACACACACACACACACACATATATATATATATATATATATATATATATATATATATATATATATATATGATACTTACCGATAATTCAAAGAAAAAATATAATAAAAAACTTAAAAAAGAATTTTAAAAAAAGCTAATGAGAAGTAAATACATACTTTTAATGTTTTTTTTTCTTTTTTCTGTTTTTATTTTAAAAAATAATTGAAGGACTTTACAAACACATTGCGGTTGTGAGTCGGAAGGAAGTTGAAAATAAGATGATAATCAAATCTATGTTGAAAAAAAAACGGAAGATCAATGTAAGAAAAAATAGACCAGAAAAAAATTGAACCAAAGTTAAAAAAAAAAAAGGTGGTGGGAGAAAAAGAAAGAGAGACGGGTGGAAAAGACAGAAGACGTACAAAAGAAATGTGATCAAGAGAATAGAGATGTAATGGAGTCTGCGAGTTGGTCCGCTGCAGAAACGTCTTTATTGATTGCAAATGTCTTTGTACCGCTGCAGTCGGTGGCCGCTGAGGGTCGTTGAACGCAGCAGTAGAGGTCTCACTAGTGGTTTCTCGCTTTAGCTAATGGCGCCAGACAGGGCGAACAAACTGTGCGATTTCTGGCCATATTTAATTGTATAGTTCTGTCTTATTCCATTAGACATTTTCTGCAAAGACCCTTTGTTTTCCCATCGCTTTGTCTCCCCTACACTTTTCCTTCTCTTTCTTTGCCTCTCTCTCCATCTCCCTCTCTCTCTCTCTCTATATATATATATATATTTCCTTAGCTTTCTTTTGTCTCTGTCTCTCTCTCTCTCTTTGTTTCAGTCTCTCTGTCTCTCTCTCTTTGTATCTCTCTGTCTCTCCGATTCTTATATATATCTACAATTGGGACTTTCTTATAACCCGTTCCATCTTATCATTTTCAACTGTCTCATTCTATGCTTAACTTTAGAAAACTCGTCATTCTGACGAAGTCTTTTTTTTTAAATAAAGACGAAATGTTATTTTTGAAATCGTTGTCAGCGTTTCGGTTTATACACGTATTTTTCTCATCTTTTCGGATTTACCAAATCTACTAATTCTCCAAAGATAGATATACATATTTAGATATCTGAGCAAGTTGAACTCAAATTTTGTACGAGGTTCGTTGGATTTAAATTCGCGTTAATAAGTTCAGAAATACTCGTAGTCATTTATTCTTACGGAAGCGGTGCATCAGTAATAGGGTAGACTGTGCTGTCTAACATAAATAGGGCAAACGGTCCGGAAGAAAGACACTAAATGTCTCTAGGGTAGTTCAACGTTGTCATCAACCTCGCTTTGGCAACTCCGACCGCAAGATAATCACAAATCAGAAGAACAGCTTCCTCTACCTTAAGACAATATCGTTAACAAAAGAGAAGATCACCAGCTCGGGTAACAGCTGGTCTTTGATATAATCTTACCCAAGTTTTTGCTAAAATTTGGGTGTAGATCAAAGATTCGTGCGACACATAGATGTCATAACAACAATTTTTAACCACCAATCATATATATATATATATATATATATATATATATATATATATATATATATTGAGAGTGTTGGTCGTCAGTAAATCACTACGTGATTATAGGCCGAAAAAAATGCAATATAATACGGAGAGTGCTATAAACTTCAAGAAACCTTAGGTTGCAGAACAATATGTTCCATGGAATAAATATATATATATAATATATATCTATTTATTATCATATATATATATATATATATATATATATATATATATGAAAATGGCTGAGAAGGATTAGTGTTAAATATTTTATCATCATTTTTGTTTTTAAATGAGATGTCATACTTGTGGTTGAAAGCAGTTAAAAAGAAAGCTTGAATCTCTAATGGTATAGTTTTTGTACAAGTACATGGGTTATATTATTAGATTGTTATTATTTGAACTATATCGTTATATATACTTATTTTTTACAACATTAGCCTAGCAACAAGGAGAAAGGAAACGCTAAATAAAACCTCTTATATATCATTTAAACCTTGACTTTCTTCAGCATCTTGCTCTTGAAAAGGAATATATATATATATATATATATATATATATATATATATATCATCATCATATCGGGCCAGTAGCACGGATATCCCTGAACCTCTCTCGCCACTCCTCCCTATCGTTCATCGCCCTAGGAAGGTCTTCAGGACAGCATCACGTATTCTCACATAGTTGCTGAATGTATGTTCGTGCTGGTCGTCCTGCTTTTGCATGGCCATGTCTGGGGGTCCATAAGAGTACATCACTTATGAGTTCGTCCCTGCTTCTCCAGCAGTGTCCTGCATGTCTGGTTCGTCTAACTTGAATTTTTTTCGTGATAGGGGCAGGTGGCCGTACAGTTGGTGTCTTGTGGGGTGTTGCCGCCAGGACCTGTTTTAGATTGCACGTAGCATTCTTGTGTAATTGCCGTCTAGCTTCTTCTCCAGCCGTTTTGTTAGCGTCCATGTACTGCAGCCATATAGCAGTATCGATGTGACCGCTGCTTGGAAGAAACTGCGTTTCATTTTATCGGTTAGGTCTGATTTCCATATAATCGATAGCCTATTGATAACTATCTATGCTTTCGTTAACCTGGTTTCGATGTCCTTTTCGGTTGATTCGACGCTGCTTCCTAGGTATGTGAATTTGTCGACTAGTTTTAGAGGGGTTCCTTCTAGTGTAGAGATGTCCCCCGTTTGATTATAGCACATATATTCCGTTTTGTGTGCATTAACATAGAGGCCTATGCTTGTTGCTGCTCGTTCCAAACTATACAGTAGTGTTTCGGCTTGGTCAGGTGTATTTGCCAGTATCGCTGTGTCATCGGCGTAGTCAGCGTCGGTAATTGTTGTTGCAGGGTATCTTCTGCTTTTTTTCTTCGTCAGTTCGAAGCCATTCTCTCTGATTTTGTCAATTGATGTTCTAAGTACGTAGTCTAGACAAATGATAAAGAGGTACGGGGCCAGTGTGTCCCCTTGTAGTACTCCTGCTACAATGTCAAAGTATTTTGTGCCTCCATCTGGTGATCGTACTTTTACTTTAGTGTTTCTATAGAGAATCGTTATTGCCGCTACGGTTTCTTTAGGTATGCCGTACGCTAGTAGGATTTGTTCCATCTTTCCTCTGTGAATGGAATCGAAAGCCTTGGTAAAGTCAACAAATATTAATGTCGCTTGTAGGTTTTTTGCCCGTACACCTTCAAGGATTTTACGGATGGTTAATATTTGTGAGATATATATATATATATATATATATATACATTTTCATCATACAACGTCTGAAAGCCCATGCGATACTCTATCCTCATCAGCCGCAAACCAGGGTAATATATATATATATATATATATATATATATATATATACGAGGATCATTAAATACGTTTCCAGACTTTTTTCGTGTGTGCACTTTTATTCATAGTACACAGATGAAACTCTAGTCTCCTTCGAAGTAATCTCCTCTGGCAGCAATACACTTGTACCGTTCCAACAACTTCTGGAAGGCCCTATGGATGTCCTCTTGTGTGAGCGTGTCAGTGACCTTCGTCACAGCCTCTTTCATCTCTTCAATTGTCTCATAACGAAATGCATCTGACCCGATTTGAAGAATGCAGGCCTCTTCCAACGGAATCTCTTCCTGAACTCCCTTAAAACCTTGACATAGTATTCCTTGTTGACTGTCTGCCCAGTGGGAACCCAGTGCATGTATATCATACCAGTGCAGTAAAAAAAAAGGATCATCAAAGTTTGTGGGTGAATTTGCTCTGTCTGGCCTTTTTGGGTCTGGGAGAGCCGGCATGCTTCCACTTGGAAGTCTGTCTCTTGGTCTCTAGATCCAGCTTTCATCGCAGGTCTCCAGAGCCTCAAGAACTAGAGGATCTGAATTGATCGGCTCGACAATCTCCCTGCTCTCATGATAACGTCTTTCTTTCTGATCTTCTCTAAACACTCTTGGGAAAAACTTATCACAATACTTCCGCGTCTTCAGTTCCTCACGAATAATTGTGTGTACAGTTCCCAGACTGACATCAAAAAGTGCACTTATTGTCTCAATAGACACACGACGGTCCTTATCAATGAAAATCTTTATTTGGCCAATCAACTCTGGTGTTCTGACTTCCTTACTCCTCTCACACTTCTCATCATCCCTTACAGACTCCCTGCCTTCCTTGAGTCTCTTATGCCACTCAAAAATTGATGCTCAATTCATGCAAGATGCTCTAAAAGCGGTCTGATGCATTCCATACGTTTTTGTGGCGTTTCCATGTTTAAAACAGAATATTATTGCATATCGTTCTTCTAAAGTGTCCTCACGTCCAGATTGCAATTTTGAAATTCACCAGCTGTGGTCATCAGGCTTTCGTCGGGTGTATTCCAATTGCTGCTGTAGCTGTTCATTTGAATCTGAAATCCTACAAATTGGTCAGTCATCTCATAAGATGTATAGCAATATCATACTGAATTTTCAAGAATCTATGATAACTTTAAATGCCTGTAAAAAAAATCTGGAAACTTACTGAAGGCACCACGAATATATATATCGAATGTCGCTATTGATTGATACTCTATATAATGTACGTAAAATAAAGATAATTTGTATTAGAAAAAAGGTTTTGAAGAAACAGTACCAATAGATTTTTATATATTCTAGAGAGCGCGTGTGTGACATTCGGGCGAATTTTGATCACTTTTTTTGCTTCATATTTCACCAGCCTATAACTAAATCTAAGGGAGGTGACCGTGGTGTAATTGTTATCGTCGTAGGAAATGAACACGGCGACACGAGTTCAAATCCTGGACGAGACAGATTGCATTTCACATAGCACTAATACCCTTGGGAAAGGTATGAATCCAATTATTCTCCCTCCAGCTATGGGTAAATAGTAGGACAGACTAGGTTCTTCAGCCTTGGTGAGGCAACTAGTCTAGGAGAAGGAAAACTCTGAATTCAAACTTGTTAAACTCCGCTTAAAAATTGACCTTGTGTCATATCCTGCCCGAGCGGAGGGGTTGGTAAATAGGATAGGATAACTAAATCTAAGAATAGGCTGAATGTATCATCTACGCAAGGGTAAGACCCCTTTCAAAACGTTGAGTCTCTGCGTAAGCCAAAACCCTGCTATATTGTCGGAAACAACCTCCATGTCAATGCACACAAGACAGATTTTATGGGTTTTAATCAAACAAGAGGCATTTTTACTCTAAACGGTAGCTCTCTGTAACTAGTAGACAGGTTCCTCTACCTAGGAAGCAGTATCTCATCAACTGAGAGAGACATCAACACGCGACTAGCAAAGACAGGGACAGCTATCAATAGTCTATCGGTCATATGGAAGTCAGACCTGACCGATAAAATAAAAGGTAGTTTCTTCCAAGCAGCGGTCGTGTCAATACTGCTATATGGATGCACTACATAGACGTTAACTAAACTTATTGAGAAAAAGTTTGACGGCAACTACATAAGAATGCTGCGAGCAATATTGGACAATTCCCGGAGGCAGCACCCCACAAAGTCTATGGCCACTTACTACCCATCACAAAAACTGTATGGCCACTTACTACCCATCACAAAAACTATTAAAATTGCATTTAATGTACCTGATCGTGAAAATCCTCTTCTGGAGATCTCGGAGTTGTGGAGTATTTCTTCATAGTGATTACTCCCAGTTTCATGCTCTTAGAATTTGTCTGGGTTCAATCTGTTGGTCAAATAGATCTGTTTAAAAATTATTCCTATTCGATAAGACCATGTGCAAAATAAATAAAAATAAATAAGTATAAAAAGAAAATCACCCAAGTAAATGAAAAATGTAAATATTAATGGATAATGTGTGCAATTCCCTTGCCACTTGGCATAAAATAGTACTAGGTGACTTGACATGCCCTTAAAATCAATTGATCATATTTTACTGGAAAAATGGTTATGTTTAGTATCTCAATGTTCATTTCTACTTATCTTAATTTCTTTTTCGCTGCTGGTTTTGTTTTGTTTCTTCGTTTAATGACGAATAAACCTTTTCGGATTATTTAATGCCAAACCCTCACTGTAAAATAGTACTAGGGTAATTTTACTTATCGCGGGGGATAAAGAGGTCTATACCTTTCCCAAGGGTATGAGTCCGAAAGTAAACATTATAGCACGACTCGAGTTCGAACTCGCTTCCAAAGATATTGCAGGCTAGCACGTTAACCCCAACGTCACTACGCCTCGGGATAAGGATATAGGTTGTTATTCTACAATCTTATACTATGGAGAATGCCTCTTTTTTCTTATATACTCTGGTTATGGGATATTTTTGTAAAACACCATAGCTTAGTATTGTACGTTAAACCAAACTCTATAAAGCTACATTGTACTTCATAAACCTGAAAAGAACACCTGCTTAATACACGGCAAGCTCGTGTAAAAGTAATAAAATTGATTGATAAGACACCTGAAAGCGCATCAGGTTGTTTCTCATACTGCAGGTAACAATAGATTCTTCAAATCTCACATTCGTGTAAGAGTTTGCAGGAGAAAAACTGCACTGTTGAGATATCCGCACACACATGCACATTTGGGTAATTATTATTGAGCTTCAGCTATTCAATCTATCTTTCTGTGTGTGTCTGTGTAACACGCTGACCTTTTAGAACTTGTAGCAGCTAAATTAAACAAATGACTGTCTCCTTTAAAGACGTGCTAGATGAAATAAATTCATAATACCCAAATGACGGTGTGTTGAGGTTTTTTTTTAATAATATAGAAATATTGCTCTGTACCAAATTTATTATCCTACACTGAGTCTTCCTGATTAAGAAGGTTCTAAAATGAATCATTCCCAACTCATCTGCATTTGGGTGTTTATATATATATATATATATATATATATATATATATATATATATATATATAATCAAAAGTAAGGACGTATTCACACCTTTCCGAAGAGCATTGTACTCGAGTTCTTCGATTTCATTTCTTTCGACTATTGGAGTTACGCCAAGTGCACCTCTAGTCTCTGGGGTGTATTCATTTGATCCAAATATTGTGACAACCAAAAGATAATTTACTTGATCAATAATCGAAGATTTAATGTTTTATCATAATTTTACATGATTCTTTTTACGAGTAACCTCATCTTCGATTTTGTTTTGTCGTTGATTTACTTGTTTGCTTTTTTTTAATGGTGTTCGAGTTTTGTAGGAAGACTGTTTAAGCAAAATGTCTTCGATGCTATTTGAATACTAAATATATTGCAACCCAAAAAAAAAACAAAAAAACACAAACAAAATGAACATCTTCAAACGTAATCATTTATGTATAACACTCATTGATGGAAGTGAATAATGGAAAATAATCCGACTACGTGAAGAAATTATTGAAAAACGAAGTCATCCAAAATGAGGAATTTAATAAGAAAGAAAGTCGACATTATAAAGTTTTGGTTTCAATAAACCATCATCTGGACACAGAAAAGATGTCATGAAGAGTCATTAGATCACCAATCGAGTATTAACAAAAAAATCAAAGGAGATGTACATTTTCTTTTTTAAGTAGAGGAATTATATAATGAATTGAATCACTATGAACAGAAAAATCCATCAAACACTACGTGAAACACAGAACTAAGGGACAGCTGTTTGGTTTGGTTTGGTTGGTTTTATGGCATATCAACCTTTGTAGGTTATTTAACCCCAAATCCATTTTTATGTAAATAATCTGTTCTATGAAAACAGTTCAGTTTAGCATAAGTACACTGTTTAATTGTCAAAAACATTTCCATTTCAAACTATTTAAGCAGTTATATGTAATAATTCAGTTTAGTGCAAACACAGTCTTAATGTCGAAAAACAGTTCTATTTCAAATAATTCAGTTAAGCATAAGCACGCAGTTTAAGTGTAAGTACGGTTTAATTGTCAAAAACGTTTCTATTTCAAGCTATTCAGTTTACTCAATTCATTTTAGCATAAGTATGCTGTTAGTTCTATTTAACCCATAGATAGGGCCCTATCAGGTGCGACCACTCCGGGCCAGAGTGGACCTGGGAGTGATAGCAATGAAGGGATATTCTGCATTCTCCAAAGCTCCAGCACTGCTGGAACCTCACCATCATATTGTTTAGTGTCATATCCAGGACACTCGTTGGGGGGGGTCTTACCCCTCTGCAGAGGTGCAGTCGGTGTATTCTACAGCCCCAGCTGAATGGGCAAGAGACAGCTGTTTCGACCTTATTAGGTTTTATCGGTATTTGTCTTCCATCCCACCAACCGGACGAGTATGGCATAAGGCCTCTTTTAAGGTGGGTTCGAGCGCAAGGCCGTAGCCCAGACACGCCCGGCATTCCCAAGAATTCCTCGAGCCCCGTCGACATTCTCCTAAAAAGTGCCGCCTCAGGCGCCAGGCGATAAACCTAGCTCCTCCAAAGAGGGTTAGAGCCTGGGGGGACGGCCCCCTGAGGCTCGATGATGCCGGAATTAGGTGTTATCAGCAGTGTATACTGTGATCTAGGAGATTAAATATAAAGAAAAGAATATATATAGAGAAAAAAGGGGGGCTAATTTTCTGATCAATAAGTCAGCGTTCATATTTCAAAAATATTTTGTTTCTTGCTAATCATACATCTATGATCTAACGACACTTGATAAAATCTTTTTTTAGCCCTGATGATGGTTTATTGAAACCGAAACGTTATAACGTTGACTTTCTAAGTAACACACACTGATGTAAAATCTTGAACTATGAAATTGGTATTCATCTATAACACTCACCAATTTTTTAAACTTTGCCGCTAAATTTAACCGAAATTTTTGATCTGCTCATTTATTTTTTGTTGGGCTGTATAAAATGAAGATAAGAATTTGCTTAGTTTACAATCTGTCTTAAAAAACAGAATTTGCATATTATTTAGAATAGAAGTTATGACACTAACATAACATTATGGTATTCCAAAGTATATATTCTTTTTTCTATGCCAGAAGAAAAAATCGATGTACTGGCATTGAAAATGAAAGCTAAACGGTAGAATAAGTGAAAAAAAAGGAATCCTTGGCTACCAACGTACAAGTGTTATATAGTCATCTACATCATCATTCAGCATCACAACGACACAATATCAAAGACAGATACATGAATAAACGACGCATGATAAAGACGCAGGAAGGAAGACGCAAGGAGACTTCTTTAGAAAAATATTCGCCTCTCTCTTTATTGCAAGGGTTCGAAAGGGTTGTTCAAGGGTTTTCATGTGAGAGGGTGCTGGTGACCGAACATGAACTTCATATTTTGACCCCACTGTTATGACCGCCACGTTGTGTCTTTCTTGTTCTCCTGATATTGGGGTCAACTCCATCGGGGGTTTTCCAAGGGCCCCCTCGGTCGGGTGTGGCTTTCCCTACCACATCTGGTCTCTAGCTGTCTGGAATTCTACTGGCAACTGCTTTGGCACCCAACTCAACTCAATTATATAATAATTCAACGCCCACACTATCGCCTATTGGATCTTTGAAATCGAATGTTTAATCGTCATCAAGCAGAAGTAACTGCCATGCAGTTCAGAGGTTACTCTCTTCCGGTGCATCACTGTAGTGGCACAATGGGACCTTCACCTTGACCCATATCATAAGCCCTAATCCGCCCACGCGATCTCTTTCGATTACTGGCCATTGGAATGTGTCACTTCCTTCCGGTGTATCACCTTGGAATAGCATTTTTGGGCCGGGGCGAGGGTCAAAATATAACACAAGCGATTGTGATATATCAAAGTTAGAATATTGCATTTTCTCTGACTCGCAAAATCTTTTGAGTTAATATTACAACAGAGCCTATAAATAAGTTCAACCCTACAAATAAATGGAAAACTTTGGAATGACTCTTGAGTTTGTTTATAACTATAAAAAAACGCCCAAAATAAACACCAATCTTGATTATTCCTCCACGCCTAAATGGCAATAGAAATCGGTGACTGGCAGATCTGAAAATGGAAAAAAAATATCTTTGACTTCTGTGGGTTGGTTAGTTTTGCCATATCAACCATCGTAAGTTATTAATGTCAAATCCATTTTTATACAAATAAACAGTTCTATTTCAAGCAATTCAGTTTTACATAAGTGCAGATTTTTTTTTGTTTACACATAGTTAAATGTGAAAACAGTTTATTTCAATCAATTCAGTTTAGCGTAATTACACAGTTTACTTCTATTTGACCCATAGTTGCATCCAATCTTGTCCTGAGTGGACCTGGGAGCAATGGCAATAAAGGGGTATTCCTCATTCCCCAAAGGTAAAACATTACTGAAGCCTCCCATCGGATTGTTTAGTATCATATCCTGGACACTCATTGGGAGAGTTTTACCCCTCTGCAAAGATGCAGTCGGTGTATTCTACAGCCCTTGCCAACGAGGCAATGTGTTTGGAATTAAAAAAAGGGACTCGATTAGTGGACTTTTACTCTTTTTAACTAAACTATTTTAAATGCATGAATTAGATTTTATTAAGTCTATGAAAGTTAAATCTTTCTTGAATATTATATGTAATTTAAAGGAAAGACGAATTGTTAATTTGAAATCTATTTTTAGGAGAATTTTTTTAAAACGCAAGTTAAAATGATTTTTAAAATTCTGTACATTGTGTCTTTGAATATATACGTGGCGGTAAAATTCGAATATCTTGAAGATTGCTAGAATCCGTAAATAAGGATAGATTACATATTGTTTGGAACTAGATATAAATTAGGAACCAGAAGGAAATAATCTTTAACGGGTCAATCTTAACAATAACGAGTTCCCACTAACCGTCTGCTTTAATTAGCGCCAACCCACATCACGACCCTGAAATGCCAGCAAATAACTCGGGACTTAGAATTATCCGAAATTTCATATCTTAAATGTGGACTTATACTAAGTTGAAACTTATTCAACGTGAAGAAGGTTTTCTTTATTCTTGTGGCCCACTGAAAGTCTCCTTTAGCAAAAGGTTCTCTGTCACATCTGCTTAGGAGTGTAGATAATAAACCACCCTTGGGTCAGCTATAGTCGCTCTATACTACCCATAAAAATGACGAGTCTAAACAGAACTCAACGTGTGACCAAAGCAACAGGTTTAGGTGTCATGGTTGGCAGGTACTTCCTTGATAGTCTACATGGGGACCCGTCCGACATCCTGCGAATGTTGGTTGCTTTTTTGAAATACACAAACGACGAACTAAGTAATCACTCAAATCAGAGACTAAAGTGCACAAATTGAACCAGGAAAAAAAAACCGGCACTTTACCGGACATTGGCATAATGGTTAGAGTGTTCGCCAATGGCCCGGGAGACCTGGGTTAAATCCCAGGTCGAGTCATACCAAGGACTCCAAAAATGGTACTTGATGCTACTTTGCATAACACTCAGCATTATAAGGTAAGGATCAAGGGTAAAGTGGAGCAATCCAGGGAAGAGAGTAGCACCATCCCCTACACCTTGGTGTAATAGCTATCGAAAAGGGAGCCTTGGGAACCCTCAACCGAAAAGGGAGCCTTGGGAACCCTCAACTATGGTCGTCAACTTTACTTTTTCTTACTTATCCCTACACAAAGAGGATATAGCAATGAATGATAGAGATTTGGGTAGAGTTAGCTAGATATAAGCCAACAAACCAAAGACTCAATGACCAGGTTAGGAAAATAATTAAGAAAGGCTGGTTTTCTGACTTTGAAATAGTGGAAATACACCAACTAATATATTGGGAAACATATCAAACTACCACTACTATAGGAACTGAGACGATAATACAAAAATTGACAGAGACTTCTAACCTAAGATAAAAGGAGAAATAATAACAACAAAGGCACCACACAACCAAACCCAATGGAACAAACGCTAATGTAGAGAATATGAAGAGACTTCTGTCTGAGAAAGAACCAAAACTGGAAAGCAGTCAAAGAAAAAACTTTCGGACAAATATCCATTGGAACGTTATGGTATGGACATCATCAACAGTATTATGATCGAGTCGTGCCGTCAGCATGTATTCAAATAACTCCTTCTCCTGCCGTCCGTCCTTATCGACCGTTGTTCTAGAGATTCTTGCCAGGTATTTTACAAGGGGAGATATTTGTCACATACCTGTTTCTAATTTGTCTAAACTAGGTACTTTGAACTTTGATAAATTTAATGAAAGAAAATGGCTTTATATTGGAAAAAGCAAGAAGCAGACTACATTGATGTCAAAGCGCTTTTAGCAAATATACCCTGGGCGAATCCCTGCTGCACATATATATATATATATATATATATATATAATCAAGACTTGGCATTGAGTAACCCGCAAGTGTTGATATGCCATAGAAAGATAACAAACCAACCAATCAACCTACCAACCAACTTATATTGTTTACTGCCTGTACACTCATAATTCAAAACTGACGGATGAGGAATTATCAGCCTGTTGTCTGTAAATGTGTTATCAGCTAAATTATCTGAATTTTTACAATTGTCATCGATTAATTGATAATTTTTGTTAATATTGATTAATTACGTTTAATATCAATCACTTAAGAGCATTGTCAACGAAAGAGACAACATTGTTTCAAATAAAGCTTTTTTAATCATGAGGCAGGACGATTTTACAAATCTCTGTTTCTCTCTCTCTCTCTCTCTCTCTCTCTCTCTCTCTCTCTCTCTCTGTCCCTCTCTTGCTATCTTTCTCTCTCTCTCTTACTATCTTTCTCTTTCTGTCTCTGTCTTATTTATTTCACACACGGGTTTCGGGCAGTCATATAGTACAACTACTATATATTTGTAGAAGGGTGATACTTGCGTTCCTTAAAGAGAGATCCTGAAAATGACACTAATTTACGTTTGATAAGAAGGCTCTTGTCCTGGAGATTTGCGGAGATCTGAGCAAAACCTTATATCCTTATTTTTTCCAGGTCCATTTTGACCTTGAGTGGTAATACCTGTTAACATTTCATCGATGAACCAAATAGATCATGGGAAAAATTACGAGTATAGGATAAGAATACGTGAAACCATATTATTATAAGTTATTTGCATTAGAAAGTTATATGACGTTATAATTGTTTACTAAGAAATCGTATTAGTTACTTGAAACCACATTACTGAGCAAAATTATCAAATGGAAATGATTACTTACAACAATATGATTATTAATATTTGATCGGAAACTTAAAAACTTACACCTGTTTGCAAAAATCCGTTAAGAAATAAGTACACAAAATGTAAATGTAAGTATACAATGGTCTCTCTTACTCTTAAACATAAATTAACCCTTGTCGAGTTGACATGCCGATATAATCAATCAGCAAATCCTATTTTTCAAGACGTTTGAACTCGCATTAAAAAGAATTCAGAACGAGTGCCTCAATATCAGAAGCAGTTTAGTTTTATTATTTCTTAGAATATTCGGACTATTAAACTTACTTGTACTTGTATCGGCGTTCACACTGGTCGGGTTAAACCGGCTTCTTGTCGAGCACTACGTTGCTCATTGAAGA
Organism: Sepioteuthis lessoniana; assembly: GCA_963585895.1. NCBI lineage: Eukaryota > Metazoa > Mollusca > Cephalopoda > Myopsida > Loliginidae > Sepioteuthis > Sepioteuthis lessoniana. Next base: position 23,330,936 of record OY757930.1, on the reverse strand, counting down.
ACATACATTGGGATTTGATTGAGGGAAAGGTCCCAAGTCCTACATGGAAAAAGGTCCTGTTTGCCGCAGATTTTCCACAGACGCATTAACAGAGCGACCTGAGGTCGCCGGTTGCCTGAACAGACACCTCCTGGATTTTCACCAGAGCCCATTTAGCCGGGTTGAGGCCCTAATACCGCAGGTTGCCAGACTAATCAACCTTGGGTGGGCCTACCATGAACCGAAGTTCCTGAAAGCATAGCTCTGGCACTACCCGTTGCCACCGTCCTGCCACGTTGAGGAGGGGTTGGACTTTAGGGTCGGGACTATTAAACACATCTTTTTGGCTATAATAACTACGTTTCGGCCGATATGTCCTTCGGACTTCTTCAGATATTTCATCTCGAACTCAGGAGTCCACGCAGAACCTCGAACAAAACCCTTTATTTTAACACCAGGGGTAGACTGTTTTAATTCTGTTAACCATTACTGGGTACAAGTGTTAAGGTTTTGTAAGTAATTCTTGTTAGTCTTACGGTTTGTTGGGATTGAACCTGTAAGCTTCTAATGATTTCACTCAGAAACTGCTTTCAACCAAATGCCTTATCCAGTCCGCCACGTCTCCTTGCCGGCCGATTCAAAGTAAATTTTTGGGACTTATAAACCAAATGTTTCTGTCACTTCTTTTAGTTTAATTTTATACTCAAAATACACTGTTTGGGAGAGGGTATTAACCCTTTGTAGTGGATACATTAAGTGTATTCTAAGCCCCACTGATACTACTCTGAGTCTACTGGTCATCGAGGCCGGGATGCACTTCAGCCGGTTGTATTCGCTGATCTGCGGATCTGGTCGGTTATTTTTTGGCTTGGTGGCTGTCGGTCGAGGCTACTTGACGAGGGTGCCAGAAAGTCCCAGCATTGCGTCTCGCAGCTGTGACCGACCTTCGCTGAACCTCAGAGGGCTTTGCACTCAGGCTTTAAACATCTCCGACAGGGCTAGGTATATCATCTAGCGTATGAGTTAGGGGAACGCCGACGGGGCTCAAGGCGTGTCTGGGCTAAAGTCCTGCACTAGTTTCCCTCCATAAAAAGACCATGTGCCATACTCGTGGTTACGTGGGGCGCCCGACAAATATCACCTTTACCAATACAATAAGTTTAAATCTAAGATCCCCAATAAACAATTACATCACTCTTTTTTTTTTTTTCGTAAGTTAAAAAGTTAATTTCTGAACCAATGAGACAAGGATTTTATTTTTTCAACCAAAACTCTTATAATCATAATCAATATTGTTTCATCTTATTCGTTAGTACAGTCTACATCACAGAAAACATGTACGAATATAATCACAACAACTCAAAACAAAACAAACTAACTCGAAAAAAAACAAAACAAAAAAAAAACAATTCAGAACTGAGACCTCACTCTCAGACATGTTTTAGTGGTATATCCAGGGCACTCATTTTTGGGGAGGAGGTGTCTCTCTACAAGAGATATATAGTATAAAAATTAATTTCTAAGAAAAGAATCAAGTTGACCACTTGCGGCACTTGATTTAGCCTGAGTGGAAAAGGGATAAATAATCCCAGACAGTGCAGCACCAAAAATTGACTTCCTTGTTTTGTCAAACAACTATTTGACTATGAGTATGAATTCGGGGACCGAACTGTAAAGGTAGGAAAAATTAACCGGCAGATAGGTTTCGTCACTCGCTTCATGGATGAAGCTTCCCAAGAAATATGAATTAATGAGAGTCGACTACTGAAGTTCTACCAAGAAAATTCAACTGAAAGAAAATTCACCTAAAAGAAAATTCAACCGAGAACTCTGTGGAAAAGAACCTAAAAGAAGACTCGAAATTTAATGAACTCTGAAACTTTTCAATAAACAGATAAAAAACAAAGAAAATGAAAAATACTCAAATTCAAAGAACTTTGTTTTCCAGACACTCTCTCAGATAGGTTTCCCGTAAATGGCACTTATTCTTGCAACATTTTATCTTTTCTATCCATTTCTTTCTCGTTTCTTTAGTATAAAATTCCTTTTTAGAAACTTAGTCTGTGTTATCTTTACGAATCAGTACCCGAACTAGAAAGCTGCGGAACTTACTGTTTAAACTTACCGTTTAAATGTACTGTTTGAATTACCGTTAATGGCACACTAAAGCACCCAGAAGACATTACTCAGTTAAATACTAAACTTGGCTTTAGTTTCACTAACTTCATATCAAATTTTATTCCCCCTTCAACTTTCCTCATATTGAAATTTTTATCCGTTAAATTTCTTTAATATCCAACAGATTCAAATTGCCACTGCGAAAGAGTCGGTTTGGTTAAGTTGGGTTTTATTATGATATATCTATCATTGTCGGTTATTTTATGCCAAATCCATTTTATACAAGTATATAGTTCACTTTCAGACAATTCAGTTTAGAGTACGTATGCAGTTTAAAATGTCAAAAACAGTTCTATTTCAATCATTTCAGTTTAGCATACCTACACAGTTTAAATGTGGAAAACAGTCCTATGACAGACAATTCTGTTTAGCGTAATTAAGCAATTTTAATATGAAAAACAGTTCTATTTCAAGCAACTCAGTTTAGCATAAGTATGTAATTTAAATGAGAAGAAAATAGTTCTATTTCAAACAATTCAGTTTAGCATAAGTACACTGTTTGAATGTCAAACAGTTCTATTTGACCCATAGATAGGGCCAAGTACTACCCCTTCGAGCCAGGGTGGACCTGAGAGCAATAAGTGAGTACTCTGCATTCCCCAAAGCACTTGCATTATTTGTATCTCACGATCAGATTGTTTAGCGTCATATGCAGGACACCCGTTGGGAGAGTCTTACTCCTCTACAATAATGTAGCTTGTGTATTCTGCAGCCCCAGACGACTGGGCTAAAAAACGTCATATTAGCTACCGTACGCTTCTTGACAAAGTTAGCTGCCAACAAGAATTCAGTAGAAATCCTTGAAGCGATCGCAGTTTGCAAAAACAACAAACAAGATTTAAAAAAAAAAAAAAAACGAAAAAATATATATTGGAAGATCACAGGAAAGATTTTCGGCAAGGAAATTCTGAGGAGCTGGGGTATGAAAGTGAAACAGACAAATAAAGAGAGAAACAGAAAAGAAGGCAACAAATAAAACGTACAAAAAATGAAATGAAAATAGAATAAAGCAACGCTCGTATGAAAATATAGAAGAGAAAAACAGACGTCGGGTGAGACGTAAGGCCGTTAGAGAGGAATAACATTTGATGGTTCAGCTCCGACAAGCAACCGCTGTTTTCAACTGCATCTGTCAAGTCAGACTATTTGGCTAGCTTATTTAATTATCGTCTAATTTGTTCGGGTAGTCAGTTTATTTACCTGAATGGCTACAGGTAAATATTATCTTTCCCGAAAAAAAAAACATGCATGCACGGGGACGTGCTTCTGGGCGTAGGGATAAGAGGGTGAGTGCAAAACACACACACACACACACACACACAAGCAAAGTATTATTTTGGGAAAGAAATATTTATTTTTCAATATAATCTTTGCACTTAAATGTAAAATATATTAAGGAGATCGTGCAGTAAGAACTTCATAAATCTGTGAATAAATAGATATAAAATTATGGATTTATTGATCAACAAATGCACACACACACACACACACACACACACACACACACACACACACTTATATATATATATATATATATATATATATATATATATATATACCAACCGCCACGTAAGAGTAGCATGTGATTTAAAAAAATGTTTAAGCGGAGTTTAAAAGGTTTAAATTCAGAGTTTTCCTTCTCCTATACAGGTTGACATACTTGGATAAAGAGTCAGTCTGCCCTACTATTTATCGATTGCTAGAGGGGAATAGTTAGATTCATACCTTTCCCAATACCCTTCATGAGTTGAATTTGGGTCGACGAGTCCATTTTCTTAGACGGTAGCCCTTACATCACAACCCTGTCACTCTCTCTCTCTCTCTATATATATATATATATACACACACAACCCCCCTATATATATATATATATATATATATATATATACAAAAATAAACACACACACACACACGCATATATATATATATATATATATATATATATATATATTAGGCTCGTGGAACGCAGAGTAATGCGTTTTACTGTTTTATCTCATTCTATATTAGAAAAATCATGATACTGCGCTGTATCTTTTGCATGAAGTTGCGTATTTTATTGATTTAAAACAGTTTTAACAGTAAACGATAGATAGATAGATAGATAGATCCCTGTATTTCGTTTGAACAAGTATTCAACATTACTGTGTATTAATGTTTACAAGGTTTGAGCTAGTATTGAACGTTCATCATCATCATCATATCGTGCTGGCAGCACGGATATCCCTGACCCTCTTTCGCCACTCCTCCCTATCGTTCATCGCCCTAGGTAGGTCTTCAGGACAACAACCTGTATCCTCACATAGCTGCTGAATGTACGTTCGTGCTGGTCGTCCTGCTTTTGCGCGGCCGTGTGTGGGGATCCATAAGAGTACATCTCTTATGAGTTCATCTCTGCTTCTCCAGCAATGTCCTGCATGTCTGGTTCGCCTAACTTGAATAGTTTTCGTGATAGGGGGCAGGTGGCCGTACAGTTGGTGTCTTGTTGGGTGTTGCCGCCAGGACTTGTTGAGGATTGCACGCAGCATTCTTGTGTAATTGCCATCTAGTTTCTTCTCCAGCCGTTTTGTTAGCGTCCATGTAGTGCATCCATATAGCAGTATCGATGTGACCGCTGCCTGGAAGAAACTGCGTTTCATTTTATCGGTTAGGTCTGATTTCCATATAGTCGATAGCCTATTGATAGCTGTCCATGCTTTCGTTAACCTCGTTTCGATGTCCTTTTCGGTTGATTCGACGCTGCTTCCTAGGTACGTGAATTTGTCTACTAGTTTAAGAGGGGTTCCTTCTAGAGTGGAGATGTCCCCCGTTTGGTTATAGCACATATATTCCGTTTTATGTGCATTAACATGGAGGCCTATGCTTGCTGCTGTTCGTTCCAAACTATGCAGAAGTGTTTCGGCTTGGTCAGGTGTATTTGCCAGTATCGCTATGTCATCGGCGTAGTCGGCGTCGGTAATTGTTGTTGCGGGGTATCTTCTGCTTCTTTTTTTTTCTTCGTCAGTTCGAAGCCATTCTCTTTGATTTTGTCAATCGATGTTAACGTTACTGTGTATTAATGTTTACAAAGTTTTGAATCCTCAAGCCAAAACAGTTTTACGTAATTTAGGGACCCTCGTCTCAGTACTGTTGTCAGTATAAAACTAATCATTCATAGGTCTCGAAACATGTTCGTTTAGCTCATGTCGGCCAATATCGAGAAAGTTGAATATTAAGAAAAAACAATGAAGAACCCAATACAGATTGAATACTCTACTTCAATGTCTAATAGCCCAAAAGATGTCATAATTTACTTCCCTTGTAAACTATTATCTACTTTTAAGGTTACTGAGGTATGAATAATGACGCGGGTATTTTGTATACGAGGTGCACACGATAAGTTTCCAGACTTTTTTCGTATGGGCACTTTTATTCATAGCCCACTCATCAAACTCTAGTCCCCTCCGAAGTAACCTCGTCCGGCTACAATGCTCTAGTTTTACCGTTCCAACTACTTTTGGAAGGCCCCACAGAAGTTCTCTTGTGTGAGCCTGTCAATAACCTTCGTCACAGCCTCTTTCATCTCCTCAATTGTCTCATAACGACAGCCTCTGAGCTTAGGGAATAAGCAAAGGTCACAGGAAGCAATGTCTGGACTATAGGGAGGCTGAGGAACTGTTTTGATGCCCATCTTGGTCAAATAGTCTGTGACAAGGATGGAGTTGTGGACTGGTGCATTGTCTTGGTGAAAATGTCACTGACCCGATTTGAAGAGTGCTGGCTTCTTCCGATGGAATCTCGTCCTGAACTCCCTTAAAACCTCAACATAGTAACCCTAACCCTAAACCTTTAGCCAATCAACTCTGGTGTTTTGACTTCTTTACCCCTCCCACACCTCTCATCATCCCTAACAGACTCCCTGCCTTCCTTGAATCTTTTATGCCACTTAAAAACTGATGCTTGATTCATGCAAGATGATCGAAAAGCACTCTGAAGCATTCCATAAGTTTCTGAGGCATTTTTTCCAAGTTTAAAACACAATTTTATTGCATATCGTTCTTCTAAAGTGTCTTCACGTCTAGATTGCATTTTTGAAATTCACCAGCTGTGACAATCAGGCTTTAGTAGGTTGTATTCCAATTCCAGCTGTAGCTGTTCATTTGAACCTGAAATCATATAAATTGGTCAGTCATCTCATAAGATGTATAGTGATAACATAGTGAATTTTCAAGAGTCTATGATAATTTTAAATGCCTATACAAAAAAGTATGGAAACATATCGTATGAACATCGTATATCTGTTTGTTTGGGGTTTGGTTTGGTTTTATGTTATATCAATCATTATAACCTAATGCTAAATCCTGTTTATACATACTTATTAGATATACGTGATTTGTAAACAAATTTGGTTGGTAACGTTTTTCACCCCCACCTCTGAGATCCTATTTCTGCTCACAGTTAAATATTTTCAAGTAATGCTATCTAATACGATTAATATTTTTACAAGTAATTCGTTGTTTTCACTCACTTAAATGAACACACATAATATGTAAGAGATTCGATTGTCAATTTACATCTTTAAATGAATTAGAACTAATTTGTTTGCACACTTATATTGCTATTGTTTCTACCCAATTAATGTTTTCAATTATTACTATATAACAATTAAAATTCTATATCAACATTACTCTTTCGCTTCCATACGGTTGAATGATCAAACTGTTCTATTTCAAACAATTCAGTTCAGCATTTCTCATTTGTTTGCTCTTTGTTTAAATGTCAAAGTTCTATTTGATCTATAGATAGGACTTTGTTAGGGAATAAGCAAAGCATTTAGCATTAGGTTATAATGATTGATAAAACATAAAACCAAACCAACCATTCCAGGCCAGAGTGGATCTGGGAGCGATGATAATGAAGGAGTACTCGACATTCCCCAAACCTTCAGTATTACGGGAACCTCACCATCAGAGTGTTTAGTGTCATGTCTAGAATACTCGTGGGGTTGGGATGTCGGTGAATTCCACTGCCACAGCCGACTAGGTTTTTATAACTCTGAGATTTGTTATAGTTAGTCAGCATTTAAACATCAATTCATATTTGACACATGGTGAAAATCGTAATCTCTATATCAACATTATTGCGAGTGAGAAGCTTGGAGATAATCTACTAACTTAGTTTTTGTTTATTTTCTTTGTTTAATCGTATATCAAACGTTGTTGGTTATTTAATGCCAAAGCAATCAAGCCAAGTCGGCTGGAGTTATAGAATACACAGTCTGCATCTCTGCAAAAGTGAAAGACTCTCTCAACGAGTTTCTTGTATATGACGCTAAACAATATGATGGTGAGGCTCCACTAATGCTGTAGCTCTAAGGATTGCAGAATACCCCTTTATCACCATTACTCTCAGGTCATTTCCGGTCCGGAGTGGTAGCAGCTGATAGGGTCCTATCGTTGGGTCAAATAGAACTAAACTGTGTTCAAATGCTAAACTAAATTGTTTGAAATAGAACTGTTTTGACTATTAACTGTGTGTAAAAAAAACTATACTCATACAAAACTGGTTTGTTTGAATCAGAACTGTTTGACTGATCTGAATAGCTTGCAATAGAAATGCTTGACAATTAAACTGTGTACTCTTATTAAACAGAATTGTTTGAAATAGAACTGTTTATTTGTATAATATGGATTTAACATTAAACAACTTATCAAGATTGATATCCCATAAAACCCAAACCAACAAAAAAAGAAAGAAACAAACAAAGAAACAAAAAAAAAACACAACAAACAAACAAAGCAGTCTTTATGAGAAAACGTATGTGGTAGTATTTAACCTATTGGAGGGTAAGGGAGGTCATAGTTTTCCTTGGGATATTATTCCCGAAGTGAACGTTATAGCTCGATATCTCAATCCAGTACGTTAATCTTTCACTTGGACTCTCCTTCTACAAACGAACACCTACTTGGGATCAATATCAACCACGATGAAATAACCTTAACTTTTTTTTAATAAACTTTTTTCTTTCAAGTCATGATTTTATTGTTTCCAGCATAATATTATACCATCAAAACGAACCATATTAGGTATTATTTTTACCAAATTCTGCCGCATTATTTCCCTCTTTACTTTGGTTTAGTTCTATGGCATATCAACCATCGTAGGTTACTTAATGTCAGATATCCTTTATACATATATATTAAATATATGATTTCAAAAAACATTTCAAGATATCATTTTAAAATGAGCCTGAACTTATTTTTTTCACACTGTTAAATGGTTTAACTTATTTCTATCAAATACGAATAATTCTATTTACTATTAATCATTTGTTTGCACACATTTTAATCTTTTCTTGTATTGCTTTGTATTACTAATAATGTTGTATTTTGGCCTTCGACCCGGCCAAAAATGCCATTCCAAGGTGATGCACCGGAAGAAAGTGACACATTCTAATGGCAGTTATGAGAGGAAATCGCGTGGGTGGAAATTGGCTGACGAATTGGGACGAGGTAAAAAAATTCCCATGGTACACTCATAGACTGATGCACCGGAAGAGAGTGACCTGTGAACTGCATGACAGTTATTTCCGCTTGATGACGATCAAACATGCGATTTTAAAGATCGAATAGGCGACTGAGTGGGCGTGAAGTATTATATAACTCAGTCAAGACAGAAGTCAGACAGTTGCAGTTAGAGATCGGACGGAGTTGTAGACGAGACGTGGTAGGGAAAGCCACACCTGGCCGAAGGGGCTCGGGGCCCCCCGATTGAGCTGGGGCCCAGACAAGTTGCTGATAAGATGCAGTAAGAAAGCCATCATCCAGCAGAGTGCTGGGCCCCAGAACCTCGGGTTGAGCATCAGGAGAACGAGAAAGACAAAACTCTAATGGCCATAAGAGTGGGGTCAATATATTGCAGTTTCTGTTCGGTCTCCCGCTCCCTCTCACCATAAAACCTTGAATAACCCTTTTCAAACGTTGCAAATAAATTGAGAGGTACATATTTGTTAAAGAGGTCTTCGCTCGTCTTTCTTCTTCGTTGTGTTGTTATGATTATGACTATATAACAATAATTCAATTAAACATCAGTCATTTGCCTATTCAAAGTTAAAGGATAAAATAGTTATATTTCCAACAATTCAGTTTAGCATATGTACACAGTTTAAATGTCAAACGGTTCTTTTTTACCCATAGGTAGGGCCCTATCAGGTGCTACCACTCCAGGATAAAGATGACCACGAAGTGATAGCAATTAAGGGGCACTCTGCATTCTCCCGAGCTCCAGCCTTACTGGAGCCTCACCATCAGATTGTTTAGTATCATATCCTGGACCCTCGTTGGGGAAGTCTTCCTTTTTGCAGAGAGCGCTGTCCGGGAATTTTGCAACCCCAGAAAACAATTCCATCTACCGCATTGAAATTCGAACCAAAACAGTGATATACAAAGCAGGTCCAAAAATATGTACAGAGTGACCCGAGTTCAAATCCTGGACGAATTTCTTGGTATTTCACATAGTGCAAAAACTCTGGGGAAATATATGAATCAAATAATTCTTCCTCTAAATATGTGTAAATATTAGGTCATACTTGGCTCTTTAACGTTGGCATACGAAAGGATCTCAGTGAAGGACCGCTAAACCTAGAGTGGAATTATCTTCGCCAGGCAATTCCTGCAAAATACACGCTACATAAAAAGCACTACCATAACCAGCAAGTGTTATGTTCATCTAATTTGGTTTTTGCTTATTTTGCTTGGAGGAATTGGGATTATATTCATAGGTACACGTTTTCATTGATGTAGAATTTGTTCACGAGCAATATGTACGGAGAACAATTTTTATTTTGTATTGTTATGGTCGGAAAAATAAATTCCTTGTCTCTTTGGTTTAGGAAATTTTTTTTTCCGTACTAGACGATAACTTTCCCGTCGTTTGGGGCTATGGGATACAACGACTGCATTTCTGCAGAGGGGTAATCCCCCAATAACGAGTGTCATGTATATGACACTAAACTATCTGATGGTGAGATTCCAGTAATACTGGAGCTTTGGGGAATGCAGAGTACCCATTCATTGTCATCGCTCCCAGGTCTACTCTAGTCCAAAGCTATGGATCAAATATAACTAAACTGTATATTTATGCTGAACGGAATTGTTTGAAATAGAACTATTTTGACATTAAAACAGTGTACTAATGACAAACTGATTTGTTTGAAAGGGAACTGTTTTTAAACTAACAGAATTGTTTAAAACAGAACTGTTTATATGTACAAAATGGATTTGGCATAAATAGCTTACATTAGTTGATGTTCCATAAAACCAAACCAAACCAAACTAAAAGAAAAAATAATGATGTGATTATTCATGGTGAATCATAGATTCAAACTCAGTGTGTCAGCAATGGCTGAAAATATGCAAAATGTATTCCCTCCAGAGTGTTAAGATTTCTCCAGCTAAAAAGACGTGTCATGACAATAACACTAAACTGTATCTGATGGTGAGATTCCTGTTCTGGAGGTCTGTGGTGCAGTGTAACTCTTTATTGCCATGACTTGCAAGTCCTATTAGTACCTGTTAGGATCCAATATGTGGGTCAAATATATCTGTTTAAATGTTTTTTGGTATTTGCTATGACTACTAGCAAGAAAGGAGACTTTTACAACACACACACACACACACACACACACACACACACACAAAGAATACACAATGAACCTGATGCTCTAAACTTTATGAATAAAAATAATCCTAAACAAGTTGATATGCAGTTAAAATCGATCAATCAATCAGATTTGGAAAGTAACGGGACACTGAGTCAATACTGAACTTAAAATTCTTACGAATGATTTGGTAGAATGTATTCTAATCATCACTTTTGGCGTAAATTTTCGTATAAAAAAAAGAAAAAAAAAAAAAAAAAGCAAAGAACGTATATAAATAAGAATGGACAAGAAATAACTCCCGTATAAGAAAGCGGAA
>OY757930.1:23287325-23312325 GCA_963585895.1 Sepioteuthis lessoniana | reverse complement strand
ACTTCTTTCTTTTCTTTTTCTTTTTTTCTTCCAACTTTTTTTTCTTTTCTTTTCTTTTTCTGTTTCTTATTTGTACTTTACTTTTTTTTAAATTCTTTTTTATCAGCCCAATTTTCTACCTCTTCATTTAGTTCTTCTAATTTCTCTTTTCCATCCATTAAGTCTCTCCTTTCAAATCTTCTTGTTCTTATTCATAGTAACATAATTTGATTTTCTCTCATTTTTAACTCTTCTTCTTCTTCTTCTTCTTCTTCTTCTTCTTCTTCTTCTTCTTCTTCTTCTTCTTCTTCTTCTTCTTCTCGGCAATATCATTTTTATATCGTTGTTGTTATTTTAGCATTCAAATATAAGACCACTGATAATATTCCTTAGAGTTAGGACTGACATTTAAATTTGCTTCTATTTTATAACCGTTATTATACAATCTAGTAATTTTCCATGCCTTTCTTCTTCTTCTTCTTCTTCTTCTTCTTCTTCACATCATTATAATCATCATCACTCCTATCGTCATCATGATAGATATTATTCGTGAGTTTTTCGTACCAGTTTAAACTAGTGATTTTGCATTGGTTTCTGAGGAACGGCAAGTTTCCTCAGGTCTCCAGGACTATTCTAAGTATTCTTGCCAATCTTAAATAATGCCATGGTTTCGATTCTTCTTAATTTCATTTCCTTCAGTTTTTTTCCCAAGCTTTAGAAGACTATTTCAAACACACCAACTTATATTAGCATCACCGTCAATTTCATTTTACACGACTTTTTTTAGCTCTCCGGCAAGATACAGGTACTTGTCTGTTTTTTCGCTTTCTTTCATTTTCACTTATAATTCGTTAAAACAGTAAAATCCAATCTTTTTTTTTTCGTCTTTTAACACTACGTCTTTCTTCGGATTATTATTATTATTATTATTATTATTATTATTATATACTCTTTAGAGTTTTTCACATCAGCGTTAACTGATGGTTTTACACTGGAGTTTGAGTGACAGCAAGTCTCCTCAAGTCTCCAGGGTTCGTCTCAGGATTCTGGCCGTTCTTAGCAATGCTGCCGTTTGGATAGTATCTACCCATTATTATTATTATTATTATTATTGTTGTTGTTGTTGTTGTTGTTGTTGTTAATTTTTCTGACCAGCGTTGGGTGAATTTCATGACTGATTCGAAATAGTACTGCACGAGTGGTGGTAATGGTGGCATTGCCACTGATGCAACCGATGACTTCCATTGTGAAGTGGATTTTACTTTACAATAAGGGTCAACCAGACTTCTCAATAAACAATCACTTTTCTACAGTATTGTATCTGGTTTTAATGATGCTACTGTTGGAGTGATTCCATTCTGCCTGATATTTTCATATATCATATTATTATGTTACTCCTTTCGAGTTGTTCACGTCAGTTTTAACTGGTGATCTCTCACTGTTGCCTTTACGACAGCAAGTCTTTTCATGTCTTCAGGGTTCTTCTCGGGCTCCTGACGGATCATAGTTGAGTTGTCTTCTGGATGAAACAGATACATACCTCTATATCCAGTTCATCGTGAAATCTTTTCCTGATTCTAAGGGATTTACCAAAGTTCCCGACTGTCATTTGTGTTTCTGTTCCACACCATTTTCATGATTATTATTTAGTCATAAGAGTTTTTAACATCAGCTTTAGCTGATGGTCTTTCACTGGAGTTGGAGTGACAGCAAGTCTCCTCATGTTTCCAGGACTCTGCTCAGTATTCTGGCCGCTTTCAATTATTATTATTATTATTATTATTATTATTATTATTATTATTATTATTATTATTATTATTATTATTATTATTATCTGAGTAGAAGTTGTAGTAGTAGTAGTTGTAGAAGTGAAAGTAATTTTATTAGTTGCTGTAGAAATGGTGGTTTCGGTGATTGTAATTATGAACTTAGTTTAAAAAAGAAAAGGAGAACATACAGACGGTAAAATTCTTAAATTGCGAACAATAGTTTCAGAATTTCAATTTAAAAAAAAAAAAAAAAACAGGAAAGAGTATTTTTTACAGTTGCTGCTATTTCCTTGGTTCTAGATCACTTTAACGTTGTTTTTATTATTATAACAAATATATTATAATCATTAAATCCCTCTAAAGGATAACAACAACTACAACACAAATAATAATAATAATAATAATAATAATAATAATAATAATAATAATAATTATAGTAATAATAATTGCCTGTTCGTTTTCGTTTTGCGAATCTCTATTGATATTTCCTCTTGTCTCTGCTATAGCTTCTGCTTAACCACATCTACAAGCGTTTGTTGCTTTTTAGAAGTAGAAAAGACGCCGGAATTTCAAGTCTGCAGATGTAACCGAGTGAATCTGCTTAGATGTACATCTCATACTAAGTATGTAACTTTCATTCGCAGTGTATATATGCTGCATGGGCACAGCTAAAAGTGTGACAGTTTAGTGATGTAAGCATATGGTAGGAAGATGGTTTTTGTTGGCAGTGAAATGAGAATGGCTATTGTAGAAATAGGAGCGCGCGCGTACACACACACACACACACACACATACATACATATATATATCATCATCATCATCATCATATCGCGCTGGTAGCACGGATATCCCTGACCCTCTCTCGCCACTCCTCCCTATCGTTCATCGCCCTAGGTAGGTCTTCAGGACAACAGCCTGTATCCTCACATAGCTGCTGAATGTACGATATATATATATATATATATATATATATATAGAAAACACACACACACACACACACATACACACACGAAAACTCTAACATACACGAGCGTAGCAAAAATGAAAGAAAAACGTGTTATTATGAATAAATACTATATATATATATATATATATATATATATATATGTAGGTTGAGTGAAGAACAGACACAATTACTGATCTGCATATCCATGTTTTTATCTCTCTCTAACTGATACATATATATATATATACATATATATATATATATATATATATATATATATAAGATGATCATTAAATACGTTTCCAGAGTTTTTTCATATGGCCACTTTTATTAAAAGTACACACATGAAACTCTAGTCCCCTTCGAATTAATCTCCTCCGGCTTCAATGCACTTGTACCGTTCCAAAAACTTCTAGAAGGCACCATGGAAGTCCTCTTGAGAGAGCGTGTCAATGACCTTCGTCACATTCTCTTACATCTCCTCAAATGTCTCATAACGAAAGACTCTGAGCTTAGGGAATAGCCAAAAGTCACAGGGAGCAATGTCTTTACTATAGGGAGGCTGAGGAACTGTCTTGATGCCTATCTTGGTCAAATAGTCTGTGACAAAAATGAAGATGTGGACTGGTGCATTGTCCTGGTGGAAAAACCACTGACCCGATTTGAAGAGTGCTGGTCTCTTCCGACCGAATCTCTTCCTGAACTCCCTTTAAATCTCAACATAGTAACCCTAACCCTAAACCTAACCCTTTGGCCAATCAACTCTGGTCTATTGACTTCCTTACTCCTCCCACACTTCTCATCGTCCCTCACAAACTCCCTGCCTTCATTGAATCTCTTATGACACTGAAAAACTGATGCTTGATTCATGTAAGATGGTCGAAAAGCAGTCTGAAGTATTCCATACGTTTCTGAGGCATTTTTTCTATGTTTAAATCCGAATTTTATTGCATATCGTTTTTCCTCATGTCCAGATTGCATTTTTGAAATTCACCAGCTGTGACAATCAGGCTTTAGTAGGAAGTATTCCAATTGCTGCGGTGGCTGTTCATTTGCACCTGAAATCATAAAAATTAGTCAGTCATCTCATAATATGTAAAACAATAACATGCTGAATTTTCAAGTATCTACGACAATTTTAAATGCCTGTTCAAAAAACGTCTGGAAACTTATTGAAGGCACCACGTATATATACACACTGACACTCACACACACATATATATATATATATAACTCTTCCTCACGAGCAATATGTAACATACACTCAGTTTTAAAACGGAATTTAAGAGGGTTTAATTCAAATTTTGCTTCTCCTAGTCTGGTTGCCTTACCAAGGCTAAAGAGTCCAGTGTGTCCTGCTATTTACCGTTAACTGTAGAGAGAATATTTGGGTTCATAACTTTCCAAAGGGTATTAGTGCTATGTGAAATACAAACAGCCTCGTTCAGGTTTTGTGTCTTTTTTTTACGACGATAAGCTTTAAACCACACACACACACACACACACACACACACACCTATATATATATATGTATATACTTTTTTTCAGTAAAAATGGCAAGTTACTTATAAAATGCACTGTTAACAAATAAAACATTTCATGTATCAGACGACAGTTAATGTGACCTTCTTTACTCACCGATGTGTCTGGAAGTTTTTCTTTGCCGGAGAGTCAGTTTTTTTCTCCTCTGGCTAACACTGGGGTTGAAAGTTCATGTTTTGCTCATTTGTAAACATGTTTTAGACTAAAATAGGATTCTTGATACACATCACCCATTCATCTATAAATTTTACAGACTTTGTTCTTTACAGCCACGAAAATTTTGATGGCAGACGTCTTTTCAATCACTATGATTGATTCCTCCCATTTCGGATTGCTACAAAGCAAATATTTCTCAGAGTTTAATATAATTTTTGTTTAAATTGATTAAAAGACAAAAAAAGAAAGAGAATTTATATTTTACTTTAAAAAAAATATAATTACAGGTATTCATTTAATGAACCACGTATATATATATATACATATACGTGGTTTATTAAATTAATATATATATATATATATATATGAATAATTTGTGGGGAATTGGTGGGTGAGTGACTAAGACTCTATGTGTATAAATCTTCCGTTCAGTCTATGAGGAAATCGTCCACTCCTCTGAAATCACGGGATATAAGTGTGAGAGGTGACCATTTCCTTATAATTGGAAGTGTATGCAAGCTGAGAAATGTGTGGCAGGTCAATCAATGCTAAGTAAATAATATTGCCGTGTAATCGTTAATGTCGTCGGAATTAAACGCGGCAAGACAAGTTCAAACGGGATTAAGATACTATTGGCATTTCACATATCGCCAATACTCTTGCGAAAGGTATGAATCCAAATATTCTTCCTTTAGCTATGAGTAAATAGTAGGGCAGGTGAAACTCGTTAGCCTTGGTATGCCCGCCAGTCAAGGAGAAGGATAACACTAAATTCAAGCCTTTTAACTTCGTTCAAAAACTGACACTGTGTTCTTCTCGTGAGGAGTTTATATATATATATATATGTGTGTGTGTGTGTGTGTGTGGATGACTATGTAGATATATATACTCCCCTACCACCGTAGGGTTGAGTTCTCTAAGCGAATGAAGTAATCGCGTTGCCGTTAGCGTTTATTGCAAGTCTCTTCATATATGAATTGAGGTCTCGGTAGCCATTTGAGCGGATGTATGTAAACAATAGTAATTGTGATTCATAACCGTTTAAAAGTTACTTCGATGCTACTAGTTCCTCGTGACTGGTGGGTAGAAGCTTGGATTGACGTTTGTGTCAACCGAGTTTCCATCCCGGCAACGGGAAGCTAGTATGTTTGGCCACAATGATGAGTTTTGATAGAACGAAACAGATCTGTCTGTGGATGACTATATATATATATATATATATATATATATATATATATATATAGTATACGTGTGTAATAAATAGATTGAGAGAGCGAGAGAGAGAGAGAGAGATAGTGTGTGTGTGTGTGTATTCATCAAGCCTTCTACATAAGCCAAAGTAAACACGAGGTCGATTTTTAAGCAAAGTTTAGTAGATTTAAGTTCAGAGATTTATTTTTCGCATAGTGTTGCAGTACCAAGTCTTAAGAGATACTCTGTCCTATTATTTATCTATAAAAGGAATAATAGTTGGTTGCATAACTTTCCCTGGAGTATTGGTTCCATGTAAAATGCAAAAGGCCGCGTAGAGGGTTTGGTGTAAGGTCGGCGTGTCCTTTTCCCATGACGATGAGTATGACGCCACGATCACCTTGTGTGTATGTGTGTGTGTGTGTGTGTGTGTTTGTGTTGGCATGTGTTCGTGTGTGCGTTTCTTCGAATGTGCGCGTGTTAGTGCGTATGTGTGTTATTAAACACGCATTTTATTTCCAATCATTTTGTTCCGAAATATATATGTTTATATTTCCCGAGAGTATGTGCGATATATATATTTTCCCAAGAGTATTCGTTGGTTGGTTGGTTGGTTGGTTGGATTTTATGCATATCAAACTTTGTAGGTTATTTAACGGCAAATCCATTTTTATGGAAATAATCAGTTCTATTTCAAACAATTCAGATTATCATGAATAAGTACAGATTTTATTTACACAGTGAAATGTCAAAACAGTTCTATATATAACAATTCAGTTTAGTGTAAGTACAGTTTCAATGTCAAAAATAGTTCCATTTCAAATAATTCAGTTTAGCATAAGCACGCAGTTTAAATGTAAGTAAAGTAAAGTTAGCGACCATAGTCGAGGGTGAAGGCTCCCTTTTCGATAGCTACTACACCAAGGTGTAGGGGAGGGCGCTACTCCATTCCCTGGATTGCTCCACTTTACCCTTGAACCGTACCTTATAATGCTGAGTGTTAAGCAAGGTGGTATCAACCCAAGGTGGATTGAACCCAGGTCTCCCGGGCCATTGGCGAACACTCTAACCGCTGGGCCAATGTCCCAGTACGGTTTAATTGTCAAAAACCTTTCTATTTCAATCTATTCAGTTTATTCAAACATTCAGTTTCACGTAAGTACGCAGTTAGTTCTATTTAACCCACAGATAGGACCCTTATCAGGTGCTAACACTCCGGGTCAGAGTGGACCTTGGAGAAATGGCAATAAAGAGGTATTTTGCATTACTGGAACCACACCTTCAGATTGTTTAGTGTCATAGACAGGACACTCTTTGACGGTGGGGGTTTTACCCCTCAGTAGAGGTACAGTGGCTGATTTCTACAGCCTCAGCCGACTGGGCAAAAGTGTATTTGTGATATATATATATATATATATATATATATATATATATATATATATATATATATAATGAATCATTAATGCTTCCGCAGTTTCTTTGGGGAGACCATAGGCTAGAAGTATTTGTTCCATCCATATTTACCAACCCCTCCACTCGGGCAGGATATGACACAAGGTCAAATTTTTAAGCGGCGTTTTACAGGTTCGAAATACAGAGTTTTCCTTCTCCTAGACTAGTTGCCTCACCAAGGCTGAAGAACCCAGTCTGTCATTCTATTTACCCATAGCTTGAGGGAGAATAATTGGATTCATACCTTTCTTAAGGGTATTAATGCTTTGTGAAATACAATCAGCCTCGTCCAGGATTTGAACTTGTGTCACCGTGTCCATTTCCTACGACGATAACCATTACACCACGGGCTCCTCCATCAAGTATTTGTTCCATCTCTACCGGAAACGATATCAATAGTCTACTAGCGAAGGCATGAAGAGCTATCAATAAGCTATCGGTCATATGGAGTTAAAACCTCTCCGGTAAGATAAAACGCAATTTTTCCAGGCTCCCATACTACTATATGTATGAACCACATAAACGCTGACAGAGCGTAGAGAGAAAAAGCTTGACAGTAATTGCACAAGAATGCTGCGAGTCGTAATGAACAAATCCTGGAAGCAACATCCCACAAGGTAGCTGCTTTCATTTCTAAAACCATGAAAGTCCGACAAACAAGTGCTAAACTGAATTGTTTGAAATGGAACTGTTTTTGACATTGAAACTGTCATTACCCTCAACTAATTTTTTTAATATCGGACTGATTTGACATTTAACGGTGCGTAAACAAAATCTATACTTGTACTGAGCAGAATTACCTGAATAAGTACTGTTTGACGAAACTGAATAGCTTGAAATAGAAATGTTTCTAACAATTAAACTGTGTACTGTACTAAATTGAATTGTTTGAAATAGGACAATCTGCATAAAATGGATTTAGCTTTTAATAAACTACAAAGGTTACTATGCCATAAAATCCAACCAACACACCAATCAACCAGAAAATTTTCTGGGAGTGAGTCTGACTCCTCTACAGATGTGCTCTCAGCGTATTCTATTGCCCAAGTCGACAAGCTGAATATATATATATATATATATATATATATATATATATATATATATTTATAAAAGTTAGCCGACTGCAGTTGAGGGTGACCGTAGTTGAGGGCGACTAAAGCAGTGAGCGACCTGAAGTCTCCCTGTTAAATAACTGCTACAGCGAAGTGCAGCGAAGTGCAGCGAAGAGCGCTCCCCTGTTCCCTGGTTAGCTCCACTTACCCTTGATCCTAACCTTATAATTCTGAGTGGTAAGCAAGTAGGCTAAAAGTACAATTTCTTATAGTCTTTATTATGATTTTATCTTGGATTGATACGTGATCTCTCGGAAATTAACGAACGCTATATAAACTTATTACAAACCCCACTCTCAGTGAGTTTTAGAATACCTAATTGCAAGCAAGAGGAGTAAATAACTTCCACTCATTCACGCTGTTACAGTAACATATCCACACACACACACACACACACACACACACACACACACACATACACACACACACACATATATAATTATATATATATATATATATATATTCATCTATATATACATATATATATATATATATATATACATCTATATATACATACACACACACACACACACACATATATATATATATATATACATCCGTTGAACGGATGTATGTAAACAATAATAATTGTGATTCATAACCGTTTAAAATTTACTTCGCAGGTAATGGCTCCTCGTGGCTGAAGAGTTAGAGGCTTGGCTTGGCGTTTCAGTCAATCAAGTTTCGATCCCACCTACGGGAAGCTAATATGTCTAGCCACGCTGATGAGTTCTGATAGAACGAAATAGATCTGTCTGTAGATGACTATAGAGATATATATATATATATATATATAATTCTGATATTCTTAAGATTGTTTCAGACTCTTAGAGAACAGAAAGATTGAATAGATCTCACTGGCAAACGTCTCTTAGAATAAGATAATTATTTTTTAACGTCAAGAGCACTTTATTTTATATGATTTTGATTTAAGTCAGTCATCATAGACCATCAAGAGAGATGCTTATGCTTAATGTGTTTCTATAGGAAACATTCTTGTTTGTATATACTTAGTTTAGGTAATGGTGATAAAACGACAGTAAAATAGCCAAATTCATTCCCACTGTGACTTGTTAACCATATCTCTATCTCAGCTGTTCATTTGCGCTAATGTTTATTGAACTAGTTTCAGTCTAGCTTATATCAGTTCAAACTCATGCCACCCAGTTGGAATCAAACTTTGTTGTTATCACCTGAGATATTGACTTATTAACTTCAGTCTACAGCAAGATAATTTTCGTATGTTTCGGCTGATTTGTCCTTTGGCCTTCGTCAGGTATATCATATCGAACTTGATAGCCCTCACAGAACATCGAACTGAATCTGTTATTTAATTCACGACGGCAGATTGTTCTAAATCCGATAACAATGACCCAGTACATATGTAAAGCTATTGTAAGTATTCCTAGAAATTTTGCCTCTTGTTGGGATTGAACTTGCATCCAGTAGATGATTTCACCGAGCAGCACAATAAGAATAAACTAACAATGAAACATTTTTGAAATGTGTCTACTAAACATGGCGTCCATATACTACTGGTATATCAGGGTTTAGTTATGTATTGTGCAGGTATTCACCTGATCCATCCGAATAAAACATTTTTTTTTAAGTGGAATAAAGCAGGTTTCAATTCAGGTTTTTCCTTTTCCTAAATGGGTTGCAGTCCCAAGTCAACAAAAATGGCTTTAACTTTAAATAACCCACCAAGCTTGATATACCATTAAAGTAAGAAACTAAAATTATGGCTAAAAATTCTCGAACATATGTATTTGACCTCTTAATCGGTCCCTAAATCTTTTGCATCAGGTTGTAGTCTACCCTACTATCTAGCCATAGCAGAGGGTAGGAAACAGATAGTTTTTTCCCATTGGCGTTAGCTCGAAGAGAATTGCGAAAAACCTTTTCAAAATTTGATCTCCTTGTTCCAATTTTGTTTTTCACGTTGATAACTGTAACGTTAAGCGGGCCTATATGAGTCGATGAGTATTCAACTACGAGGATCATTAAATAAGTTTCCAGCCTTTTTTTCGTATGGGCACTTTTATTAAAAGTACACACATGAAACTCTAGTCTCCTTCGAAGTAACCTCATCCGGTTTCAATGCACTTGTTGTACCATTCCAATAACTTCTGGAAGGCCCCATGGAAATCCTCATGTGTGATCGTGTCAATGACCTTCGTCACAGCCTCTTTCATCTCCTCAATTGTCTCATAACGACAGCCTCTGAGCTTAGGGAATGACCAAAAGTCACAGGGAGCAAGGTCTCGACTATAGGTAAGGTGAGGAACGGGCTTGATGCCCATCTTGGTCAAATAGTCTGTGAAAACGATGGAGTTATGGACTAGTGCATTATCCTGGTGGAAATGCCACTGACCCGATTTGAAGAGTGCTAGCCTCCTCCGATGGACTATCTTCCTGAGCTCCCTTAAAACCTCAACATAGTAGCCCTAACCCAAACCCTTTGGCCTATCAACTCTGGTCTATTGACTTCCTTACTCCTCCCACACCTCTCACTATCCCTCACAGACTCCCTACTTTCCTTGAATCTCTTATGCCACTCAAAAACTGATGCTCGATTCATGCACGATAGTCGAAAAGCAGTCTGAAGTATTTCAAACGTTTCTGTGGCATGTATTCCGAGTTTAAATCAGAATTTTATTGCATATCGTTCTTCTAAAGTGTCCTCACGTCCAGATTGCATTTTTGAAATTGCTGCTGTAGCTGATCATTTGAACCTGAAATCATAAAAATTAGTCTGTCATCTCATAAGATGTATAGCAATAACATACTGAATTTTCAAGTATCAAATGCCTGTACAAAAAAGTCTGGAAACTTATTGAATGCCTCACGTATGTCAGTTTCATCGTGTTTTTCTAAGGGCACCGTAAAAGTACTTATTAATGTACTCCGTAGTACTAATAAATGGTTGCACGCCTAATACTTTAAAAAAGTAAATACTTCTAAAGTAAATATACAAAGCGCTTTTTTACTAAAATAATTTTATATATAATTAATAGATATATCATTAGGTAATATTCATTTCTAATCTCTACATTGCGGAATCTACGTAATCAAGAATAAAAATTTCATGAAAATATATAAGGAGTATATTCATGTTTGGACGGCTCTGTCCACACGTGTTGGAATTTTTAAAATTAGTTTGCGAAGGGTTTTTTCCAACTTCCCACCCAGTCAAAATTGATATAAAGGCATTTTGCACTGGTGGGTTACAAACAAATCGAAAATCATAAATGAATGTCTAAAAAATTGCTAGGTCTTCTTGGAAATCCTTTTGCGAAGAGCCTCGAGTACCGAGTACAAAACTCTGTCCAGACCAATTTAGTTTATTTTTGTTGGTTTTTTTATGGCATAACAACCATCGTTGGTTATTTATTACCAAATACTCATTGTATATATATATATATATATATAGAGAGAGAGAGAGAGAATTTGGTTTGGTCGGGTTTTATGGCATATCAACTATTGTGGGCTATTTAATGCCAAATCCGGTTTTTTCATATTTATCAATATAAATATATAATTTCTAAACATATTTGGTAAATAGACAAAATGAAACGATCAAAAATTTTATTTCTAATAATTCAATTTTGCATATGTCAGCAAAGTTAAATTGTTATAAATATTGCTATGGATAACTAATAATTCAATAAAACATCAGTCATTTGTTAAGTCCCAGTTAAATGAGTGAATAGTTCTATTTCTTACAATTCACTTTTGCATTCGTCAAAGTAAAATAGTTCCAAGTATTGCTATGTATAAGTTATAATTAAAATAAACCTTCGTTATTTATTTACACACAGTTAATTGATCAAATAGTTCTCTTTCAGACAATTTAGTTTAACATATCTCATTTGTTTGGACTCAATTTAAATGTCAAACAGTCCTATTTGACCTATTGATAAGACCAGATTCTACTAATGTGGGCCTGGATAGGCCTGGAAACAATGGCAGGCAAGGGATATTCTGCATTCCCCAAATCTCCTGCATGTAAAGGTTGCTCACTGTGGTGGTCTTACTCCTCAGCAGAAATAGAGTCGATGTATTCTACAGCCCTAGCTGACGGGGCTACTTGGCCCTTTTAGTTTAAAAGGCAGGTACTACCTGGGTGTGCAGCAGGCCCGCTGAGGTTAAGATATGTTTACGGTATATTCATATGTAGTTTCTAGTGTAATAATTTTTGCACACAATAATATGATATCAAGTATTCATCTCTGAGACAAATTATTTCAATATCATGCCATGATTGCAAGTATTCTTATCTAATACGAATAATTCACATACAATTATAAGATCAGAAAAAATATTTCTTTTTGATAATCATCATTTCTTCGCCCCCAGTAATATGGTTTCAAAGTAATAATAAAACTTCTTAAACAATTATAGCTTGAAGTAAGAAGTGATAGCACCGATGTTAGTGGGTAAAGGGCTGGATTGAGAAACCGGGTAAAGTGAGTCAGAACTTCAGTCACGCTATTACGTACTCTTATAGAAAAACATCATTGGGAAAGGCATGATCCTCTTATCCCTTCATTTATGTTTTAAATAGTATCACTGTTGTCCTTCTATAAGGATATCTTTAACATTTAATCACCCACGAAAGTTGATATACAATTAAACAATGAAACCAAAATTATCCTTACTAATGGGATCATAACTGCTACTGCTACAACTACCATTACATCAACTACTCGTAATAATAATATTCATATAAATACTTCCTGTCATGGTGGACCTGGAAGTGATTTCAATGAATAGGTGTCCCACACTCTAGATTTCTTTAAGTGTGGCCTCCCTAAACGCTACAGGACCCCACTTTATGTGAAGGTTCTTACTCCTCTCCATGAGCTTCAGTGAGTGTGCTAAACCAGCAATAACGTGTGTATGTGTTTATACGGGCACATAAGATGAAATAGATCCTCAATTAAAGAGACATAGATTGTGATTAGAGAAACTTAAAAGAGAAAGTAAACAAAACAGAGAATCAGATGAACGAGATTTCAACCCATGAAGAAATTAAAAGAAGAAATTATGATATATGCACAACCCAGCTCCTGTCCTAGAAAATGACACACATAAACTCCTATGGCACTTTGACATACACACTGATAACCTAATCTCAGCCAGAAGACCAGACCTTATAATAATGAAAAAAAAAAAAAAATTTGCAATATTGTTCCAGCTGACCACAGAATAAAACTGAAAGAATATGAAAAGAAGGATAAGTACCTCGACATTGCTAGAGAATTAAAAAAGCTGTGGAACATGAAAGTGACGATTGTATCAATTGTGATTGGTGCTTTTGGCACAATAACTAAAGGATCATTAAAAGGCTTGGAGGAGTTGGATGTTGGTGGACGGGTAGAGACTATCCAAATGTCAGCATCACTGAGAACGGCCAGAATACTGAGAAGAGTCCTGGAGACTTGAGGAGACTTGCTGTCACTCAAACTCCAGTGAAAAACCATCAGCTAACACTGATGTGATAAACTCTAAAAGAGTATAATAATAATAATAATAATAACTTGAGGAGACTTGCTGTCACTCAAACTCCAGTGAAAAACCATCATCTATCACTGATGTGAAAAACTATAAAGGAATAATAATAATAATAATAATAATAATAATAATAATAATAATAATAACCTTGGCCAGACGAACAGACCTTACATTAATCAACGAAAAAACGAGAACTTGAGGAATTGTGGACTTTGCAGTCCTGGCTGATCACAGGGTAAAACTGAAAGAAAGCGAAAAGAAGGATAAGTACCTGGGCACTGAAGAAACTGTGGAACATGGAAGAGACGGTTATACCAATTATAATTGGTGCTTTTGGTACAGTGACCAAAAGTTTGGTAAAAGGAGTAGAAGACCTGGGAATAAAAGGTCGAGTGGCGACAATCCAAACGACAGCATTATTGAGATCGGCCCAAATAGTGAGAAGAGTCCTGGAGACTTTAGGAAACTTGTTGTCACTTAAACTCCATTGAAAAACCATCGGCTAACGCTGATGTTAAAACTCTCAAGGAGTATAATAATAATAATAATAATAATAATAATAATAATAATAATAATAAGAAGAAGAAGAAGAAGAAGAAGAAGAAGAAGAATTGGTTAAAATCGGGAGAAAAGAGAGTGTCTTGTTGACTCGTGGAAAATTAAGCACAATAATAAAAAAAAGAAAGTATGATTACATAGAAAGAAAGAAAGAATGAAAGAAAGAGAGAAACAAAGAAATAAAGAAAGAAAGAAAAAAGATCGACCCAGGAAACAGATGATTAAATAAAAAAGAAAGAAAAAAGGGAGAAAATATAATATGAGATGAAGAGTAGAAATTAAAGAAGACTAAAAACCGAAGAAGAAACGAGAAAAACATAAGGAAAATCTAAGAAAAAAAGCAAGACATGTGAGCAGAATGAAAGAAAAGGAATAAAAAGAAGAAAGCAAAGGAGGATAGCAAAATCAAATAGAAAGAAAGAAAGAAAGAAAGACAGCGGAACAAAAAGAAAGAAGGAAAGAAAACTGAGAAAAAAAAAAAGAAAATCGGGAAACGAGAAAGAAAGTAAAAAAAGGACGAAAAGAAAGAAAGAAAAAGAAAGAAAATTGAGGAGGAAGAATGAAAAATCGCTGAAAAATATATACTAAAGTAAGAAAGGAAAAAAAAGGAACAAGAAAATAAAACAAATAAAGAAATAAAGAAAATTGAAAAAAAAGAAAAAAAAAAACTTTGGAAGGAATAAAGAAAATTGACGATAGATATTAAGAAGAAAAGAAACACGGAAAGAAAGAAGCAAGAAAAGAACACAGACAAGAAATAAAGAAGGAATAATGAAAAAGTAAAAATGAAAGACTGAAAAAAAAACTAAAAATAAACAAATAAATGAAAAAACGAAAGAAAGAAATAAAGAAAGAAAGGAAAAAGAAAGATATACTGTTGAGAAGAAAGGAAGGAAGAAAGAAAGAAAGAAAGAAAGAAAGAATTCGAGGAAGAACAAAATAGAAATAAGAGAAAGAAGAAAGTGAGATAGACAGACAGACAGAATGAAATGAAATTAATAGACACATCAATAGAAAAAAAAAAGAAAGAAAGAAAGAAAGAAAGAAAGAAAGAATGGAAGGATAAAGATGGCTAAAACTAGATAAAAGTTGAGAGGAGTAAAGTAAAATAAAAATTTTAAATTAATGAATCGGTGATAGAAATTTACAGAGACTCAAAGTGAAAACTTAATGAGTTTCACTGTTAATTAAAGATTTGATGAGAATAAAAAAAAATCAAAAAATAGAAAAAAAAAAAAAGGAAAAAGGAATACTGAAACTGATAATTCGATCGGCAAAAAATACATGTAAAATCTTAGAACAATCAGGTAGGAAAAATTAAATATGAAAAGTTGGTGAAATAAAAAAAAATCTTTTAAAAAAAGACATCTTATAAGTGCGATAACCGATGAAAATAATCAAAGAGTCGGTTAGAAAGTAAAAAAAAAAAATGTGTGGCTGTTATTTTTGAGTTCGCGACAATAAAGGAATGAAAAAAGATAAGACCAAGTAAAAGAAAAAAAATAGGAAGTAAAATATAAGGTATAATTTACTGAATAAAATTATTAAGAAGGATGATATCTTAAATGAAAGTTTCGTATTAAAAATATAAGGAAAAATGAATGGAAAAAATGAGAAGGATAGGATATTTGAACTAGACAAAAATATACTTGTTTGTGGTCACCTTTGAACTTAAGAACTGAGAAAGTTTGGGTTGGTTTGGTTTCATGGCATATCAACCATTGCAGGTTATGTAATGCCAAATCTGCTTTATAAATATATATATATATATATATATATATATATGATTTGTAAACAAAAGGCAATAAAGTTAAATAGTATTGCTACACATCAATGACAATTCAATTAAACATCAGTCATTTGTATATCCACAGCTAAATGATCGAACAGTTCAATTTCTAAAAATTCACTTTAGCATAAGTCAAGGTCGAATAGTTTTAAGTGTTAATATGTATCACTAACAATTCTTTTAAACAATAGGCATTTGCTTCCACACTGTTAAACGATCAAACAGTTCTATTTCTAACAAATCAATTTAGCACAAGACATTTGTTTGCAGTCAGTTTTAATGTCAAATAGGTCTATTTGACCCTTAGATAGGACTCCATCGGGTATTACCACTCCGGGCCAGAGTAGACCTGGGAGCAATGGCAATAAAGGGTTACTCGGTATTCTACAAATCTCCAGGATTTTATGAGCCTTACAATCAGAGTTTTTAGAGTCATAAACAGGACACTCGTTGGGGGAAGGTCTTATTTCTCAGCAGCGATGCAGTCGGTGTTTTTTACGGTCCCAGCAGACAGGTCTGGGACTGAGAAGGATTCATAATCATCAAGGCATGCTGACAGCACATATTATCTTGACTCTATCTCACCATCCGAACCAAATTGTGGGGGTGTCCTTGTGGTGAAATGGTTAAAGCGATGGACTGCGAAATCGTAATAAGCGAGTTCGTACTCCAGTCGCGCTATTACGTTCACTTTCGGACAAATACCCTTGGGAAAGGTACGAACCGCCTTATCCTCCCAGCTATGGGTTAAATAGTACCACTACTGTTCTTTTAGGAGAATGGCTTTGGCATTAAATATGAGCCTACAAAGGTTGATATGCCATTAAATAAAGAAACCAAACCGAACCAAATGGCCATCGCTTTCGGTCATTCCTCTTAATAAAAGCTAGTGTCCAAACAAAGTTGGTAAATTTAAGTTTTAATGGTCGGTCAGCATTTTGGACTTCACGGGACAACGTTGTTTATTAGTTCATTTATGTTTTACCCGCGGTGCCCAGCAAAATTTTGTTCGTCTTGGATCGTTTGCACGACGGAAAAATAAATGGCCGGAGAGCTGCTGTTTTGTTGAGTGTTGCCTTAAAGCGGCATGCAATATCCTTGTGTTGTTCCCATGTAGCTTTTTCTCCTTTTATTTTGTTAGAGTCCAAGTTTGACGCCCAGTAATGGCAAACGCGCTGAAATGCAAACGTGAAGTAAGCGTGTTCGAACTCAGTCTTGCTGTTACGTTTTCTTTCGTACTAACATCCATAAGAAAGGTATCAAATCCCTCATTTCCCAACCAGCTTTACTGTAAGAAAAATCCCTGCCGTTCTTCAACAACGATGGCTTGAACCTTAAATAAACCATGTTGGTTTATATGCCATTTCACAAGCCAAACAAATTATGCCACCATAGCATAGTACTGACGCAGTTCCATATTAAGTAAAGTTGGAGAACGTAGTTGCAGGGGACTGGAAGGCTCCCTTTTCAATAGCTACGGCACCGAGGTGTAGGGGAAGGTTATACTCCTTTCCCTGGATTGCTCCACTTTACCCTTGATTCACACTTTATAATACTAAGTGTTAAGCGAGGAGCTATCAAGTACCATTTTTTAACATTTTGCTATGACTTGACATGGGATTAAACCCTGGTCTCCCGGACAATTGGCGAATAATTTACCCACGAGTCGAATAGAGAAATGAAACACGGCATAAAACAAAGGATATTTTTTAAAGTGTTTTGGTGAGGTGCAGTGATTCATTAATCGATTTTATGCCATCATTTTTAGGTTTTTCTTCTCTTTTTTTTTCTATCACCAGGTTCAACGGGTTCTCCTAATCAGCTCCTTTCTCCTTTTCTTTTTCCCTTTCTTTCTCTTCTACTTTCCAATTCTTTCCTTCTTCTTCTGTTAGTTTTCTCTTTACTTTCTTTTCATTTCTCAACCTCTTCTTGTTCTTTCTTTTTTTTTTTTTTGTTTTGTTTTTTTCTTCTTTTTCTCCATTGGATCAATAATTTGCGATTTCAACAATGAGGAGATGAGATTTCAAGTACACCGTCAAATATTGTTTATCACAAAATACTCATGATAACGAGGTAGAACCTATTTAGTGATTATAAGATTAATCTTACCTCCCATCAGCGTTGAATATTTAGCTCTTTAAATTTTACTTATTTATCGTCTCACCCTTATGCGTATTTTACTATTCCAATTTATTTTCTTATTTTGACTGATTGATTTATTCATTCATTTTAACCGAAAGTCAAATCGTCTAGGTTTATTCTAGGCCCAGAGGTTAGGGAATCACGTTCGTTTTGGGGTTGTTGTTTTTAATTAAAAAAAAAAAATCATAGTTTTATTCTTCTAGTTTTCTCTTTTGCCTTATCAGTTTTCTCTATTTTTTATTTCATCCTTCATTTTTCATCGTCAATTTTCTTTTTCGTATATATATATATATATATATATATATATATATAATTCTTTCTTTCTTTCTTTCTTTCTTTCTTCTTCTAAGACCGAAGTGAAGAACGGCGGTCGAGCACGGATCAGTCGGTTCTAAGACACGGGCGAACGTCTTCCCGAAAGGCGCCGGATCCGTAACGAAAAGAAAGAAAATGAACTTTTTCTCCTCCTCTTCTTTTCATTATGATAATTTACTCCTCGAGAATTTTCCACACAGCGTTAGCTGATAGTCTTTCACTGAGGTTTGAGTGACAGCAAGTCTTCTCAAGTATCTAAGACTCTTCGTAATATTCTGGCCGATCTCAATAATACAGTTGTTTGGATAGTCTCCAATCGTCCTCTTATTTCCACGTCCTCTAGTCCCTTTATTAATCCTTCAGTGACTGTAAGAAGAGAACTAGTTATATTTGGTGTAACCTTCACTTTCATGTCCGACAGTTTTTTCAGTTACCTAACAAGATCGAAGAGCTTGTCCTCCTTTTCGCTTTCTTTCAATTTTACTCTTTGGACAGCCGAAACGGCTAAGTTTATAATCCTGCAAGTTCTCTTTTTTTGTTGATTATTATATCTTCTTCTTCTTCTTCTTCTTCTTCTTCTTCTTCTTCTTCTTCTTATTATTATTATTATTATTATTATTATTATTATTATTATTATTATTATCATTTACTCCTTTAGAGTTTTTCACATCAGTGTTAGCTGATGGTTTTTCATTGGAGTTTGAGTGACTGCAAGTCTCCTCAAGTCTCCAGGACTCGTCTCAGGATTCCGACCGTTCTCAGCAATGCTGTCGTTAGCATAGTCTCTACCCGTCTGCCAACTTCCACGTCCTCCAGGCCTTTTAATAATCATTTAGTTATTGTGCCTAACGCACCAATTACAATTGGCACAATCGTTACTTTCATGTTCCACAGCTTTTTCAATTCTCTAGCAAGGTCGAGGTACTTATCTTTCTTTTCCATTTCCTTCAGATTTATTCTGTGGTCCGCCGGGACAGCAAAATCTCCAATTTTGCAGATTATTATGAGGTCTGGTCTTCTGGCCAGGATAGGTGGATCCGTTCGTATGTTAAAGTCCCATAGGTGTTTATGCGAGTCATTTTCGCACTAGTTACAAGCGTTGTTTTTTCACTTGAATCTATGTGCAAGCAAGTCTCTTCAGTTCTCAGGACTCTTCTCAGTATTCTAATTTTTCTTTAGTCTCCAACTCAACAACTCTTCAACAATCCAAGGATTCCAACTATCACTTGTATGCTCCACAGTTTTTCCAGTTCTAATGATATCCAAGTATTAAAATTTTTTTTAATTTTATTTTGTTTTAATTCTGTGGTCCGCAGTAAAACTAAAATTCACTATAGAAAAAAAGATATCTTTTTTCTTTTTACTTTAAACTGTCTTTTGGCTTGGTTTGGGTGATCTGTTGTATTTCAAAATTCCAGAAAATTGTAGGTGTCTTTTCTTAAAGGAAAGCTTCTGGATTGAGCATACACAATTTTGTTGTAAGGTGAACTGAAATTTTCTTGCGATCACTATCCCATGCAGCTGTACTTTTCTTGTATTTATTGCGTGATATTCGCTAATTATGTGATCAAGTATCACATAACCCGACACTTGCAATCAATTTCCGTATTATCAATTGTCGCTCTAATATAATTAGTACTTATGACATTATTTTATTCTGAGATTAAGAGATTCATTTTTTTTTCTTGAGATTTCCCTCCGATGGTTTTATTTTAAAGTCACCATATAGCTGATTTAGTTCCCTTTCTTTCTTTCTTATTATCATATTTTCCAACCCCTCCGCTCGGGCAGGATATGACACAAGGTCAATTTTAAAGCGGAGTTTAACAGGTTTGAATTTAGAGTTTTCCTTCTCTTAGACTAGTTGCCTCACCAAGGCTGAAGAATTCAGTCTGCCCTACTATTTACCCATAGTTGGAGGGAGAGTAATTGGATTCATACCTTTCCCAAGAGTATTAGTGCTAGGTGAAACGCAATCAGTCCCGTCCAGAAATTGAACTCGTGTCTCCGTGTCCATTTCCTACGACGATGTTTCTTGTTATTGATATTACTCTTCTCACTATTCTGGATCATCTTCACAATTGGGACTTGATTCGTCCTCCGATTTCCTGCTCTTTTAGCCCCTTTCCAAACTCGGGAGACCTTTCCAACCGTGCCAATTACAATTGGTATTACCGTGATCCTAATGTTCTTCAGCTTTATATTTCTCTGGCAAGGTCCAAGTATTTGTCTCTATTTTCGCTTTCTTTGGTTTTCATTCAATGGTCTGCCGGAACGACAAAGTCAACTATAAAGCAATTTTTTTTGTTAAATATCACGAGATCGTGTCTTCTGTTCGGCGTTAGCTGTGATCTGATTGTATCTCAAAATCCCAAAGAAATTTATTGATCTCTTTCTCCAAGATTGATTCTGGTGTATGCAAATACCAATTGGTATGGTTACATTTAAAGTTCTTGAACAATTCCCAGTTGGTCACTTTTTCAGACCCAGTCATGTCTAGTCTTATACGCCTTTTGCCCTAGTTTGCTATGTTCGATTATGGGATTAATCATTTCGTCTCTGTCATCACGTAAACTACACTTGTCACTTTGTTGCATCTCATCGATTTTCGCATTAAAGTCATTGGTCCTGATGGCGTTAATTTTGTGCTGCTATTAGAAGATAGTTTCTTTCTTAAGATTTTCCCCTCGAAGCCATCTCCAGGTCTTTTAGTGTGAAATTTCGTCAGTTTTATGCATGAAATACCTATATGGCCATTTTTCTTCCATTTCTGTTTCTATTCATTGTTGTTCTGCTAGTCATTATGATGTCAGTATTTATAATTATCATTATTTACTCTTTGCGAGTTTTTCACATCAGCATTAGCTCATCGTCTTTCCTTGAAGTATTCAGGCTGACCTCAATAATGCTGTTGTTTGGATGATCTCCACTCGTCCTTCAACCTCCAAGTACTCCAGTCCCTATATCAATCCTATGATGACTGTATCCAAAGCACCAATAACGATTGGTATTATTGCAACCTTGGGAAAGGTATGAATCCAATTATTTTCCATCCAGCTAAGGGTAAATAGTAGAGCAGACTAGGTTCTTCAGCCTTGGTCAGGCAACTAGTCTAGGAGAAGGAAAACTCTAAATTCAAACCTGTTAAACTCCGCTTTAAAAAACTGACCTTGTGTCATATCCTGCCCGAGCGGAGGGGTTGGGTAAATATGATAATTGCAACCTTCATTTTCCATAGTATTTCAAATCCCGAACCAGGTCGAGGTACTTATTTTTCTTTTTTTCTTTTTTTCAGTTTTATCCTACGGTCATCAGGGACAGCAAAATCCTTAATTTTGCAAGTTTTCTTTTTTGTTGTTGATTATTATAAGGTCTGGTCTTCTGGCCGAGATTAGGGGATCCGTTTGTATGCCAAAGTCCCACAGGAGTTTGTGCGTCTCATTCTTCAGAACAGATGCTAGGTTGTGCATATACCCTTTATTCGTATGGTCAAATTTAGATTTCTTGCACATCTCCCCGTGGATAACCTTGCCTACCCAGTCATGCCTTGTCTTATACTCCTTATCTGCTAATTTGCTGCATTCGCTTAATATGTGATTGATGGTTTCGTCTCTTTCACCTCATAACCTACTTTTGCTATTTTGTGGCACCTAGTGAGTTTTTCGCACCTCCTAGGAATCTTTTACTGAAGTCTGGGTGACTGCAAGTCTCTTCAGGTGTCAAGGACTCTTCTGAAACTTTTCTTGCCGATCTTAGTAATGATGTGGTCTGGATAGTTTCAATCGTTCCTCTTATCTCAAATTCCCTTAGTCTATTTTTAAACATATGGGCTGTGTTCCAACTGCACCAACTACATCCGCTGTTAACTCCACCATAATATCCTTTTGTCTTTTCGGCTCCCTGTCAAGACTGAAGCACCTCTCTATCATTTTACACTCTTTTCTGTGGTTCACTGGAACTGCAAATTCCACAAGACCGCAAGTTCTTTTTTATTAATTAACACCTGGTCTGGTCTTCCTGCTAGGAATTACTTCTATGTTAGTATTTCAAAAAACAAGAGCATTTTATGTGTTTAATTTTCTTGAAGGGCTTCTGTTTGAGCATATAATAATTTCTTAGTAAGGTTAGATTTTATTCTCTTGCACAATTCCCAGTTGATCACCTTTTCCATCCAAACGTGCCTTGTCAAGAATTCCTTTTTTGTTAGTTTACTGCATTCGTATGCTAGGAAATTTACGTTGCCCAGTTTGCTAAGGTTGTTGTATACACTGCCCCCTCCCTGCAGAGGATTAAAACACCCTTAACGAGAGTCATGCGTATGACACTGAACAATGTGATGGTAAGGTTCCAGTAATGCTGGAATTTTAGTAAATGCGGAGTGCCCATTCATGGTCATTGCATCCAGTTCCACTCTTGCACGGAGTAGAAGCACCTGTTAGGGTCTTCTCTATGGGTCAAATAGAACTAAACTGTGTACTTAAACTGAACCGAATTGCTTGAAATAGGATTGTTTCGACATTTAAACTGCATAGTTATACCAAGCTGAATTAGTTGAAATGAAACTGTTTTCTATACTTAACGTAAATGTTTAAAATAGAACTGTTCTCGACATTGAAACTGTACTTACGCTAAACTGAATTGTTTGAAATAGAACTGTTTTAACATTTAACTGAGTGTAAACAAAAAAAATATACTTATACTAAAAATAATTGTTCGAATTAGAACTGTTTGACTAAACTGAATAACTTGAAATTTAAATGTTTTTGACAGTAAATCTGTGTACTTCTGTTAAACTGAACTGTTTGAAACAGAGCGGTTTTTTTGTATAAAAATGGATTCGGCATTTAATAACCTACAAAGGTTGATATGCCATAAAACCCCAAAAAATCAACCAACCAAACATATACACTTACTGTTATTTTGTTTATAATCAATTTTCACTTTGATACAATTAGGCCTTATGGCGTTGTTTTGTGTTGCTATTAAAATAGATTCAGTTTCTCTTTTGAGGTTTCTCTATCTTTGCCATGTCTAAGTTATCTCGTATACAATATCGCTAGTTTATAGCTTAAAGTTTCAATATTGATGTTTTGTCTTCCTTATTTGTTTTATAGTTTTGTTGTTTTCTCTATGACCTTATTTTACCATAGCTGTCATTAGTCTTTACTTGCTCTTTGTAGTTTATTCATATTCTCGAATTGCTTTATTACGAAATTCTAAACGGTGGCGAATTCTTTTCTTCCTTCTTTTCTTGACACATATAATCTGTCTGTGTAATCTGTTGGATGTAAGGCCTTGCACATTGTCATCAATTTTCTTTGATTGAATTATTTGAGTTCCTCCATTCTCATCTGATGAATAGTCTGGGCAATTTTATTTATTGAACTGCCCCGGTGTTTATTCATTTGAAATGGTTTCTGCAGTTGAGTTAAGTTTCAAGATGTTTTCATCTTCTAGGTCATTCTTTCATTCTTTTTCTTATATTTGTGTTTGTTTGATTGTGTCTACTTTTAATTTTCCCTAGTACTTGTAATTTCCTATTTCTCCAAATGTTCTTATAATTACTTGATTTGGCATTTCAATTTCTTCTGAAAATTTATCTCTCCCTTTTTTTAAATTACTAATATGGTATATTTTTTCAATCCCGAACTATATTCCTGCATGTTGGTGGTATATTTTAGTATAACCATTTCTAGTTATGTTTTTCAAATATTTTGATATCATCTGTAGAAACGACGTGTTTTTTCCTATGATTTTGTAAATGTGTATCCTCCTGTACATTTCCTAAATATACAATTGAGAGGCAATATTATAATAACGGATAGCAGCGAAAAGAGTGTGTCTTCAAGGAATTTGCCTTCTTTGGATTTCCAACTCTTGGAATTTGTCATTCTGTCAATTCCTCTCTCAAGATTTTCATTGCATTCTTTTTTCTATTTAAACTTTTCTACCCGTTATTTTTTCTTCATTTTGATTTATTTTTGTTGGCTGTTATCATTTGTTCCTTCTTTACTCTCCCAATATTATTCCTTTTATTGTATTAACAAGTGAATTCCTATTGTATTTTTCGTCATCATTTGTCCATGGCCAAAACTTCTTAAAATTTACTATCTATTCGGTCGGTAACTGTCTCCTTTAATACACACCGACATTTTCCATTGCATGCACCTTTATTTGTGAAAACCTATGACTTAACTTTCATCAACAAGTTTTCCCTGTGCCTTTCACAGTATTTAACAGTCATACAATGCGTAGATTCAGCAAAACTAGCTAGCTAAATAAACTAAATAAATATATCAGTATCATATATATATATATATATATATATATATGGCCTCTGCAGATGTGTTTATTATGAATATTTACGAGAGTGTTCATGTTTGCTCTATCATATATACATATATATAGAAAGACAGAGAAAGAGAGAGAGAGAGAGGGAGAGAGAGCACGAGAGAGAGAGAGAGAGAGAGAGAGAGAGAGCACACGTGTACACTCTTGTATATATATATATATATATATGTATATATATACA
>OY757930.1:23277325-23282325 GCA_963585895.1 Sepioteuthis lessoniana | reverse complement strand
AGAGATAGAGAGAGAGAGAGACAGAGAGAGAAATAATAAAACAAAAGAAAGAAAAACAGCAACTTAATGAGCGTGTGTGTGTGTGTGTGTGTGTGTGTGTGTGTGTGGCGAGAGAGAGAGAGAGAGAGAGAGAGAGAGAGATGCAAGTCCATGCATTGAACAGGAAAGACTATAACATTACATGTGTGTGCAAGAGGCTACTGTTACTACAACAACTACAACTACAACGACGACGACGACGACTACGACAATCGCTTCGTATTTCGAGCGAATCATCACGACTATGACAACTACTTCCACTACCATTTTTAACCACCATTACTAACACTAACAACGCTCTGAAAATGATTGACTACTACCACCACTACCACCATCAGTACTGATACTTCTTTTTCTAGATGGAAACCTTCTCCTTACTTTAACTAATACACCGGTTCTCCGTCGATACCACCACAAACATAAGCATCACTATCGCCAACACCAACATCTTTATTGCTGGCAGTCTTGGTGGAGGGGTCGCCAGTTGTGAGTAAAAAGCTGCGTGTGTGTTTCTCTACAGCTTACCGTAATATCGAGTCTGATGGAGGTGGAGAAAACAACGGCTACTGGACCACTTGAAGAAACACGTCATACATTGTACGATTGTATACCATCTATATGATACTATACTGCATTATCCGACCATACGCACACACATAAGGACACACAGTTTTACACGCACATGTAAACTTAAAAAAAAAAAAAGTAAACGAAAACAAAAACAAAACAAAACAAAACAAAAAAAGAAAACAAACAAAAAAAACAAACAAACAAAAAACAAAACAATAACAAAAAAAAGATAGTTTGATATCAACAGAGAAGTCAAGTCTCCTACTCTAACGGAATTCGTTTATTTACACTCACTATTGCATTGTAATAATTTGCATTTCCTTCAATATCGTTGTCTTTTCACTGATTGATTTGATTATTTCTTTTCATATGCATAATTTGATTATACATACACACATACATACATACATACATACATACATATATATATATATATATATATATATATATATATATATATATATAAATATATATATATATATATATATATATATATACATGACTGAATATATACATATGTATATACATACATTTATGTATATATAAGTGTGTGAGTGTTAGTGTGTGTGTGTGTGTGTGTGTGTGTGTGTGTGTGTGTGTGTGTGTGTGTGTGTGTGTGTGTGTGTGTGTGAAACAACATAAACACGTATCCTGTCATATATTTTTGCATACATATGCTTATATATATATATATATATATATATATATATATATATATATATGTGTGTGTGTGTGTGTGTGTGTGTGTGTGTGTGTGTGTGTGTGTGTGTGTGTGTGAAACAACATAAACACGTATCCTGTCATATATTTTTGCATACATATGCTTATATATATATATATATATATATATATATATATGTGTGTGTGTGTGTGTGTGTGTGTGTGTGTGTGTGTGTGTGTGTGTGTGTGTGTGTGTATATATATTTGTGCTTAAATATTTTTTTTTTATCATATACTTTTCAGATCCGTCATCCTTTTGAATAGTTCATTCATTATGACTATGTGCCTATGTATTCTTACATCTGTACAGGTTCAACCATAAGTAATCACCGTTAGTTATATTATGCTGTTTGTGGCCACCCGATTAATTCAGCTCCCTATATGCATTTAAATCAATATATTCTATGATGTATGCATAATTTTTAACATTTCTGTTTCCTATACACATAGCAATTATATATATATATATATATATATATATATATATATATATATATATATATATAAGGTGTACATATTTCTAAATATATGTTTTGGGAAGAATCATTCGATTTGACTTAAACATCATTGAGAACACATGCTTTTTATGATAGTGTAGGTATATAATATATAATATACGCCAATTTGTTTTTCTTATGTAGAGCTTCGAATGTTATAAATATAAGAATCTATCTATCTATCTATCTATCTATCTATCTATCTATCTATCTATCTATCTATCTATCTATGTTTATTTGTCCATGCCCTAATGAAATAACCCTTGGTAAATAGAAGTTTTATGTTATTTCAAATTAAGCAGAATGATATTGTTTTCACATTCATATGCTCTTCTCTATTCTTTGCTCCCATAGCTGAGAAACGGAATGAAACTGTTCTTGAAAATTTACCAATTCTTTGTCGGAATGTTCTTTTTGAAGTTGTGTAATATACAGCACTTTTAAATACACCTCAGTCTAAACTATATGAAGTATATATACATCTATGAATGATAATAAATGTACATACATACATACATACATACGTTTATATATATAGTCTGTGGATGACTATATATATATATATATATATATATATATATATATATATATATATATATATATATATATAATGTTTGACATCATTATTTACGTACATTTCATCTATACCCGAACCCCTGTCCCCCTCAAAGTTTGTACACAACCAAAAACAATAATAAATACCACAAATTAATAGTCATATTTAACACATAGTATTTACATTATATTTTTTTCTAGGAATTAAATCCCCAAGAAAAACACATTTTTTTTTAATAGAAAAAGGAGGGAAAACAAAAGATACCGACACATGAATCTGAATTTTATCCGTTATTTCATTTTATTTTGTGTTTTTCTTTTAATGAAAAAAAAAAACGAAAAAAAAAAAAACTATCATTATCTGGATTTGGTTTTATCATTGAAATTCTTATCCGACGTTTGGGAAAAAACAAGAAAAAAACGAAAACAAAAAAACAAAACAAAAAAAAAAACACGGAAATATATATTTTTGAAATCCATCACCGGAATAAAATAAAAGGAAATTTAAAAAAAAAAATTCTTGGAGCACAACCGGAATAATTGAATGAATTTCAATCCTCACCTGGCAAGAATGGAAATTATTATATTTCTGATACATTAGACCGGATACAAAGAAAAGAAAAAAAGAAATTCACAAATGAAACATACATATTCCAGCCATGGAAGATATATATATATATATATATATATATATATATATATATATATATATATGCAAAAAAATAACATCAGATGGAATTATTTTTAAAAATGCATGGATTTATGTGGAAATATATTTTATCTTTTATTCTCATCAAAATAAAAAAAAATGAAGCATTTAAAAAAATAAAGAAAATGTGACAAAAAAAATGATAGTCGCGAAAAAAAA
Source organism: Sepioteuthis lessoniana (assembly GCA_963585895.1). Taxonomy (NCBI): domain Eukaryota; kingdom Metazoa; phylum Mollusca; class Cephalopoda; order Myopsida; family Loliginidae; genus Sepioteuthis; species Sepioteuthis lessoniana. The sequence goes on along the minus strand of OY757930.1, from coordinate 23,279,076 downwards.
GAAAAAAAAAACAAAAAAAAAAACAAAGAAAAATAACAAGCAACAACAACAACAACAACAACAACAACAAAAGAAAAAGAAAGAAATACAGAAAGAAAATTAAAAAACAAAACAAAACAAAAACCAATAAAGACACATTTGAAGAAAAAAAAAATGATAAATATGAACATTATAATTTCCAACCTAAGTCACACGAAGACTTAAAGAAAATTACTTTGATTAAACACGATGCATCATTTCGAATTTTTTTTTCCCGTTGATGTACAAGATTACTTTCACTTCTCCTAATCTGCGATTTGGTCAATTTTCACTCAGATATTTCCAATGCAAAACCAACTTAATCACAACCACCACAACTAAGAGTAACTACATGGTTAATTATAACCATAACAACAAACCTAATAATAATAATAATAATAATAATAATAATAATAATAATAATAATAATAATCATAGCAGCAACACCAACAGCAACAACTAACCATTTCTTAAATTCATTTTCTATTCATTAACAGTTTTAGTATATATTTCTTCTGTTTACAGCATGCACGAGCAGGGGTTTGCAAATACAGAAATAAGCTCTCTCTCTCTCTCTCTCTCTCTCTCTCTCTCTCTCTCTCTCTCTCTCTCTCTCTCTCTCTCTCTCTCTCGCATATGCATACACTCATATGAATACATACTCATGCTTACACACACATGCTCATATAGAGACGTACGTCAGCCATCAATATAGACACGTACGTGGAGAGCACAGACATGCATAAAACATCCACGTTTATATGAAGAGAAAAACTGAACACTGTAATATATATTTAGACATTTATCCTTTATAATAGTTATAATAATCGAGGGTATAAGAGAGCAACAGATAAGCATACATGTTATGAGAGAGAGAGAGAGAGAGAGAGAGAGAGAGAGAGAGAGAGAGAGAGAGATGGTCGTAAGATAGACCGCCAGAGATGAACATCGAAGTTTTACTCTGATGTATAGATAGGAAAAGACTGTGAGAGGTTGAGATATAGATAGATTGATGAATGTGAACAAATTGAGTTATATCAAGATAGATAGATAGATAGATAGATAGGCATAGATTGATAGATAGATAGATAGATAGATATGAAAAGGCATAGATAGATAGATAGATAGATAAATAGATAGATAGATAGATAGATATGAAAAGGCATAGATTGATAGATAGATAAATAGATAGATAGATATGAATAAGCATAGATAGATAGATAGATAGATAGATAGATATGAAAAGGCATAGATAGATAGATAGATAGATAGATAGATAGATATGAATAAGCATAGATAGATAGATAGATATGAAAAGGCATAGATAGATAGATAAATAGGCATAGATAGATAGATAGATAGATAGATATGAAAAGGCATAGATAGATAGATAGATAGATATGCATGCATCACTTATTAATTCAATTATTATTGTTGTGTGAATAAAAGCCGGTATTTTGAAAGCCGATTATCAGAATATTGCAATAAGTATATATTTTCACGCTCGCACGCACATGCACACCTACACACGGAGACATAATCGCACACTCTCAACAACAATCGAATGCACAGACGCACAAATGCAGTCACATACATATGCATACACATACACATACGCAAACTTATCCCAACCCATCAGAATTTTTCAAACCACTGTAGCTTCACCTAAGGGTCTGTACATCATTCAGAGTAATGAGCCTAAATCTATCAAGACGATCTATTTTTGCTGGAGG
>OY757930.1:23186090-23271090 GCA_963585895.1 Sepioteuthis lessoniana | reverse complement strand
TTCTCTCCCCCAAATCTTTTATACACATTTCTAAATCTAAAGCTCTCATAATCCACAATAAGAATTAACTTCGAACAAATGCCTGCTTACTATCTTATAAAACCAATCCCCCCCCCCATAGATTCATAACTTTGCCAAACAATTCTTCTTCTCACAGCATAATAAACAACTTAAATAAACATGATATCAAAACTAACTCTTTACCCTCTAAAACGATCAGCGAATTAGAACACACTAGCCCTTAATGCAACATATATTCAGACGCCAGTGTTTATTGTATCCCTTGAAAGAATTGTAAATTAAAATATATTGGTGAAACATCTCGGAACCTTCACGTCCGCTTGAAAGAACACAAAAGAGACATAAGAATCGGTAACGTCAACAACACATTTCTCAATCTGATCACAACTTCGATTTCAATCATACTCATTTACCCTCATAATAAAATACTAAGACGAACGTTCGAAGCTGCTGCTCTTTCACTCTGTAATTCTCAAAATACTCGTCTGGGTTTTTATAATATTTCTCCGTACTTGAGCAAATCCATTTTAAATAGCTACAATATATTCCATCTTTAGTTAATGTATTCCAAATACATCATAGCTTTATATTTTCTCTTTTTCTTATAGTCTTTCTTTTTCTTCCTCCTTTTTATTCGAAATATTTCTCGATAAACAAACAGAACATAAATTCTACACAATTTTTCTAATAAGTCAAATGACGTAATTTAAAACAAACAAACGCTAATTCAGTAATTAAACTTCCATGTTTTTCTTGTACAAAATTTCGCAAGGTTTCTTATTTTGTATTTTTAAATATCCATTGTTGATTTAACATCACTAATACCATCGCTCATAGCCCTGATGATGGTTCATTAGAACCGATACGCTATAGTGTCGACTTTGCTTCTCGATAAATCTCTCCTTGGACTTGGATTACCTTGTTATCAATTTTTCTTTATATATATATATATATATATGTGTGTGTGTGTGTGTGTGTGTATGAGTGTGTGTGTGTGTGAGTGTGTGGAAAATTAGAAGTAATATTCCTGAAGCCTCTTTATCCAGACAGTACGTTGTGCCTTCAATAAGTTTCCAGACCTTTTTGTACGGGCATTTGAAATTGTCGTAGACTCTTGAAAAATCATTTTGTTATTGCTATACATTATATGAGATGACTGACCAATTTTTATGATTTCAGGTTCAAATGAATAGCTACAGCAGCAATTGGAATACACCCTACTAAAGCCCAGTTGTCACAGCTGGTAAATTACAAACATGCAATCTGGACGTGAGGACACTTTATAAGAACGATATGCAATAAAATTCTGTTTTAACCTAGGAAAAAATGCTTCAGAAACGTATGGAATGCTTCAGACTGCTTTTGGAGCATCTTACATTAATCAAACATCAGTTTTTGAGTGGCATAAGAGATTCAAGGAAGGTAGTGGGATGATGAGAGGTGAGGGAGGAGTAAGGAAGTCAATACACTACAGTTGATTGGCCAAAAGGTTAGTGTGAGGGTTACTATGTTAAGGTTTTAAGGGAGTTCAGGATGACATTCCGTCGGAAAAGGCCAATCAATCTTCAAATCGGGTCAGTGGCATTTCCACCAGGACGATGCACCAGTCCACAACTCCCTCCTTGTCACAGATTATTTGACCAATATGGGCATCAAGGCAGTTCTTTCCCCTCCCTATAGTCCAGACCTTGCTCTCTGTGACTTTTGGTAATTCCCTAAGCTCACAGGCTGTCGTTATGAGACAATTGAGTAGATGAAAGAGGCTGTGACGAAGGTCCATGACACCCTCACACAAGCGGACTTCCGTGGCGCCTTCCAGAAGTTGTTGGAACGGCACAAGTGCATTTCAGCCGGAGGAGATTACTTCGAAGGGGACTAGATTTTCATGTGTTTACTATCAATAAAAGTGCCCATACGAAAAAAAATTCTGGCAACTTATTTAATTATCCTTGTATATAGAGACGCGTAAAGGCATTTTTTTTTTTATCTTTTTATCTATTAAGATTTTAAGTTTGATGCCACAAGTCCACTATTTGAAACTCGTATTCGCTGAATTTTCACCAGAAATGCCCACTGTATTAGTATATTCAAACTTAAGGTAAATGAATGAGATGAATTTCACTGGAAGGGAAAGAACTTTTTTGAATTTAATAAATTCCGAAATGCATTTAAGTGCCAAAGCAAATGGTGTAAACACACACAAATACATAACTGACCTATATGAGGAGGTTAGAATTCACTAACTGAATTCCATATTCCCTAAAAAAGGATTATCCAAAGTATGCCACTAGACTACTTCTGATAGTGAGGCTACAATTCCAGTCCTTGATAAAATCTGGAATACTTTCTTATTGTCACAGCCCACAGTTCCACGCTAATCTCGAGAGGTAGCACCTGTTATACATCAACATTGTCTGGATTGTTTTCATATTGATCCAATCAAGAAGTAGTTTTTGTGTAGGGTCAGATTAAGAGTAAATTTTAGGCAGGTAAGACAACTCTTTTGATTACCTTCGCCTTATGTCATCTAACGCTCTCAGGAATATATATATATATATATATATATATATATATATATATATATATATGATATATTTATATTTATAGTTAAATGTATGCGAGATGGCGAAAAGGTTATCGACTTTGAACAGTCGTTCCAATTTCAAAACTCTTTTTGATTGCATCAATTTTGGAAATGCAAAAGTACAAATACATCGACGTTTTGGCTTGTTACAAATAATCTGCAGTATTGTCTTGTTTATGTTGAACTTTCAGTTTGGTTGGCTTCATGGAATGTCAACCCATCTTTGGTGATTCTCATTCGAAATCTCTTAAACAATTCTGCTTGGCAAATACTAACACATCAAACAATGCATATTTTTCACAATCGTCTTAAGCAGGCAAACACTTTTTACATATTTCCACTACCAACTTTTTAAAAGGATAATGAATTTATCTTGTTGAAAATCATTTTGAAAATTATCTCTAGCCAATGGATTTAGTGGAGAGGTTCTCATAGCGAAGTGGCTGACGTGCTGAACGGCAATATCGTGAATATTGAAATCCACTAGGGCTATTGCGTTGATCACTTTGCCCGCCGAGTCGTGTCTAGTCTTATACTCCCTCTGCGTCAATTTGCTGCATTGATCATTTAGTATTTTTCCCTACATTATTATTGGTTCTCTTTTGAGAGGTTTTCACACCAGTGTTACCTGATGGTTTTTCTCTGGAGTTTGAGTGACAAAAAGTCTCCTCAAATCTCCACGACTCCTCTCATTATTCTGGCTGATCTCAATAATGTTGTTGTTGGGATGGTCTCCACTTGTCATCTTGTATCCAAGTCCTTGTTTTAATCCGTTGGTGACTGTACCAATAGCACCAATAACAATTGGTATTATAGTCACTTTCATGTTCCACAGTTTTTTCAATTTCCTAGCAAGGTCGAGTTACTTAGCTCTTTTTTCACATTCTTTTAATTTCACTCTGTGGTCAGCCGGGACAGAAAAATCCACAATTTTGCAAATTCTCTTTTTCTTTATTACTATTATAAATCTGGTCAAGATTTGGAGATCAAATTGTATGTCAAAATCCCAGAGGAGATTATGTGTATCATTCTCTTGGACAGATTCTGGAATGTGCATATACCATTTGTTTGTATGGTCAAACTTCAACTTCTTGCACAATTCCCAGTGTATCACCTTGCCCACCCAGTCGTGCCTAGTCTTATATTCTTTCTGTGCTAATTAGCTGCATTCGGTTATTATGCGATTGATCGTTTCTTCTCTTTCGCTACACAACCAACAGCTGCTGTTTTGTTGCGTCTTATCTAATCTCGCTCTTATATAGTTACTCCTTATGGCGGTGATTTGTGCTGCTATTAGAAGAGATTCAATTCCTTTCTTAAGGTTTCCTTTTCTTAGACACGAACATATGCCATTTTATGTTATCTTCTGAAATCAATTTTAGAAAAAAAAGTATCTTTGATCTAAACAATCGATATGATATCTATATACTGATGAAATTAATTTAAGTAATTTATCCAATAGTTCCCAAACAAACCCTCTTAAATTCTTTTTCTTACTATTATTTCGGAAACCAACTTAATCATTTTTATCATTAAGGTTTTTTCGGACAATTGCCTTCATCTTTATTGTTTTTTCCACAACGTTTCGGCCGATATGTCCTCCAGCCTTCTTCAGGGACTTGACTAACTCATAAACTTAATGTTCTTACTTTAGCTAGAATTACGACTATTATGTATGATTTTTTTACCTGTGCTCATATTCCAATTTATTTTATTTCATTATTTTTTTTTTTATCTAGCCTTCTTGAAATAACAATAAAAATGAAGACAATAGTCCGAAAAACCTTAATGATAAAAATCAATAAGCTTCGTCTCAAAAATTTAGACAATCAACTTAATCATTTTTATTCTATTGATGTTTTAGATATGATTACGAATGTACACACGTTTGTTATCATTTATGAGCAACAAGTTATATTTTACTAAGTATTCCTATCTAATTGTCTAAATCCTGAGATGCAGCTTGTTGATTTTTATAATTAAGGCTTTTCGGACTATTGAATTTTTATTGTTATTTCCACAACGTTTCGGACGATGTCCTCCGGCCTTCTTCATGTGTTTGACGAACTCGGGAACCTCCACGGGACTTCGAACTACGTCCTTTATTGAATCCACGGAGGTCGCCTGTTCTGATTCCGTTATAAAAATGATTCACACACAGTTGAATGGTGTCAAATGACCCTATCAATTACTAATAATTTATACGCAAATATATGGTTTTAAATGACTATTTAATGATGATAATATATTTGCAAAGTTATTTGGTTTTATTAGAATAATCAATACTAATAATTTTTAGGAGAAACCCGATTCGACCCATTGATTGATTTCTAACTGGCATGACTATTTCCAGCCGAGAGGACTTGAAGAGCTAACTTCACAATCCTCATAGCTCCAGAAATGTAATCTCAGCACCAGATACAGTTTAGCGACATACCCAAAGCATATTTTCCTCGCCTAATCATTATTTTTAATGTCTCTTTAGATGTCCTCGTATAGCTTTTTGTTTAGTCAGTATTATCAAAATTTCCAATCATGATATTTAAATGTAATTGTATCATGCGTATCTATGGTATTATTTGTGGGTGTTTTTATATGTTTGGACAGATATAGATAACAACGATAATATATATGAGTGAGTACACAGGACTACTTTTGCCATATACTATGAAATTGATATAATAACAAATGTATATAAAAAAACCCATTGATTTTGCTCACTTTCTGCTAGACGTTATATATATATATATATATATATATATATATATATATATATATCTTTAAAGAAAAAACCAAAGACCGGTTAATTTAGGATTATAAATTTATTTCCATCCTGTTTTTCAGCTTCTGGTGTGAACCAAAATCACGAAGAAAAATATAATAGGACATCCTCAGATCCAATGGATAAATAAAACAGAATAAACACGTGGGGTGAAGGGGGAAGAAGAAGAGATTAACGGAGTTACCTCCTCGATTTATTGAATTTCCGTTTTTTTATTTACCTATTTATTTTATTTTCAAAATTCATTTACCTATTTATTTTATTTTCAAAATTATCGTTCAAGTTCAGATAGATGTCTTTGCGGAAGGTATAAACTCAACTATCTCTCAAGCCATGGATTAAATAGTACAACTACTGTTCTTCTTTTGGGATGACTTTCGCATTAGATAACCCACGAAGATTGATATGTCATCAAAAATATCAAGATACCTTATTTATAATATATGTTAGTGAAGACCACATCCCCGAAACAGAATTTGGCAATTTTTGAAATGCTGTAAAAGAACAGGAGAGAAAAATCAAAATATGTTTTTAAAACTGTAATATGTAAATTCAAAGTAATCAGAAATTAAATCACTCTATGATACTTGTTTGTAAACGGAATTCAAATTTATGAATATTCCAAGAAGAGCAGGTTCTTTCTGTGGAACCTATCGTATATGGACTGTATTCTCTGTAGATGAGTAAGACCTAACAAAATAAGTATCATGAGAATGACACTAAACTGCATCTAATGGTGAGGCTTCTATTCCGTAGATCCAAAGTGTGAGTAATGCCGATTCATTGTCATTACTCCCAGGTCCACTCTGATCTGAAGTGGTATTAGCTATACAGGTTCTATCTAAATATCTATATTAGATCTTTTAAATAACTTTAGAATTCAACAGGTTACCATGCAAAAAAACGTCTTAAAATGATGAGACACAAAATGTACATAAACACCAATAAGGAACGCGATTTTCTAAACTTTAGGTTTAAAAGATGGGTTCACAAGCCGTTGAAATTAATCAATCAACACTCTAAATCATTGTCGAAATTTCTCTCGATTCGCAATATATTCGACTAATGGAATTGATGTATAGGCTTACGCTGTTTTCAACTTGCAAGAATTCGACCGTCGGGACAAGAGAGCTAGAAAGTGACATATATGACTGGGAGACACTGAACTATCTATCCCCATGCCAATGGTAATGTTCTTTGGCTCAGGTGTCATTAGTAATACTCTTGTTGACAGACGGTACGAAACCCTAGGAACGAATACGTACAATATACAGTGTTCTGAATGATGGATAGAATGGCTCAAAAGGGGAATTAGGACTTGATTACATTTCAATGGTCGCTTTTCTTTAGTGACAACTATCCGAGAACTTCTGCGATCCTGATTCAAAAGAGGGTACCTGCTGTCTGAAGACGCTGCTGATATATTTACGGAGTCTAAGTATGTCTGGTATACACTGTCTACTGTTGCCTCTGTAATAGATTGCAATTTATTGGTTTACGTAGAGGATTAAAATCTTGTTCCGTAAGATCAATTTGTCTTTTTTAGAACGTCTTATGACAGCATATTTTTTTTAATGGCCAAGGATGGAACATCGTCACAAGAAGATAACTGACAGTTCCCCACCATGAAAGGGATAGTCATTAAAAAAATATCTCCGAATCGAGAGCACATCATATAGGGAAATGGAAGTTAGTGAAGGTATTTTTTGCGTAAATCCTTTTCTCATATACCTTATCAACTACTGGAGTGTTCAGTTCATGAGAAGAGCTATGAATTTCAGCATAAGTGGTAGCCGACAAATTTACCACTTTAGTGCTCAAAAGTGTATACATATATTTTACTTTTACTAAAGTTTAATTCATGCAAAAGCGTCTTAGCGAGAAGGTATCTGTGCACACATACGTCGCAGAATCATATACGTTTCGATAGACAAGGGTCAATAAATAAATAATGTAAAGCTTACCCAACTAGCTGGCAATAAAAGATATTGTTTACAGTAGCACCTTTTAAAATGAAAGCAATAATCATGGAGGTGCCCGTGGTGTAATGGTTATCGTCGTGGGAAATGGACACGGCGACACGATTTCAAATTCTGGACAAGACTGATTGCATTTCACATAGCACTAATACCCTTGGGAAAGGTATGAATCCAATTATTCTCCCTCCAGCTATGGGTAAATAGTAGGTCAGACTGGTTTCTTCAGCCTTGGTGAGGCAACGAGTCTAGGAGAAGGAAAACGCTGAATTCAACCCTGTTAAACTCCGCTTAAAAATTTGACTTTGTTTCATATCCCACCCGAGCGGAGAGGTTGGTAAATAGGATAATCATGGTCCTTTCATATCCCAGATAAATATCAGCATGGACTTCTTTATTTACCACTCTATCAGAGTGTCAGTTTAGTTCCAATTTAGAGATTATCTTTCGACTAACTCTCCTTGTAGAAAACCCATTTATCTTACAATGATTTTCTCGGCACATCACACGACCTTCATACGGGTTGCACATCTTAGCCATTAAAAATTTGCTGACAGTCCTCTGTTCAAGCCTGTTGTTTATTTAACGCCATTTTAACAAACGTCAAAGCAAATATTTTTGAGTATTTAAAATAATTTTTGTTATAAACCGAAATTAATAATACAATTTTCATAACAAAAGTGAACTCAGTATTGGTGTTGGAGCATATATATATATATATATATATATATATATATATATATATATATATATATAGCAGAGCACATCGTCAACGGCTTTAGGAGACTTTCAGTTAATTGCCTATCCAATCATTATTGCGGCATATCTATATCGATATTTACACACAAACGCTCACAGACTCACATATATATACACACCCTCATACGTATGTTTATACATGTGTGTGTGTGTGTGTGTGTGTGTGTGTTTGTGTGTAACAGTGTATGAGTGTTATAACAAATTACATAAATTTCTTTACCAACATTTCTATCTGTCTACCTCACACACACACACACACACAAACACACACACACTATCTATCTATCTATCTATCTATCTATCTATCTATCCCTATTCTATTCAGGGGTGTCCTCGTGGTGTAATGGTTAAAGCGATGGACTGCGGAATCGTAGTAAGCGTGTTCATACTCTAGTTGCACACTTACGTTTACTTTCGGGCAAATGCTCTTGGGAAAGGTACGAACCCCTCATCCTCTCAGCTATGGAGTAAATAGTACCACTGCTGTTCTTCTAGAAGAATATCTTTGGCATTAAATAACCTATAAAGGTTGATATGCCATTACACAAAGAAACCATTCTATTCTTCATTTTTTCTCTCTTTTTCTATGTACGACGGCACTTAAACAATTTCTTATTTGACACGTTTTTAAGCTAAACTTTCTTTTTAAATTTTAATTGTACGATTTGCCTAAAAACAGATGCAACTCATTAATATGATAATTCGTATTGCATCAAGTCATGATTCATCTGAGTCTTAAAAAGCAATCGTATCACTTCAGACAGGTCAGACCAGATGACAAGGGCAGAAATTGATTGATTTTATCCAGCAATCCACATGAAAGACTACTTTCTTGGGAACGTCTTCGGAGAGACTTTTTCGGACTCTTTCCGACAGAATCTCTAACCGCATCCATATTGTCAGGACATCTTGCAGACAACTTCCAGGTAGAAATGGAATTTCCTGCCCCCTTGTTTAGGTTGTTTACTGATCATGTGGTTTGAAAAGGTGTACCCAACGATAAATTTGGCTTTTCTGGGGATAATTGCTGAGTTAAATATCCAGCAAAATTTTGCTTGCAGAGTTTTGAACGATTTTGTCCCCAAATAAGTAGTGACACAAACTATTTTCCTCTCTTGTCCGATGCATGGTGATCGAGGATTAATTGTTATTGTATTATAAAATTTTTTAAATCTGAAATAAAATAAAAAACATCATTATTAGTAGAGTTATTGGGAACCCCATGGGTTCTGTGTATATTTAGACACTTTATATATATATATATATATATATATATATATATATATATATATATATATATATATATATATCAGTTCACCCGCAAGCGTGCAAAGAATGTCAGTTTTAATCAAGTTTGACTTCAGTTTTCCTTCTCCTACACTGGTCGTCATGCCAAGGTTGAAAAAATCTGACTAGCCAACTATTTAGCCATAGTTGGAAAGTGAATATTTGGAATCACGTATTTCTTAGTGTTTAGCTCCAAGACTTGATTTGAACTCTGGTCTCTATGTTCATTTTCGATGACTATAATCATTACATTGATAGCACTTCCAATTTTCTCCACTCTCTCTCTCTCTCTCTCTCTCTCTCTCTCTCTCTCTATATATATATATATATATATAAACTGTGTAAATAATTATTAACCAGGTGAAGATCTTCCGTTTTTTATGAGAACCTGTTAGAAGTTAATATAACATTTACAAAATGATAACAGTTATAAGTCTTTGCGATGAATTTAATTTGCTGAAATTATACCTGTTTCAAATTATGAGAGAGGTACAAAGAAAACTTCTTGCGAAATTTTGCTTGCACAGTTTTCACTGATTTTCACATTGTTAATGTGGATTAATAATTGATATAATATACTATGTTCAAATCTGAATCAAAAAACGAACACTACATTATCATTCTAGAGTTATTAGCAGTCATATGGTCCCATAGAGATTGCCTGCATTCCATCAATACAAGGTAAATGAAGGATATTTAATGGCAACTGTAACACACATAAAAGAGATAAGTCAGTCGACTGTTGACACTTATCAATTGTAAAATTGCATGAGGTTGGATATGTCTTGTTGCGGAAAGAAGATTTTTCGACCACTTAAAAAAATCAGTCATTAAACATCAATAATTAATAATTTACCCATCTGTTCTCTATTAAAAGCAAAAGTCTTCGTGGAGAACCTCTTGGATTATCTGGCATGAAATAAATAAAAGACAACCGGCAAAGAAAGCGTAGATGACTTTTTAACAGTATATATATATATATATATATATATATATATATATATATATGTGTGTGTGTGTGTGTGTGTGTGTGTGTGACTTCTCTTCTTCGGGAAACATAATTCTTAAAACATACTTTTTTTAAGTGAAGAGTTTTCCTACCATGGTTAAAGAACGCCGTCTGGCCTATTATTTCCCCATAGCAAAACAATAATTGTAACCATACCTTTCCGAAGTGCATTAACGCTCTGTGAATTGCAAACAGCTTTGTCAGGGTTTGAAATTTGGTCAACGTGTCCATTTTTTACGATGGCAACGGTTAACAGTTGTTATGATATATGATGTGTGTGCTGTGTAAAGACTTTAATTTGCTGATATTATAACAGTTTCAGTTTTTTTAGTGAGGCATAAACAAAACTTCTGTAAATCAACAAAGTAAAAAAATAGTTTGTTAATGATAGTTGGGTTCGTTAAAAACGGATTTGTGATTCTTTTAATGGAATTTTTTAACAAAACTTTGATCGATGGAATGGGTCACTTTCCGGGTCCCCTCTGATGTTATTCCATTTGATATATCATCTATTGCCTGGTACATGTCCGTTTTTTTTTTAGATTGACGACCATTCTATTAAACTCCTCACTTCATAATGACCCAATTGTCATTGACTGCCCTGTAAGCTCGGGCTGTAGAATAGACCGATTACATTTCTGCAGAAGGAGAAAGACCCCGCAACGAGTATCTTGGATATGTCACTAAAAAAATTGATGATGAGATTCCAGTAATGCAGGTGATTTGGGGAATGTGGAGTACCCCTTCATTATCATCGCTGCCAGGTCCATTCTGGCCCGTAGTGATAGCACCTGGTAGGGTCCTATGGGTTGAATAGAACTAAACTGCGAATTTAGGCTAAACTGAATTGCTTGAAATACAAGTGTTTTGGTATTTAAACTGTGTGCTTATGATTAACCGAACTGTTCGAAATAGAACTGCTTTGACATTAAAACCACGTACTTACGCTAAGAGGAATTGTTTGAAATGGAACTGTTTTTGTATGCTAAACTGATTTGTTTAAATAGAACAGTTTTTGACATTGAAACCGTAATTACGCAAAACAGAATTGTTTGAAATAGAAGTGTTTTGACATTTAACTATATATAAACATAAACTATATTCATACTTAACTGGATTGTTTGAATTAGAACTGTTTGACAAAACTGAATAGCGTGAAATAGAAATGTTTTTGACAATTGAACTCTCTTCAAACTAAACTTATTTGTTGATGTATATATATTAAAATAGATTTGGCATTTAATAACCAACAAAGGTTGATATGCCATAAAACTATTGATTAGTTTTAAGTCTGGAGAAGTGGTCAGCCATTTCATCTTCCGATGTCCACAGAAGCCTGGTTATTACAGGCTTTCCGTAGTTTTATGCGCTGCGTGTGTGAGGCATTTTTGGGGATAAATATGATGGTTCTCCTGAAAGTAATCCAGCATTCTTTTGTAACCAAAGCTTAAAATGCTCTATCAAGAAGACACTCAAAGCATATACAGTCATTCTATTTACAATCAGACAGTCTACGGACAAATCCTGATACCTTCAATATTACCAATCAAAATTCTGATACTTAATTATATTTGTAGGTGATTCTAACGTTGATGATAATATTGTTCGTTTACGAACTAAACTTTGCTCCAGGGGTAGCACGAGATTAATCAGTAAGCTAAACCTTCGAGAAATCCAGGTTTCTATTATCTTCTTATTTCAGACACTTTTATACTGATATTTTTTTCATGGAGTGCAAGTCACCGGTCTCACTGATATCCTTACCTTTTTCAGAAGATGCCATTGAGTGGTCTTTAACGCAGATGTTTCTCAAATGTGTCTGAAAAGTACTCTATTCGTCAGACGTGGTTTATTAGCAAATTCACGTTTAATTTGTTTAATTCTTTAAAGACAGAGAAACAAGTCTTGAGTGAACCTTTTCTTTCTTACGTATATTCATAGGAGATGCCACAATTTTTTTCACTGTATGATGATATATCCCAATTATTTTTTTATATTTGGGTGTTGATTTACCTTTTGCAAGTTCAGGTGTTATTACAGACTTCCCAAAAGTGGTCAAGTAACAGTGGTGACCCATAAATGCACGATTATGAAGCCACTAGCTAATAACATGGAATACTAAAATAGTTTTCCCAATGTACATATATATGTTTATAATTGAATGTAATTATTTGTACATATATTCCTATAAAAAACAAAGAAAAGTAAGGTAAAGGAAAGAGACAAAAGAAAAGGAAAATAGTAGAAAAAAACTGTTCCCATTGGTTGCAATATAAATATTTGTTTTCCTCTAAGAAGATTATATCTGCTCGTAGAATTATTGCTGTCAGTGTCTGACTACGACTGTCTGGTAGAGTATTTTTTATGTGTTTTTTAAATTTTTTAAAAATTTATTTACTTATTTTCATTAATATTTTTTCATTCATTGTGTAAAGACTTAGTGTGAGTGATATATATATATATATATATATATATATATATATATATATATATATATATATATATATATATATATATATATATATATTACCGACTGGATCGGCGCGAGTAAGATTTTGGTTACCTGCTATATTAAACAGAATCTAGCTCAATGCGTGTGAATACACTCCTACAAGATCCAGGAGGAAATGACAAGCAACTGATTGTTTACTTTTTTTAACTCGTCGAGACTGGGTGGGATGTGACGAAAATCGTTCCTCATCGAACACTTCCAGTTTAAAGCTCAATAGCAGTAACATTTTGACTTTTTCAAATGTGTGCTGTGCGGTATTGCGTACTTGGAGAACGTTTTACTGCAGGATCACCTGACGGAATAATAGTTTAGATAAGGTCACTTGGGAGCGCCAGTATGATGTTGGAATACCCGAAAGATTTAAGGACCCAAAGAACATCACTGACGAGGCGATTCTGCGCACTCTTTGAGTGTTTGATTACAATATCTTATAACTAAAATAAATGGCTGCAGTTTGCTTTCACTTTGGGTTGAACGTTACAGTTTTTACATATGATGATATCATGATTGCCATTATTCTGGAGAAATTTGGTTAAATTCCTATCAGCAGTTATAAGAGAAAATAAAAATTTATCATCTCATCTCGTCAATAATTCTTTATGTAGGGTTCATATATATATATATATATATATATATATATATATATATATATATATATATATTTATACGCCAAGAAGAAATTTGGATCTCGACATCTTCTGTTTTAGGACCAGAATCTTCATCTGACATCAATGAAATTAAACACACAAACGTCAGATGTATCTTTATTGAGCAATAACATTTAATCTGGGTATGATATCTTCTTAGGATCATTACAGCTCAGAATTCTCGAGCTATATATATATATCATCATCATCATCATCATGTCATGCCGCTAGCACGGATATCCCTGACCCTCTCTCGCTACTTTTCCCTATCGTTCATCACCTCTAGCAGGTCTTCAGGGCTACATCCCGTATCCTCAATGAGCTTCTGAATGTATGTTCGTGCTGGTCGTCCTGCTTTTGTCCTGCCATATGTGGGGGTCAATAGGAGTACATCACTTATGAGCTCGTCCCTGCTTCTCCAGCAGTGTCCTGCATGTCTGGTTCGTCTATATATTTATGTATTTATATATAAAGATAGAGAGAAAAAAGTGGGATAAAAATGGAGAAAGATAGATAGAAAAAAAGGGAGATATATATTCAGAGGGGAAGGAAATAATTGAGAATTACATAAGCAGAATAATATATGAAAAGCTCGACCGACAGATCTAAGTTAGAGACAAAGAGAGCGAGACGATCTTTGAATATTTTTATTATAATAATGATTTTTAAAATATCGATTGTTCGGTATTCCTATAAAAACACCTGATCGATAAGTAAACCAGTGCTGTAAAAAGAAATGATGTTTCCATTAAAATGTATTGGATTATTGGTTCTGTTTTTTTTTTGGGGGGGGGGTTTCACTTTGTTGCCAAAATGTCTTGATTTCTTCAGAAATCTCATAAACCGTAAAAGCCAAAAGACATTCCAGGGATTTTTCCGCTCAATAAAGCGTTTCTAATAATTGAAGAGGGGACATGAGTGGAGAGTTTTATTAACTTTTAAGTTTCCATCGTTGGATCAAATCGATGTGCTTAAAATGAATTCTTATTTAAAGAAATAATTTTCCTACCATTTAGTGAAAAAATTAGATCTAGTGAGAAACACTCAAAGAAGATAAACGTGAAAACTTGCAAAGATAATAAAATTAGTCAATTATTAATAATGATAATCTTATCTCGACAAGACGAACGGACCTAGTGATATTCAATAAAATAACCAGTCGAACAGTGAAGTTTGCTATTTCAGCTGATCACAGAGTAAAAATGAAGGAAAGCGAAAGAGATATGACTACCTAGACCTTGCTAGAGAACTAAAAAAAATATGGAAGACGAAGGTGACAGTGATACCACTTGTGGTTGGTGCTCTTGGTACAATCACCAAAGGATTGAAGGACAGAAGGACTTGGAAATAAGAGGACGAGTGGAGCCCATCCAAACTTTAGATCGGCCGTAATAATTAGAACAGGCATGGAGACTTAAGGAGACTTGCTGTCACTTAGATTACAGAGGAAAACCATCTGCTTACACTATTAGGAAGAACTCTTTAGTGAGTAATGACTCGCATACACTCCTATGGGACTTTAACATACAAACGGATCATTTAATCCCGGCCAGAAGACCAGACCTCATAATAATCATCAAAAAACGAGAATCTGCAAAATTGTCGACTTTGCTGTCCCGGTTGACCACAGAATAAATCTGAAGGAAAGTGAAAAAAAGGGTAAGTACCTCTACCTCGCTAGAGAAATAAATAAGCTGTGGAACATGAAAGTGACGATTGTGCCACTAGTGATTGGTGCGTTAGGCACAGTAACTGAAGGATTATTAAAGGGCCTGGAGGGCTTGGAAATTGGCGGACGGGTGGAGATTATGCAAACGACAGCATTGCTGAGGACGGCCAGAATACTGAAACGAGTCCTGGAGACTTGAGAAGACTTGCTGTCACTCAAAATCCAGTGAAAAACCATCAGCTAACACTGATGTGAAAAACTCTAAAGGAGTAAATAATACTAGTTATAATAATAGCATAATATGAGGGTGACGGTGATAACAATTTTTTCTGATGCGTTAGTAACTGTCCCCAAAGGTTTGGAAAAATAAATGGAAGGACTGGAATTCTAAGGAACAATCAAAATCATCTACACCACAGCACTGTTGAGATCAGCTGGAATACTCAGACGACACTTAAGGAGTTTCGGTGTACCTAATGTTCCGGTAGAAAACACCCGCTAATGTTGGAGATAAGCACTTGCAAAGAGTACAATAATAATAATAATAATAATAATAATAATAATAATAATAATAATAATAATAATAATGTGAAAAGAAGATAAGTATCAGGGCCTTGCTAGAGAATTGAAAAAAAAAACTATCGAACATGAAGGCTATATTTATTTCAATTGTGATCGGTGTTTTCAGTACAGTATTATTAAAGGAAGTGGAGGAGATGGATGTTGGAAAACGAATGGAGAACATCAAAGCAACAGCATTTTTGAGAACGGCAATAATACTGAGAAGAGTCATGGAGAATTCTGGGGAATTGCTGTCACTTAAACTCCTGTGAAAAACTATCAGCAAAAACTGAAGTGAAACTCTCCAAGAGTAAATAATAATAATAATAATAATAATAATAATAATAATAATAATAATGACACACACAAACTCCTATGGGACTTTGATATACAAACGGATCACCTAATCTTTGCCAGAAGACAAGACCGTAAATAATCAACAAAAAAAAAAAAAAAAAGAAAAGAAAATCTGCAAAATTGTCGACTTTGCTGTCCCGGCTGACCACAGAATAAAACTGAAAGAATGTGAAAAGAGAGATAACTACCTTGAACTTGCAAGAGAATTGAAAAAAAAACAACTACGGAACATAAAGGTGACAATTATACCAGTTGTGATTGGTGCTTTTGGCACGCTAACTAAACAATTATTAAAGGGCCTGGAAGATTTGGAAGTTGGCGGCCGAGTGGAGACCATTCTATTACAGCATTATTGAAAACGGTCAGAATACTGAGAAGAGTCCAGGAGACTTGAGGAGACTTGCGGTTACTCAATCTCCAGTGAAAGACCATCAGCTTACGCTGATGTGAAAAACTCTAATGAGCAATAATAACAATCATGATAATCAGTTATTTCGCAGATTTAGCCGTTCTACGGGACCACAGAGTGAAAATCAAAGAAAAGAAAAAGACAAATACTTGGACCTTGCCATAAAACGAAAATAATGAATTGGAACATTTGGGTGACGGTGATCATTTGTATTTAATGCAGTTGGAATGGTCCCTAAAGGTTTTGAAGAGAAATTAAAAGAATCGAGACCATCCAGACTCGGGCATTGGTGAGATCTGTTAGTATACTGAGAAGAGTTTTGAAGACCTTAGGACGCAAACTGTCAGTCGGACTCCAATGTACGACCACCAGTTGGTACTGGTGTGAGAAACTCCCAAGATAGACCACAGAGTAAAAATAAAAGAAAGCAAAAAGAAAAATATGTACCCACAACTTGCAAGAAGATTTTTACAAAAACAAGCATCGAACACCAAGGTGATATCACTAGCAATCAGTGCGCTCGGAACAGTCCCGAAAGACTTGGTAAACGGACTGGTAGACTTCGAAGTAAGAGGACAAATGGAGACCCTCCAAACTACAGAATTATTTAGATCAGCCAGAATACCGAGAAGAATCCTGGAGACTTGAGACGGTTTTCTGCAAATCAGACTCAAGTGAAAACCATCAGTTAATGTTGGTTTTAAAAACCCTCGAAGAAGTAATTATAAGAATAATTTTTTTTGGCTACTTCATGAACCTCAGAGATGTGAAGAAACCTGCTGTCACTAGATAATAATATGGGAATTCTTTGATAATCTTTAGACGTGTGCAATAAGTAAGTTTTGAGATATAGTTTATTAATAATTAAAATGTTTTTGATGCCTCTTCTCCAATGCAAGGTGCTTCGGAGGGTGTTATGGTTAGCAAACTAGACTAGCAAAACTTCACAAATGAGCTCGAGTCTCACTGGAACCGCTTTTATATGGCCTTGTACCACATCTAATTTAAAAACTTAGTAAATTACTACTCTACTTCTATGCCATTTATTGTAAACAGAATATCACATTTTCAGAGAGGAAGAACACATGATTGTAATCAAGTTGATATTTATTAATAAAACCTACAAGCATAAGTCTAAGCATTTATTGTTGCCCAAGGCCAAACAACGTTGCTTGGTTTCAATGAAATACAATACTGCTTGTCCTGAATTAGCGACTTCTTATTTTCTGAACGTCCTAACTATAAGAAAGTAAAAATACTAGTGATCGAATCAAATGATATTCCGATAGTGCTAGTTTCGGAGATTACAGAGAAACGGGTAAAACTTTCCGGTATAATTACTTTATTTTCTGCATGGTTTGGTATGCTGAATGAAGTCTGGCATTGTCCAGCAATAGGATACCTGTCTTTCTGCAACTAAAGTAGTGCTTTTATTTTCGCTTTTTTTTATGCAATGTCATTCTGTCACACGTGAGTGGTTGACAATAAAAGACTTCGGTGATAGCTTCTCCACGATCCAGTAACTGATACTTCTTATATTCCATAAAATATATAACAAGTCTATCCAGAAAAGATTATACAACTCTGCTGTTTGAATAGTATTCGATATAGAGAGGTATTCAGTCTATTTTGCCTTTGTTCTTAAAAGAATTGGAAGCTCTGCATTGTTTGTTAAATGGTATTTGTAAATGAGTTACTGCGGTGCTTGATTCTTTTGTAAAAAGTTCTGGAGGAATATGCCTGATATTTGTCTATTTTTGTTGAGATGCTTATATGGCCGTTTGTATCAATGTTTCTGGTGAGTCAAACAGGATCCATGTCCAGGAACAACTCTTATCAGAATTACTGATATTACAACGTGTTTAAATACCATCAGTATTCAGCAAAAATAGACTCTTTCTATTAAATTGCATCCTTTATTACATACATACATACATACATACATACATACATACAATAACGAACAGAAAATTCATTAATTTTTTTAGATTATAATCGACCCTGGACCATCTACACAAAATTGTATTTTATATTTCTTTCATATTAAATATTATAAATGATTTATTGATTTTAACGGCATGACAAATCGTCTAATGTTATTTTATGCCTACAGAATAGGAAATCCCGTTCAAATTTAGATTTTTTGTGTAGTTGTTTCCAAAGAGTTGTTTCAATTTTCGTACTCTGAGGAATCGAATATGAATAATTTTCATAGTGTGACCCTAAAAGATGCTACCAGTCCGCGTGAAAGTGGTCCTGGAAGTAATGGCAATGAATATATATTTTAGTGTCATACTTGGGACATCACTTGTGGAGGAGTTTTATCCCACTGCTAGTGATACAGTCAGCGTATTCTACAACCCACCAGAAGAACAGGGAAGGGTAATATCACAGAGGATATCGTTTAATGTGCGTGTTTGTATTTTTGCCAACTCCCTTCAAAATGTGCAGGATGTAATACAAGGTCAGTTATTAGGTGGAGTAAAGCTTGATTGATTTCAAAATTTTCCTGATCTTTGACTTGTGTTTCTTCTGACACGAATCATTTATTGCAAAGATAATGGTGTACAAGGGATAGACCTTTCTAACAAGGTACACATTCGCATATGATTAAAGAAATGTTTTTGCTTTTCTGTCAATTATCAATATTCTTTATTTCGACTTTTATCTTTCATTTAAATTTGAACGGGATTTCCTATTCTGTAGGCATAAAATAACATTAGACGATTTGTCATGCCGTTAAAATCAATAAATCCTTTATAATATTTATTATGAAAGAAATATAAAATACAATTTTGTGTAGATGGTCCAGGGTCGATTATAATCTAAAAAAATTAATGAATTTTCTGTTCGTTATTGTATGTATGTATGTATGTATGTAATAAAGGATGCAATTTAATAGAAAGAGTCTATTTTTGCTGAATACTGATGGATATGACACAAGATAATGGTGTACAAAGGATAGACCTTTCAAACAAGGTACACATTCGCAAATGATTAAAGAAATGTTTTTGCTTTCCTGTCAATTATCAATATTCTTTATTTCGACTTTTATCTTTCATTTTTCAAATTTTACTTGCTTTTCACCGTTTTTTCTTTTTTTTTCGCGGTTTTAATTTTGATGAGAGCTGGGAAAACAGAACATTAGAAACACAAATAACGAAAAGCTCCCGGTAAGAATCGAATTCAAGTCTTAGAGGAATCTTTGTTCTGAGTACATACTTTTTTTGGGAACTCAGCAACGAGAGTATAGATGATTCGGCATATTGTTCAAATAGCATCTATAAAACAGCATAGGAGCCCTGTATTGGATGGTTGGGCGGTTATGTGTTTAAGCATATCAACCTTTGTGGTTTATAAATGCCAAACCCTGTTTATAAATATTTCTTATACATGTTATTTGTAAGATAATATCATTTTTAAACGAACAAGCTAATTTGCTTGCATAGAGGTACATGTTTTCAAGTATTGCTGTTTATTTTACTAGTTTCAAGTATTGTTATCTAACACTAATATATATATATATATATATATATATATATATATATATATATATATATATATATATATATATATATATATATATATATATATATAGTTAAATGGTTTCAAGCATTGTAAATCATTAAACTCCTCTGCCCGTGGTTTAATGGTTATCGTCGTAGAAAATGGACATGGCAACACGAGTTCAAATCCTAGACGAGACTGATTGTATTTCACATAGCACTAATACCCTTGGGAAAGGTATGAATCCAATTATTCTCACTCCAGCTATGGGTAAATAGTAGGGCAGACCGAATGCTTCAGCCTTGGTGAGGCAACTAGTCTATGAGAAAGAAAGCTCTGAATTCAAACATGTTAAACTCCGCTTAAAAATTGACCTTGTGTCATATCCTACCCGAGTAGAGGGGTTGGGTAAATATGATTAAACTCCTCTTTTTTAACCACAGTTTAGTTTATTCATATATATATATATATATATATATATATATATATATATATATATATGATATATATATGATTTGTTAACTTAGGTTAACAAAGTTAAAGTTAAATAGTTCCGAGTGTCGCTATGTAGCACTAATGATTCAACTAAATGTCAGTCATTTCTTTACACACAGTTAAATATAAAAGCAGATCTATTTCCAACAATTCAATTAACATTAGGGATTTCTTTGCACTTGATTTAAATGCCAAACAGTTCTATTTGACCCTTTGATTGGAGTATTTCATATACTACCACTCCGGGTCGGAGTGGCCGTGGAAACGATGGGAATAAAAGGGCATTCTGAATTACAGATAAATCCTGTATTAATGGAACCTCACCATCAGATTGTTTAATGTCATAACCAGGACACTCATGGGGGACTAAGTCTTATCCTTCTGCAGAGATGCAATCAGTGTATTCTACAACTCCGTACTACTGGGCATATTATAGATATAAGGACGGGCCCAGAAGCGACTTAGTCGTGTGGAATCCATAGATAGACAAGCGTTAGCTGAAAACCAAAAACTCACATGAACCAGCTTTGTGTGGACTGAGGATTCCATCTAGACGACAAATCAAAAGTGATGGTGATGATGATGATGATGATGATGACGATGATACTTCTTCCTTCCAATTCGGAGAAGATATAAAAAAGTGATAGCTCTTTAATGACGATGATGATGATCCTTCTTGCTTCCAATTCTGGTTGCTATTCGATGCATCTCTCTCAAAATGTATTATCAGTGAATGCCTTGATTTTTCTGAAGGTGAGGACCACACTGATGGTAGAAAAGAAAGTCCGCAAAATAGATATTCTTAACGTCTTTCAGGTTACTTGCTGCTTAAGCATAATTTCAAAGGATTTGGTGGGATTTAAATTTTCATATTTCCGCAGTAATGTCCGTTTCAGAAGAACCTCGTATTTTTAGACAAATTTGCATGTATAAATTTGCATGGATAAATATGAACACCATTGTAAGTTGATATGATACTTGAATGAATGTGTTATAGTGTATGAAAGAGAATATACAATCGTCACTTGCAACTGAAATGTTGAGAAACAGGAATAGTTAAGTGCTGAGTCGTAATGGAATGGAAATTGATTCTAAAATTGGTGTGAATATAATTACGTCGAGAAATGAAAAATTTATATTGATTCTTAGGCACAGACTTATATCTAAATAAACATGATTAGGCATGTGGCAGTGTATGTAGCTGAAGATAATCATGAGTAAATTAGCACCACACACACACACACACACACATGTGCGTGCATATGCGCACTAATACGCGTACATGAGGTAATTTAAAAAGTTCCCAGCTAAAAAGGGAAAATCCTAAAGTCTAGCTTGGTCTGGTTTTACGGCATATCAACCATTGTTGGTTATTTAATGCTAAATCCGGCACATTTATATATGTATTAGATATAAATGCTCTGTGAATATAAGTCAACAAAGTCAAATAGTTCCTAGTATTTCTTTGTATCACTAACATCGATTATTTGTTTGCGCAGAGTTAAATGATCAAACAGTTCTTTTTGAAACGATTCAATTTAGCATTAGTAAAAGTTAAATGGCTCCAAGTGTTACTATGTATCACTAGCAATTCAATTCAGCATCAGTAAATTGTTGACGCTATGAAAGGATTAACAGTTCTTTTTCAAACAATCCAGTTTAGCATAAGCCATTTGTTGGTATTCATTTTAGATGTCAAGCAATTCTATTTGAAGAATCTGTTAGACGCTTTGTGGTGCTACCATTCCGTGTCAGAGTGAACCTGGGAGATGTGTCCATAAAATAAGTACTGCGGATTCTCCAAAGCTCCAGTATTATCAAATTGTTTTGTGTCATATACAGGACACACGTTGACGGAGGGTTTACCCTCTTTAGAGATGCAATCGGTATATTCGAGAGCACCAGCCGACTGGGATCGGAATATCTATTGTCACGAAATTCTTAAAGGATTATAGGTATCCCACAGTAGGGTTTGAATATAATTTCTTACGTTTCCAGAAAGGACTCCAAAAATCAATAAGATATCAAAGAAGTGTTTGTCATTTTTTGTTTGACCAACTAATTTTTACCAACATTTTGTGTATATATATATATATATATATACATATATATATATCACTTTTCATTACATATTTCATATAGAACTTTTTACCAACACCCTGCACATATCTATCTATCTATCAATAATTTCACAATGTGTTGCGAGAAAAATCTTTATGTAATTTAAAATGAAAAGTGTTATTTGAAAATTTGTCACAGAAGAAGAGTGGGTAGATGGGTTTTAGCTACTTTTAGTTTTTACATTACACTGTTGGTCAGCATTGAGCGCATTCCCGACTTTTCTTTTACAAATAAAATGTTATTTAACGAGATATCATCATCATCATCATCATCATGTCGCGCCGCAAGCGCGGATATCCCTGACCCTCTCTCGCCATTTCTCCCTATCATTCATCGCCTCCGGCAGGTCTTCAGGGTTACATCCTGTGTCCTCACATAGTTGCTGTATGTAAGTTCTTGCTGGTCGTCCTACTTTTGCACATCCATATGTGGGGGTCCACAGGAGTACATCGCTTATGAGCTCGTCCTTGCTTCTCCAGCAGTGTCCCGCGTGTCTGGTTCGTCTGACTTGTATAGTTTTCGTGATGGGGGGCAAGTGTCCGTATAGTTGGAATCTCGTGGGGTGTTGTCGCCAGGACTTGTTTAATACTGCTCTCAACATTCTTGTGTAATTTCCATCTAGTTTCCTCTCCAGCCGCTTCGTTAGCGTCCAGGGGAGTGCATACGTGTGTGTGTGTAAGTGTGTGTGTGTGTGTGTATGTGTGTGTGTGTGCGTGTGTGTTTTAATGAAGATTTAATTCCTTAACCGGATTTAATTTGGAAAATATTTACCCTGCTCAGTGCACAAAAATGATATAATCAGTTTTAAAAATTATATATACACACACACACACACACACACACATATATATATATATATATATATATATATATATATATATATATATATATATATAAATATGCTTTTGTACAAGTTTATGCGTACATATGTATCATCATCATCATCATCATCAAGTCGTGCCGCTAGCACGGATATCCCGGACCATATCTCGCCACTTCTCCCTATCATTCATCGCCTCCAGTAGGTCTTCAGGGTTACATCCTGTGTCCTCACATAGCTGCTGTATGTAAATTCGAGCTGGTCGTCCTGCTTTTGCTTGGCCATATGTGGGGGTCCATTGGAGTACGTCACTTACGAGTTCGTCCTTGATTCTCCAGCAGTGTCCGGCGTGTCTGGATAGTCATCCCGAGACAGATTATTTTGTTGCATCAGAACTCTTCAGTGAGGCTTGATACGCAGGACGATTTAATCTGGGATCAAAACCCGACCGATTTTACGTAAGACTTAGTATCTTACCTCACAGCCTCAGTGACCTTCGTCAGTTTAGGAATTATAATGAATTTTTCATTAGCTTTCTTTTGTTTACGGTTTGCGTTACCAGATACCGGAGTGCTCAGTTCGTGAGAAGAGCTTTGCATTAACCGGGTGGCAGCAGTTAACTCCTTTGTGAGAATACTAAAACCCAGGGAGGGGAGCATATATATATATATATATATATATATATATATATATATATATATATATATTCGTATTTGGTGAGAATGATATTGAATAACGTGTCTCTTCCTAGAAGAAACTAATGATGGATTAAAACTGAAGATTTCACATGCAGTCAAACACTTACCACGTTCTTTGTCCATCTCTATCTCTTTCTTTCTCTCTCTATCTATCTATCTTTCAGTCTTTCTATCTGTCTCCTATATATATATATATATATATATATATATATGTATGTATATATGTATATAAAAAGGTTTGTCCGCTTATCTTTTTTTTATATTTCCATCACTCTCTTTCTCTCACCTTCTGTGGATAGATAGATAGATAGATAGATAAATAGATAGATATTCTGTCAATAATAAGCATTCGTTTGCTGATAGAGAAAGTGATAAAATTAATCCTATTTTTTTTTAAATTCGTTTTTTAATGCTTTTCTTTAGAATATACTAAGTTTCTCACTGAGTTGGACAAGATGCATTTTCTGTCTTTTTTATTTCATCAATAAAAGAAAAAAATCATATCTATTTTAAGAGGTAATATTTTATGATTGGGAATTTAATAAGATAAAAAAAAAGTATAACGAATGCATATATACTTAAGACTGCAAATGTGTTACATTCAACAAAGTAAAATCACTGAAGGCTTGAATACATCTTTTCCATTTATTGATAGGCGACTGCATTAGTTAAAATGGACGTTTCAAATAGCTTTATATTTTAAAGACATTGTAACAATTTACGCTTCCTATACACCTACACACATTGACATACTCTGGCATGTATTAGAGAATAGATGGAATTTTAATTTTAACATTACATAAGCATATTTAAATTCACTATTCAGGTATGTGGATACCTATATTTACTTTACATGCACAGACACGTACACGCGTGCACACACACACACACACACACACACACACACACACACACACACACACACACACACACACACACACAGAGAGTCGAGCGCACACACGTATATCGCCCTATCGATGTGCCATACATACGCTGACTCTATCCTTTTTCTTGGGGGTGTAATAAACACCTTCATGATTGGGTGATCAGGTCATGACACCAATCTGTAAATAAGGAGCATGGAGGACCCCTTTATTGTTAGTACCCCATGGTTCCCTCTAACCTGAAATGGTAGTACCTGTTTCAGTCCCATCTATGGGTCAATTTAATGTTTCAAAGTCAATCGTATTCCAGATGAATACTTGATGACATAAACCTGACAATTATTTGAATAAAAATAGTTACTCAAAGAAAAATTGCTTACGAAGTATTTATATTAGTTACATGAAACATCAGTGTGCAAACAAATTTCTTTAAGACCGGCTCATTGGTCTAGTGGGTAGAGTGTTCACCAATTGCCCGGGAAACCAGGTCGCGTCATACCAAAGACTTTAGAAATGGTACTCGATACCTCCTTGGTTAACACTCAGCAATATAAGGTACGTATCAAGGGTATAGTGGAGTAATTCAGGGAAAGGAGTAGCGCCCTCCCCTACACTTCTGGTCGCCCTAGACTACGGTCACCAACTATATAATTCTACTGGACATGGGTGTAATGGTTAGAGTGTT
Source organism: Sepioteuthis lessoniana (assembly GCA_963585895.1). Classification (NCBI taxonomy): domain Eukaryota; kingdom Metazoa; phylum Mollusca; class Cephalopoda; order Myopsida; family Loliginidae; genus Sepioteuthis; species Sepioteuthis lessoniana. The sequence goes on along the minus strand of OY757930.1, from coordinate 23,245,307 downwards.
AGCTAATGGTCCAGGAGACGTGGCTTCAATCCCAGGTCGAGTCATAACAAAAACTCAAAAAATGGTTCTTGATGCTACTTTGCTTAACACTCAGCATTATACAGTAAGGATCAAGGGTAAAGTGGAGCAATCCAGTGAAAGGAGTAGCGATATCCCCTACACCTTGGTATAGTAGCTATCGGGTCACCCTCGACTACGGTCGCCAACTTTTAAAACCGGCTCATTGGTCTAGTGGGTAAAGCGTTCGCCAATGGTCTGGGAGACCGGGGTTCAATCCCAGGTCGCGTCATACCAAAGACTTTATGAATGGTACTTCATACCTCCTTGCTAAACACTCAGCAATATAAGGTACGTATTGAGGGTAAAGTGGAGCAATCCAGGGAAAGGAGTTGCGCCATCCCCAACACATCGGTGCAGTAGCTATTGTAAAGGGAGCCTTCTGGTCGCCCTCGACTACAGTTGCCAACTATAGAATTTTTTTATATAACATTGGAATACTTAAAACTCTACATTCTGTGTAAATATTCTTTGTTAGATAGGACTAATTTATCTATAACTGTAATTTATTTTAAATGACAAACTTACTTACAAGATATATTAGTTTCCCTGGGACTGTTACTAGTTAATTGAGACCATAAAAGTGTGTGTAAACAAATAACTACTACTAACCAGAAACACTATAAACGCTATATTTATTACAATTAAGTATGATTATGTTAAAACATACAACAGTGTGGAAATTATTAGCATTAACTAAGAATACTTGAGATTATATAACTGTGTACTAACAAAAACATCAATAGAAACATACGTAACAAAATCTCGGGAGTATCCACGGGGGGTTGCGAATCATGTGCTGGACTGCAGAATTGTAGTAAGCGAGTTCGAACTCTAGTCTCTATATCACGTTCATTTTTGGACAAATACCCCGAGTACAAACCCCCATATCCTCCTCGTATGGGTGAGATAGCAAAACCGCTGTGCTTCTAGATGAATAGCTGCGGCATTAAATAACAACGAAAATTGTTATGCCATTAAACAAACAAAGTAAACCAAAGCAACAATGTAAATCAACGTGTTTACTTCACCTTTAGGGATAAAATAACCACAAGATGGTTGGTATGCTATTAAATTCAATCAAACGATCACAGCTCATTCTGATGTGAACTGTTTGTTTTGCTTGTTGATACCAGTAAAATATGCATTTTATTAAGTGCGGAAAGTAATTTGCACAACCATAAAAAGTATATGAAAATATGTTCATTAATCATATGCTAACAGATGTTCTGATTCGATATCAAGCAGACGCTGAATCCCTATATAAAATCCATTCTTATAATACAAAATATCTGAACAAGAAATCGTTTTATTATTTATTTTAAAATTTCGATATCTTATTGTTATTTTATGTTAAAACATTGTGAAACGCTACCAGTCTGGCTCTCGTCGGTACGATGTATATGTGGGTGTTTATTTAAGACATGGATGTGACAAATAAAACTGAAAGTCATGTAGATCATTCACAGCCTTCAATTTATATGACAATCATTTTGTTGGCCAAGAAAGCTGAAATGAAAAACGACATTAAATAGAATGACGAATAATTGATTATATATTTCGACTTAGATTACAACTGTTGAAATCTACTTCTGTGATTAAACGTTAATTATAAACAAACTGTATTTGTTTAGTCGGCTGGGGGTGTAAAATACACAGACTGCACCTATGCAGAGGGGTAAAACCCGCCAATGAGTGTCCTGTATATGACACTAAACAATCTGATGGTAAGGTTCTAGTAATGCTGGGGCTTTAGGGAATACGGAGCACCCCTTCATTGCCATTGCTCCCAGGTCCACTCTGGCCAGGCGTGGTAGCACCTGGTAGGGCCCTATCTATGGGTTAAATAGAACTAACGTCATACTTATGCTAAACTGAATTGTTTGACTAAACTGAATAGCTTGAAATAGAAATGTTTTTGAAAATTTAACCGTACTTACATTTAAACTAAATTATTTGAAATGGAACTGTTTTTTGACATTGAAACTGTACTTACACTAAACTGATTAGTTTAATATAGAACTGTTTTGATATTTAACCGTGTGTAAATAAAATCTGTACTTATACTAAACCTAATTAGCTGAATTAGAACTGCATGACTAAACTGAATAGCTAGAAATAGAAATGTTTTCACAATTAAAATGTACTTACATTTATACTGCGTACTTATGGTAGACTGAATTGTTTGAAATAAAACTGATTATTTACATAAAAATGATATTTGGCGTTAAATAACCAGCAAAGGTTGATATGCCATAAAAACCAACCAAACTGTATGGAAAAGAGCACATTAGCGAAATAGTAATAGTAGGATTATTTAATTAGTAAAATGAAATCTAGCGAAATGGCACTCCTTGTAACTGCTCTTTTTTCATGGAAATTAATTGTGATTTGTCCTTTCATGTTCAGTATAGCTTTCTTTACTGACCGTTAAGCCCGGAACTTTTTTTTTTTACCAAAGATTCAGTGTGTTACCTCTTCATAGACAGTCATTTTGACTCAGGATTGTAGAGGCAAAGCAAGGTCTAGCCTATTGTTCTCTGACTAAATTTTACTCCTCCGTACATATCATATATTCTTCTGTGACTTTTGCAGCTTTCACTTCGATGACTGACCATTGTTCTATCCTGGTGCACTCTGTTTGGTTTCTCACCATTTTGAATAGCTTCACAACAATTACTTTTTTGTGAGATTAAGAAAATTTTCCTAAATCTCTGATTTTTACTTACTGTTTTTCGTGGGATCGCAAGATGTAATTAATATCAATTATTTTTTGTGGATTTAGGCACAAGAACAGGGGTTACTTCTTGTTCATCTATCTGAATATCATGAACTATTTAATTATCTCAGTGTGTTGTCCAGAAAACAGAATATTTTACTGAATTACTCTTTGTTGATGATAATCGTTCGGGACAGAGATATATCTTTTCTATAGGTAAATATCTTTGTTACTGATGGTACTGAGATATATCTTTTGGTGATAATCTTTTCGTATGAGATATTTCTTTAAGTGATTATCTTTGTTACTGATGGTACTGAGGAATCTCATTAAGTGATACTCTCCTGGTATAGAGGAATCACTTTAGGGGAGATACGCTTTTCGTACCGATATATCTCTTTTAGTAATAGGATTTTGGTAACGGGATATATGATTTGGCAATAAGTTTTTCGTACCATGGTATCTCTTTTGGTGGTCAAGTTTGGGTAAAAGAAATCTCTTGGGTGATAGGATTTTAGTACTGAGGAATCACTTTAGGGGATATGCTTTTCCGCCCGAAATATTTCTGAAGGTGATCATCTTTTAGTATCTACATATCTCTTTTGGGGATAAGCTTTACGTGAAAAGCTTTCACAACTCCCACCGTTGCTCTTCCCCATATCTCTTACTACTTTTTAACATACCCAATAACCATTATCGTATTTTGCAGTCAATGCATTTACCAAGACCTTTTGCCCCACGCTGGATGGGATCCATTTTCAATTCCTAAATAGATTAAACTTGTTTTGATTTCAGAGTTTTCTTAGTTTTCCTGTTTTCCTGAACAACAGTAGTAAAGAATCCACCCGGCTCTACAATACATACTTACCATGTGTCTCCGCAGGAGTTGAACGTGATACAAAGTGAATTTCTAAGCATATTTTAACAGGTTTGAACTCAAAGTTTTCCTACTCCTAGACTGGTTACCATATCAAGATTTAAGATCCGTAGCTAGGGGAGAATAATTGAATTCTTACCTTTCTAAAGAGTATTAATGTAATATAAAATCCAAAGAGCGTCGTCCTGGATTTGAACTAGGATTGTCGTCTCCATTTTTAATGAAATAACCATTACGCTACGAGCGACCATCTATATTGCAGTAGTTTGGCGGATGAAAGTATTTTAAAGGGTATTAACACTTTGCAGATTATTGCCCGTTTTTGCTTTGATTTGAGTGGATCTATGTAAAAAAAAAATCTGAATTCTAACAACTAAAGCACTATCTTGTTTCAACAAAAATTGTATAGAACTACTTTTCTGATATATAAGGAACTATAAGATTAATGCATTATTAAAATGTATGTTACGCAAGTAATCTATCAACCGTTATCTATAACAGCTAATGTATCCATTATCGATCGATAAGTATATTAATACAGCATAGCTTTGATACATTTTATACATTGAATAAAACTTGGAAACCTTTTTTTTTTCACCAAAGTTGATCAAAGCAATATTATTTATTCATCTGTGTTTAGAATAGATCCTTTGTTCTAAGATCCTTGTGTATCAAATTGCTTTCAGTTTCAGGATTGGGTTTTATGAATTTGTTTAATGAGAAATGGTTGAGATACGTTAAAGCCGTTTTCGAAAGAAGTCTTTCAAATTTATTGCTCGTATCGAAAGAAACATTGAATAAATGCATGTATAAATAAATCAGATAAAATGTCTCAATAAAGAATTGGGGATTGAACTATTTCCACGTGAATATACATGGAGCAATTAAATCAAGTAGTTAGATCTGTAGTTGTTTAAATGGCTTTAAAAATTCTAAATAAACTTTTCGATCGTTGGTGGCAAGCGTCTCAAGTATTTTCCTTTAAATAATATTCTCTAACTGATGATTGAACATTGGCTTTATTTGGTTTGCTTTAGTTTTATGTTTAATGGCCTATAAACCTTCGTGGGTTATTCAAAGCGAAAACCATTTTTGGAGAAGGACAGTTGAGATACAACTGCACTAATAAAATAGGAAGATGCATAAATTTCTCAAGAGTATTTGTTAAAAATTAAGCCTTATAACGTGATTAGAATCAACTTTATTTATTACATTAAATGTTTAAACCTATTTTGAACATAACATTTTGCATAGCTTATTATCTTTTCATTGGACATAGTTTGGCCAGCTGTAATATAAATAGATTTAGATTAACATAGTGTCACAAATAGGAATGAATTTTGGAAAAATTTATTCTGCAAAAATAGGAAAAATAATGTAGAGCTGAACACAGCATTGTTGAGATAGGCTAGAATTCTTGGAGGAATTCAGGGGACGTAAGGAGACTTGTTGACACTCAGATTCTATGGAAAATCATAGAGTGTAAAAAAAAACAACTCTCAAATTAGTTAAATGATTATAAATCGACCTTGCCCAAGAACTAAGAATGTTATGGAACATGAGGGTGACAGTGATACCAACTATAGTTGGAGTACTTGGAAAGGTCCCAAAAGCCTAGAAAAGGAGGCCGACTGAGTTTGAAATCGGAGGAGTAATCGAGAAAATTCAAACTTCAGTATTTGTGAGCTCCGACAAAATACTGATAAGACTCGTGGAGACCTGAAGATGCTTGCTGTCATTTAGATATCAGTGAACGACCATCGGCTAACGCTGGTGGGAAACCTCGCAAGTCGGTTCAGTCACCAAAGGATTGATTTGCTGAGGGGAAAATCCAAAGAGATGCGGTATCACCATCACTATTTCAAATAGTGATGAAGCCACTCAATCACCTACTTAGGAAATGCACCGGCGGCTAAAGACTTCATAAAATGCAAGAAAAGATCAACCATCTAATGTATATGGACCACATCAAGTGTTTGCCAAAAGTGAAAAAAAGAATTGTAAACCTTAAACCAGGAAATGAGGATATAAAGTGACAATATCGGGGTGGGATTTGGTATAGAAAAATGTGCCATTGAAATACTGAGAAGTGGAAATCAAAAAAAGATAGAAGGAATAGAACTACCAAATAAAAAACAACTCAAAACGCTCGGAAAAAATGGAACGTATAAATACTTGGTAATGTTAGAATCTGACTCCATCAAACAAGCGGAAATGAAAGAAAACATTAAAATCGAGTATATCAAGAGAATGAGAAAACTATTTGAAACAAAAGAATATAACAGAAATCTTATCAAAGGTATAAAAACCAGGGATGTTCACCTTGTTAGATACTCGGGACCAATTTTTGAAACTAATGACGATGAATCAAGCTTACATCCCTGAGATGACGTTGATAGAATATATGTGACGAGAAAAGAAGGAGGGAGATGATTCACCAGCATTGAATATAGCGTCGATATATCGATAAGATTAATCAAAGACATCATTAAAAAGAGCCAATAAAGACTGTTTACAACGGCTATAAACAACAAGAAATACACGAGGATAAACAGAACAGCAACAATTAAAGGGTAAAATCGGCTACAAAGCAACTGTAGCAAATAGGAAAAGGAAATAACTGTACGGATATTTCAAAAGACACACCAGCAAAATATCATAGTAAAAGACTTGGATTGCCCTGTCAACTGGGGCTGTAGAATACACTGACTGCACCTCTGCAGAGGGGTAAGACCCCACCTAATGAGTGTCCTGCATATGACACTAGACAATCTGAGGGTGAGGTTACAGCAATGCTGGAGCTTTGGGGAATGAGGAGTACCCCTTCATTGCCCTCGCTCCCAGGTCCACTCTGGCCCGGAGTGGTAGCACCTGATAGGGCCCTATCTATGGGTTAAATAGAACTAACAGCATACTAATGCTAAACTGAATTGAGTAAACTGGATAGCTTGAAATAGAAACATTTTTGACAATTAAACCGTACTTACACCTTAACTGCGTGCTTATGCTCAACTGAATTATTTCAAATAGAACTGTTCTTCGTCATTAAAACTGTATTTACACTTAACTGAATTTTTACATTTAACTGCTTGAATAGTTTGAAATGGAAATGTTTTTGACAATTAAACTATGCACTTATGTTAAACTGAACTGTTTTCAATAGAACAGATTATTTACATAAAATGGATTTGGCGTTAAATAAAAAAAGTTGATATGCTATAAAACCAACAAACCAACCAACTTGGACATGGCCTTGAGAGAAACTGAACATTTTCTTAGAGCAGTACAAAACTATACTATAAAAACAATGTTAAAGCAAAAAAAAAATAGATAAGTCGCAAAATAAATGAGTTTATGTGGTGAAAGAGAAGAGACAATCAATTATATTATTAGCAAATGCAGCAATTCTGCACAATAAGAACATACACAACTGTGTGGGGAAGGTGATCAACGGGGAATTGTGCAAGAAATTGAAATATGACCCTACGAAGTAGATAAGTCCCTAGAACTAGCCAGAGAACGAAAAATAATCAAACCTGAAGTTAACGGTGATACCAATTGTAATTGGCGCACTTGGACTAATCCCTGAATAGAGTTACCTTAGAATCTAGTTATAATACCATAAGCACGTACCCAAACCTGTCCTAGTGAATGAGACGAATACATTTCTCTTATATTTTGTATTGAAACAGGTCCCCAAATAAATACAAAAAATACTATCTTATAAATTTTGCCACGGTGTGAAAAATAAAAATAAAGCGAAAGTGTAAATAAATATTTTGACCTTGCCAGATAACTCTCGAACATGAAGGTGGCTGTATGAACAATTGAAGTTAGCGTGCTTGGAATGGTTTCTAAAGGCTTTGAAAGAGGAGGGAAAAGGACAGTAAATAAACAAAAGAATCGACCCCATTTCGACCAAAGTATTTTTAAGATCGGTTAAAACGCTGGAATCATGAGGAGATTTACTGTCACTCACAATCCTGTGAAAGACCACCGGCTAATAAATTTGGAAAGACTCGCAAGCAGAAAAAAAAAGTTATTTAGAGTCATACACAGTCCGTTGCTACTTACATTTTATAACGTTTACAATTATTGTGTTATAAGACGTCGATCAATCAATAGATAAATAGCGAGTGAGAGTAAAAAAGAGAGACAGAGAGTTTATATTGGTTTCTTCGTTTAATGGCATAGCAATCTTTGTAGGTTGTGCTATGCCAAAGCTATCCTTCTAAAAGTAATGGTACTATTTAACTCATAACTAGGAGGATAAGGGGTTTAATACGTTTCCCAGTGATATCTGTCAGAAAGTGAACGTAGTAGCGTGACTGGACTTTGAACTCAATAGCTACGATTCCGTAGTCCATCGCTTTAACGACTACACCACGAGGACACCCCCAGAGAGAGAGAGAGAGAGAGAGAGAGAGAGAGAGAGAGAGAGAGAATCTCTCACACACACACACACACACATATATATATATATATATCATTATATATATATATATAATGCTGACTAAAGCGTCCTTAGTATCGGTGATAAAACATATATAATGCGTCGGCATATTGTCAACAGCACTAGGGGACTTTCAATTTCTTACCTATGCAAGCATCCTTTGTATACGTCACGAGGGACACTGCTGGAGAAGCAAGGACGAGCTCATAAGCGATGTACTCCTGTGGAACCCCACATATGGATGTGCAAAAGCAGGACGACCAGCACGAACTTATATACAGCAACTATGTGAGGACACAGGATGTAACCCTGAAGACCTGCCGGAGGTGATGAGTGATAGGGAGAAGTGGCGAGAGAGGGTGAGGGATAGCCGTGCTGGCGGCGCGACATGATGATGATATATATATATATATATATATATATATATATATATATATATATATATATATATACAAAACCTTGCAGATATATGTACGCATGCACATACTCATACGGATGTTTACACATGTTTGTTGCGTGTAACAGTGTTTATGCGTCGCAACAAGTCACATATACCTCTCCACAATGATTTCTCTTTCTCTTTGTCTCTTTCTTTAGTTTCCTCCTTTACCCTCTCTTGTTCCTCACTTTTTTTCGTTCGCTTTCTCTTTTCATCTACGAAGGCACTTAAATGAGCTATTCGATAGACTCGTATTTTTTTTTAGCAAACTTTCATTTAAAATTTTAATTGTGAAATAATGGATTTTTCCTCTTACATTATATGCACTGATGAGAGAAGAGATCACACACACACGGACACGGACACACACGGACAAAGACACGGACATACACGGACACGGACACGGACACATGGACACAAATAGATAGATAGATACCTGTACCTCGTCTTATACCATGTTATACCGTCTTTTACTCGTCTTGCATGTCCTGATGAGAGAAGATATTATTCACTCATACTCGTATGCATATACTCTCGGCAACGCACACACATAGATAGATAGATAGATAGATAGATAGATAGATATCTGAACCTCGTCTTGGGCTCTCTATTCCTACCAGATCGCACACCGGTCATGGTGTACGTGCGTTTGGGAATGATCCATCTGTTTATTTGTCGCAGACGTACAAACAAGTCGTGTTGCGTCCGATCTTGTGAGAGACTGCCCTTACGAACTTTGCATCTTATTTGTCCTGCAAGTCTCTGTATACCAGCTGTTAACGCACATTTTCGATGCCACTGGTGTCAGCTGTGTTTGGTGAGATCGATGGAAACCGATTTCCCTTCTGATTGGCCAGACTAAGATGGTCAATTGGAAGCTAAGGAAATAGATATCGGCTACAATAGGGAAATGTAAAATTGAAGAAATTTGAAAGAATGGGGAAAGCAAATCAAGAAGATAAAGAAAGGCATATTGGCTGGAAAACCGAGCCATCACAATAAAAATAGCACAGAAGAAATGATTATTGATAAATGAAATAAAATGAAAAAGAAATGAAGAAATATTAAAAAGAATAAATGAAAAAGAAAGATGTACACAAATAAAGACCTGTGAAAGAGGAAAATGAAAGAATGAAGTAATAAAGAAAAATGAAAAACAATTAAAGGGAGTAAAGACAATCAGAAAATATAGACATAAATATCGAATGAAAAATGGAAAAAAATAAAGTAAAAAAATACAAGACAAAATAAAAGAAGAAGAATGAAATATAAAAGCCAGAAGCAAAAGAATTGAAGGTGGGGGGGGGGCGAATAAAATCAGAATGGGGGAAAAAAATGAAAGTGTCGGAAATAATATCAGCTGATAAAAAAATGAATCAGAAATAATGAATTTTCAATTATGGAAAAGAAAGAAAGAATGATTAACAAAAAAAAAAAAAAGAAAAGAAAGAACAAACGAATGAACGAATGAAAAAGACAAAAAAAAAACTAGAAAAAACATAGACGCTAAATGAAGAAACAGATAAAGTAAAATTGAAGGAAAAACGAATAAAATATATGATCTAGAATGAAGGAATTAATCAAAATTATCAAAGTAAAAAAACAAGACAAAAATAAAATGAATGAAGAAAAACAAGAAAGGATTAAAACTAATGAATGAAATATAGAGACCAAATAAATTTAAAAAGAGTGAATGATTGAATGAATGAAAACAAGATAGATTTAATGTTAAAAATACATAGAAAAATAGGCAGGAATGAATGTATGGAAGAAAAGAAAAACATCCCGGTGAAAAAATAAAGAAATGGAAAATAAAAAGAACGTAGAAAAATATAAAATGAATATATAAATATATAAAGAAAAAAAATCGATAGAGAAAATATCTACAAAATACAGTTTGACAGTATTTTTTAGTCTCCTCTTCAGGTTGTAACAATGAAGTAAAAATGGATTTTGATATGACAGTAAGAATTGGTTGGTTGGTTGGTTGGTTGGTTGGTTGTTTTTTTTTTTACAACGTATCGACCCTTTTGGGGTAATTTAACGCCGAATTGAGTCATTTTGATAAAAGTTTTAAACAATTCAGTTTACTCGTAAAGTTTTGTTTACACAGAAAATATCAAAACAGTTGTTTCAAACAATGCATTTTAGCATAAGTATAGTTTTTTTTTGTGTACACACGGTTAAATGGAAAAACAACTGATTTTAAATAAATTAGTTTTGCGTTATTAGAATTTAGTTCTATTTGACCCACAGACAGGACTCTATCTGGTGCTACCAATCTGAGCCAGAGTGGGTTTGGAAGCAATGGCATTAAAGGGATACTCTGCATTCCCCAAAGCTCCATAATTGCTGGAGCCTCTCTATCAGATTGTTTAGTGTCATATCAGGACATTCGTTGGGGAGCCATACCCCTCTGCAGGGATACAGCCGAATGGGCCAACTGTAAAAGTTGTTAGTTAAGTAAACGAAAGAAAGAAAGCATGAGTGGAAGAGTTGTTTCGTCGAGTTGGTTTATTTTATTGCATATCAAACATTGTTGGTTATTTTTTGCCAAATCCATTTTATACATATAAACTAGATATACATGGTTTGTTAACTTAAGTCAACAAAGTTAAATAGTTCCAAGTATTATTATATATTTTATCGTTAAAGGTTTTCGGACTATTGTCTTCATCTTTATTGCTATTTCCACAACGTTTCGGTCGATATGTCCACCGACCTTCTTCAGGTGTTTGTCGAACTCGGGAACCTTCACGGAACATCGAACTAGGTCCTTTACTGAATCCACGTGGGTCGCCTGTTCTGATTCCGTTGGCCATAACCGGGTACAAGTGTTAAGTATTCCTGTATTGTTACTCGCCTGTAGTCAGGATTGAACCTGCAACCTCCAGCTGATTGTCTCCTTAGAAGCTTAGGGAACCAACGCCTATAACCGTTACGCTATATATATATATTATGGGTTGGTTTGTCCATTAGTCTAATAAGTAGAGTGTTCGTCAATGGCCAGGAAAATTGGCGATCAATTCCTGGTCGAATCATACTCAAAAAATTCTACTTGATGTTGCCTTGATTAACACTCAGTATTATAAGGTAAATATCAAGATTAAGTGGAGCAATCCAGGGAATGAAGTAGTGCCCTCTAATACATCTCGATGTAGTAGATATTGAAAAGGAAGCATTTTGGGTCACCCTCAACTAAGGTTGCCAACTTTGCTTTTACATTTGGTTTGGTTATGTTTTATGGCATAGTTGAAGGTTATTTAATGACAAATCCATTTTTATACATATAAACTGTTCTATTTAAAATAATTCAGTTCAGCATAAGTACGGTTTTTTTTGCTTACTCTCAGTTAAATGCCAAAACAGTTCTCTTTCAAATAATTCAGTTAGTACACTGCTTACTTCTATTTTATACATAGATAGGACCCTATCAGGTGGTCCCATTCAGGGCCAAAGTGCACCAGAGAGTGATGGCAATAAAGGGGTGCTCTGCATTCCCCAAAGCTCCTGTATTACTGGAGCCTCGTAATCAGATTTTTTAGAGTCATATCCAGGATACACGTTGGGAGAGATGCAGTCGGTGTATTCTGCAGCCCCAGCGGACTGGGCCAACAAATAGTTTCTCCTTAACAATTTTTAAATTAGCCAGAGCTAATCTGTTTGGGGAAAATAAAATGGTTTCGAATATTGATATCCCATGTTAAAAATTCAACGTAACATCAGTCATTTGTTTCGACAAAAATAAATGTTTAAACTGTTCTATTAGATCATCACTGCCTCTCACAAATGTGGCCAAGATTGTTTTTGCTGGTGATTGGGTATTACATAACATTGGGTTCGAGAATTACAAAGTGATTCACCGACTAATTATGAAAGGAAAAAGCAGTATATTGATTCTATAGGTTAGTTGGTTGGTTGATGTAATGTCATATTAACGATTATTGGTTTATTTTTATTTTGAAGTCATTTTTTTTAATAATTATTCTCCTCTGAGTAAATATACATATCTAAGAAGGATGAATTGTTCGCTCATAGATATATAGTTTCAGGTATTCCTAATTAATAACAATAGATTTTAAACATATCTTTTTTGATTTATGAGACTCAAAAGGTACTGTAATTCCGGGTTAATGTAGACCAAGAAGTAATAGCAAAGAAGTTATTAATGCACACACCCCAGAGGTCCAAAATTGATTAGAACTCTGGTTGGCGTGATACACATAGCACGATTTTCGGCGAGAGTTTTACACCTTTAGTAGAGGTGATAAGTGTATTTTCGGTTCTGTCGAAAATATCTCGAGGAACAAATAGAGACAAATAAATAAGATACATGAGTAAAAACAAGTCTCAGTTTAAAAAAAGAAGACGGTAAATTTAAAAAAAAAGGTTTGCTCTAAAAAAAAAAAAAACACAAAAAACATGAATGAATAAATAAATAAATAAATAAAAATTAAAAAATAACAAAAAGCAGAAGAAAAACGCAAATGACTTCAATATTTTTAGGAGTGATTACAAATAATGCCAGAGAGATTCAACTCGAAAAGAAAAGAGAAAAATAACTTGCAAAAATGATGTAAAAGAATTTATTCCCACATATTTTTTATAAAATAGTCTTTCTCTATAGTAAGTGCGAGATCATTATTACTATATAGTAAGTTCGATTCTCAGAAAGTGCCCTCATCTATTTTTTTTCGGTCAGGCTAAGCTATGAAAAGTATTTTTCTGGGACTTAGTCAGTAACTTAGTCTTTGTTATGGTACCCAACCTGCGGTTGCTAATGAACTCTTCCGTGACTAATAATACCGGTTCTGTACTAACTCCCGGTGAACACTTGGCAGTTGGACTTACTTCTAACATTTTGTACATATGGTATATTATACTTCGTTAATATACTTTGTTCCACATAGACCCTTGTATTATTCTTCCGGGCCCTTTACTGGTCCATGAGAGTCTTAAAGACCAGTACTAATCTGAAGTGAACATACAGCAATTTGTTTACACAAAAAATGTGGCCTTGTACCAAGTTGTTGATCTTAGTTATGATTTGTTCATTAGGTGAGGATGTTCGTGAAGCTGACTGAAATAAAAATCGCAATTATGTAGAGGGTTCTATTCTCAATGATTCCAAACAACACCTATTCTTTCTGCAGGGTCAAAATATATATTAATGAAAATGTCACTGACAGTTTAAAAAAAAAATGTCAAGCTAAAAACGAAGAGCATTTGTGGAATATAAAATTCTCCATTTAAAATAATTTCCAAGAGTCAAAATAAATTAAATAAATAAAATGTATTTACCTATTTTTTGTGTTTTCTTTTTAACTTAAAAGGTATTTTCAAATGGTAATTGAATTTGGCGTCACCCTATATAATTCATTGTCTTGGGAGAGTGTTTAGTTTCTCTTGAAGACTATTACGAATATATGATGAGATTTGTTTGTACTTGATTCTTCCTAATAAAGGCATCATACCAAATAAAGAAAAGCTCACTAAATACCCTGTACATCATCAATGAGCAATATTTAGCGGATAAGTTTATTACTATGTTGTGAATTCGATTCTCACCATGTGCCTTATATAATTCAGTTTAGCACAAGTATAGAGTTTCAATGTCAAAAATAGTTCTATTTCCACCCATTCAAATTAGCAGATGTACACAGTTGAGTTCTGTTAAAAAGAGTTCTACTTCAAACAGTTCAGTTTAGCATAAGTATACAGTTTCAATGTCAAAAACAGTTCTCTTTCAAACAATTCACATTAGCATAAGTACACAGTTTAGTTTTATTTGACCCATGGATAAGACCCTATCAGGTGCTACCACTCTGGGTCAGAGTGGACCAGGAAGCGCGGGTAATAAAGGGGTACTCCGCATTCACTAAAGCATCAGCATTACTGGAATGTCAACATCAGATTTTTTAGTATCATATACAGGACACTCGTTTGATTAAAAATAATAGGTTTGTGTGCATATATAACAATTTTTGTTGGACAGGGGTAGTAGAACGAAAATGATGGAGTTGACAGAAAGTAAACACAATTACCTAGATTTAGGGAAAGGAGAATTTTTGGTTAAATAGATCGTAGAAATGTCGAAAAATAAAATAATGATCAATAAAAGAAGTGAGTGGTGAAAAAACGAAGAAAATTAGGTAGAAGAGAACAATAACATTGAAATAAAAGAAATATATAATAAAAACAGCAAAAAAAAAAGAAGGAAAATGCCCAATTTTACAAGAAGTTATGTACCCGGTCGTAACCTGAGATGGATATTCTGCTGCAGACTTTATGAAAATAAGCCATTCTTCGCTAAGGTTGTTTTGTGACGGTTTTATTGGAGGAAACAAACTGGGTAGAAAAAATTAAATGGTAAAATACCTATTACAGAGAGAGAGAGAGAGAGAGAGAGAGAGAGAGAGAGAGAGAGTGAGAGAGAGAGAGATAGTGTGTGTGTGTGTTTGTATCTCTCTGTCAGTGTGTGGTTGTGTGTATCAGTGAGACTAAAAGAGGGAGAATGAGAGTGAGTTGAGAGAACAATAGAGAATTGAAGGAACCATTTGCCAGGAGAAAGAGCGCGAGAGCAAGAGGGAAAAGATATATATATATATATATATATATATATATATATATATATATATAGAGAGAGAGAGAGAGAGAGAGAGAAAGATAAAGGGAGACTGACTATGTGTATACGAGTGCATGTGCGTGTGTATGTGTGTGTGTGTGTGTGTGTTTGAGTATGTGATTTTGAAAGATAGAGAGAGTGAAATCAAGGTAAGGAAATCTAGAGAAAATTGGAGGGAAACGTTTGCAGAGAGAGAGAGAGAGAGAGAGAGAGAGAGAGAGAGAGAGAGAGAGAGAGAGAGAGAGAGAGAGAGAGAGAGAGAGAGAGAGAGAGTTGGGGGACGAATAGATCGGATATCAGTGTCAGTATAGGGTTATGAGAGTTTCCTGCGCGGAGCAGTGTGCGTGATTTTCCTTTCCATCCTTTTCAAGTACTGAACGTTTATCATTAGGAGGTCATTCTAAGATCATAGCTGTTTGACTCGCCTGATCAGCCCACAATGTTGCAACTGAATAGCCTCAATTATTCACCACGAAAATATTGCAGATTTTGCAAGACTTCAAATGTTCTTACCATTAGATCAGTCTAAAGATTCTTTATATCATGGATAAAACATTAAAACTGTAACCGGTAATGAAGCCCCTGTCCTTGAGTCCTTGAAAGTGTTGTGTAACCCTAATTGTCATTGCGATCATATCCACTCTGACTCAGAGTTAGGACTCATCTTTTTTCTTCTTTCCTTTAATAACATAAATATAATAGCAATACAGAGAAGGTTTGATGTCTGAAAGAATTGAGTGTTGGCTATATAGCCTAAAGTAAGGACTTGAAACACTGCAGACCCCCTTCTTATTTTGGGGAAAAAGCCACAATAAAATCCCTCTCCTTACTCCATTGCTAGTGACGGAAAGAGTTTTTTTTTTTAATTCTTATGTTTTTATTGGGGTACTTATATTTTTTTTTTTTTTTTTACTTTTGATACCAGTGGTAAGGTTTAAGGTCCAAAGAGAAGTCAGGATTGTAAATATTACTCCGTCACCCAGGCAAATTTTTCCTTACTTACAAAGAGTCCTTTCTTTGTAAGGGCATTGCACTGGACTAAGTTAAGCTTTATAAGAAGGTCGGTAAATAAAATTAAGTCCATATCCTTAAGTTTATGCACATTGCTCAGCTAAAACATTTTTTGTGTTTTTTTTTTGTTTTTTTTTATCTGGAATCTGGAAAATTGTGCAGCTCTCTGATCAGTTTGCTTTTTCTTTCTCGGAAATTGGGAGTTGTCTTTTTATGAGTGAAAATTATTCGTCTAATGAATACTTGATACCATTTAATCGTGTAGAAATCATTGTATTAAGACTATTAATTGAAGCTATAATAATATCCCAGTCAATATTATCATTAAGCACTTGAAACCATTTAACTGTTTGCAAACAATTGCAATTAAATAATCATCATCATCATCATGTCACGCTGCCATCACTGATCTCCCTGATCCTCTCTCACCACTCGTCTCTATTGTAAGTTGCTCCCGATAGGTCTTCTAGGCTTGATCCTGTACCGGCACATTGCTGTTGTAAATAGGTTCAAGGTCATCATCTTGCCTTCGTCCATGTAAAGGGGCCCATCGGAGTATATCGCTTAGGAGTTCGCTCTTACTTCTCTAACAGTGTCCCAAATGGCTGGTTCTTCTAACTTGGATAGTTTTTGTGATGTTTGGTAAGTGGTCGTATAGCTGCTATTTTGTGGGGTGTTGCCTCAAAGACTTCTTTGTGTAATTGCCGTCAAGCTTTTTCTCCGTATTTTTAGTCCATGCAGTGCATCCGTATAGCAGTATCGACACAACCACTGATTGGAAAAACCTGTGTTTTATTTCATCGGTCAGGTCTGACTTCCATGTGACCGATATTCTATCGATAGCTGTCCACGCTTTTGCTAGTCGCATGTTGATGTCTTTCTCGGTTGATGAGACACTAATTCCTAGGTTGGTTAACCTGTCTACTAGTTTCAGAGACCTACTATTTAGTGAGGAGATGCTGCCTCTTTGATTTTAGCACATGTATTCCGTCTTGTCTGTGTTGACATACAGGCCTATGCCACCAGCCGCTTGTTCCAAACTATGTAGGTGAGATGTAGTTTGCGCGGGTGTATTTGCCAGATGCGCTATGTTATCGGTGTAGTCTGCATCCGTAATTGTTTTTACGATGTATCGTCTGTTTTTTCCTGTGTTAGCTTGAAATTGTTGTTTTTCATTATATAAATAGATGTTCTAAGCACGTAGTATAGGCAGAGTAGTTGACAGGGGTATTTAAACGACAGAACACTGTACAAAGCGATTATTACTAAATAGGAAGATTTACTTAAGACCGTTTAATTTGCATAAATAATTTGCGTTTAATAGGAATATTTGATATATAACTGTGGGCAAATTTCCTGTATTAAGATTATTTTCTTGAAGCTATAATTGTTTACAAAGAAATTCTATTTGTCAGTTAAGGCTGTAAAATATGATTATAATCATATAGGAATAATTGATATCATATAACTGTGCGCTAACGAAAAATTATAGACAAAAGAGCCATGTTAAAAAATACAATAAAATAAATGGTTAGAGTGTTCAGCAATGGCCCGGAAGACCGGGGTTCAATCCCAGGTCGAGTCATAGCAAAGACTCAAAAAATGGTACTTGATGCCTTCTTGCTTAACACTTAGCATGATAAAGTACAGATCTTGGTGAAAGTGAGCAATCCAGGTAAGGGAGTAGCGTCCTCCTCTGCACCTTGGTGTAGTAGCTATCGAAAAGGGAGCCTTTTGGTCACCTTCGACTATGGTCGCAAAATTTACTTGCTATGATTACAAAGGTTTACAAATTTTGGCAATGATATAATCATACCCAGCTTTCGGCCTATGTTAAATTTCTCTTTACGCCACTTTTCTTGATTTGATTTTAATTCAACAAACGACATCAGATTCGAATTTGGTCACATAGCAATGTAACCTTCAACTTATTAAAAAGAAGTGAAATATGGATTGTTTTCTTAAACTATATATCTGAACTAAATGATGTCCAAGAAAATGAACAAGTCATTATAAGACAAATTAAATAATGATTCAAATATCTTAAAAACTGATAAAATGACCAAATCACAGGGCGCGGTTGTCCTCGTGGTGTAATGGTTAAAAGGGATCGACTGCGGAATCGTAGTAAGCGAGTTCGTACTCCATTCGCGCTATTTCTTTCGCTTTCGGGCAAATACCCTTGGGAAAGGTATGAACCCCCTTATCCTCCCAGCTATGGGTTAAATAGTACCATTATCGTTCTTCTAGGAGAATGGCTTTGGCATTAAATAACCTACAAAGGTTGATATGCCATTAAACAAAGAACCCCAACCCAACCCAACCAAATCACAAATAATGACTTCACTGTTTGCCAATGGTCCAGGAGACCGGGGTTCAATCCCAGGCTGAGTCAAACCAAAGACTTAAAAATGGTACTTGATGCCACCTTGCTTAAAATTCAGCCTTATAAGGTAAATCTAGGGAAAAGAGTAGCACCCTCCCCAACATCTTGTCGAAGTAGCTATTGAAAAGAGAGCCTTCAGGTCACCCTCGACTAAGGTCGGCCAACTTCACTTATTATTAATATAAAAAAAACTTGATTAAAACGTTGATATGTAAAATTTAGTGATGGGTACGCTCTTTCAGTAAATATCCACACGAGTTTTACGATGGTTATTCTCTTTTCAAGGCATTTAAAAAGATTACCCCCAGTTTACTTTAATTTTCTGGTTAGGGTCTCAGCTATCTGGATTATTTGATGATGTAGAGTAAACAATGGTTCTAACACATAAAGAGTTGATATGCTTTAAAAAATAAATCCTCGCAAAATATTCTCTACTTTCAATTAGTCTAACTGTTGTAGCGTATGCCAATAGAAGAATGTAGACATGAAAAAAAAATCACATCGGAATTGGATTTACAATTCTTTCATATTTTATTTGAATGATAATAACCCCGCGAAAAGGAGTTCCCATGGCGTAGACCTGGACTGCAATATCGTAGTGCGCGAGTTCGAACCTCAGTCGTGCTATTACTTTTACTTTTAGACAAATACCCTTGAGAAACTCATGACTTTCCTTAAACCCCGAGGTGCGGGCTTAATAGTATCTATAATTTTCCGCTAGAAGGGTGAATTTAGTATTAAATAACCAGCGATGGTTACTATTCCATTTATCAATTTATCGTCGTAGGAAATGGACACGGCGACACGAGTTCAAATCCTGGACGAGATTGATTGCATTTCACATAGCACTAATACCCTTGGGAAAGGTATGAATCCAATTATTCTCCCTCCAGGTAATATGGGTAAATAGTAGGACAGACTGGGTTCTTCAGCTTTAGTTAGGCAACTTGTCTAGGAGAAGGAAAACTCTGGATTCAAACCTGTGAAACTCCGCTTAAAAATTGACCTTGTGTCATATCCTGCCCGAGCGGAGGGGTTGGTAAATAGGATAATATTTATTTTTAAGTTTCGTGTCGTGAATATGCCTAGGATTCAGCAGGGTTAAGGATACTATGTATGGTTCTTATACAGTATGTTTTACCTTGGACACTCTTTTTGAGGGAGTTTTAAATACCCTGTAAAGATAGAGTTATTGAAATCTGACTTCCGTTAACAGGGTAGCCTTTGGATATGAGCTTTGAAGTTCTTTAAAGATCCTTTCTTTGGTCTCCACATGAAATGTCCGCGTGAAATACTCCTCCTAGTATCATCAGCTGCTATCGACTTTTTAATCAGCCTCACTTGCCAGTATAAATTCTTCGGACTACGCATCCTGGTATCAACGCCTTTTTTCATTCATGTCCTTTTAAATAACAGGATTGATCTCCAAGGACCCTACAGCAGATTTTCGCTGATTAGCCGAGAGAGTTAGGAAGGGAAAGTACGCAGGTGTAAGCTAACGGCTGTTTGGGACCAATAATTCAATGCTGATAGCCATTGGCGATCAGATATTATGAAATCATCCAAGCATAATTTGACCTCCTGAAACGGACTCGTTTAACCTAATAAGTACGTTTACGTTACATCCTGAGTACCTTTAAATAAAATGACCCCGGTTTTAGAATGAATAAAAAAAATAATGTGATATTGCAGAGAGAAATTTCCTGATATGATTATCAATGACAAATTTTAAATACAGCTATTGAAATCCGCTTGACGTTCTAATAGTAGCATTTTCATTACTTTCTGAAAATCGTTTTCCTTCTGATTTTAAAAGCACACTTTAGTTAATGCCTACTGAGGAATGTTTGAAAAATTAATCAATGAATCAAACAATGTAAAAATTGGTATTTAATTTATTGAATCCAGCAAAAAACATTAAATGAATAAAAATGATAAATAAAATCTATGTAGAAGCAAAAATACATAAAAACGGAACAAAATAAGTAATGTTGGTTATGTAGTTCAGTCATATGTAATATAATTGCAGAGGGATTTCGTTTTGCATATCTTGCCTTTCGGTTTAGTTAGGATGAGAACCTTTCGACTCAGTGCATGGGTTAGTTAGGTGCAAACATGAACGCAGGTGTTCACGCGCACACGGGGAGGATGTGTCATTCAGAGATATCAAATAAAAAAATCCAGATAGGAATTGAGACCAAGGGATGAGGGTGACATCACGCACCGGAAGTGTGGGCTGTGATTTGAGAAAAAGGAGTGAGTTGAGTTCCTGCGCCCGAACGAGAGAGTCAAGATTCAGAGCTGGGCGAGGCCAGACGAATTTGTGCAATACCGGCGCCGCGCGTTGGTTGGGTTGAGAGCTGACGATGTAAAAGTAGTCAGCATAGAAAGATTGTGTGTTTGTCTCTCTCTCTCTCTCTCTCGTCATGTCGAAAAACCTTTAACTCAAAGGTAATAAAAAGTTTCGTACCTGAACCAATTTCGTGAGTTTCGTATTTTTTAGATTCCCTATGTCTATTTCACACTCCGTATATCTGGATATGTAACACATAGACTAATCGAATGCAGCATATTAACGCAAAAAGTGTATACAACTAGCCAGGACTTGGTGGAAAAAGTGATTCACTTAGAAGTATGCAATAAACTTAAATTGGACCTTACCAACAAGTGGTATATGGGCAACCCAGAACCCGTTAAGAAAAACGAAACGCACAGTTCTTTGAGATTTTGCGATATAAACAGATTTCCTAATCCCGCCTAGAAGACCCGACCTTGTGATAGTCAAAAAAAAAAAAAAAAACAAGAAAAAAAAGAGACTCGACCTAATATTTGATTTTGCCGAATTTTGTGGTCCCTTAAACTTCAGAGAAAAAAACAACAGCTAACACTGTTGTGTAAAACTGTCCAAAAACTTAATTATTTACAGAACTTGTCAAATTATATATATATATAGAGAGAGAGAGCAGAATTGAAAGAAAAAGAAAAGAAAGATAAGTACCCGGACCTTGCTAGAGAATTGAAGAACTATGAAACATGACAATGACGTTTATACTAATTGCAATTGGTGCGCTTGCTACAGTCACCAAAAGGTTGGTACAACAACTGGAGAACTTGGTACAGTCACCAAAGGATTATTTAAGGGGCTGGAGGGATGGAAACCAGAGGAAAGTGGAGACCATCCAAACTAGAGCATTATTTAGACAGACCAGAATACTGAAAAAAGTCCTTGAGACTTGAGGACACTTAAACTCCAGTGAAAACCTAGCGGCTTATGCTGATATGAAAAACTCGAAAAAGGGGAAATAAAAGTAGCAGTAATCATGATGTAAAGAATTTTAATATTAAAAACTTCTCTTTTTTTTGGCCCAGTCGGCCGGGGCTGTAGAATACACTGACTACACCTCTGCAGAGGGGTAAGACCCACCAATGAGAGTACTGGATATGACACTAAAGGATTCTTGAGCTTTGGGCAATGCGCAGTACCCTTTGTTTCCATCACTCCTAGGTCCACTCTGGCCCGGTATGGTAGCACCTGATAGGGCCCTATCTATGGGTTAAATAGAACGGCATTCATATGCTAAACTGAATTGTTTGATTAAACTGAATAGCTTGAAATAGAAATATTTTTTACTATTAAACCGTACTTACATTTAAACTGCGTGTTTATGCTAAACTGAATTTTATGAAACGGAACTGTTTTGACATGTAACTGTGTAAACAAAATCTGTGCTTACACTAAATTAAATTATCTGAATTAGAACAGAATGGCTAGAAATCGAAATGTTTTTCACAATTAAACTGTACTTACATTAAAACTGCGTGCTTATGCTAAACTGAATTATTTGAAATAGAACTGTTTTTGACATTGAAACTGTACTTTCACTAAATTGACTTGTTGCATATAACTACTTGAATAGTTTGAAATAGAAATATTTTTGACAATTAAATTGTGTACTTATGCTAAACTGAATTGTTTTAAATGGAACTGGTTATTCACATAAAAATGGATTTGGCGTTAAATAACCTGCAAAGATTGATATGCCATAAAACCCAACAAACCAAACTAAACTAAAAACTTTTTTGATGAATATTAAGATATTTTATGTGGTGAAAAGCTGGTTTGAAATCAAAAGTTTTCTTCTCCGAGACTAGTTATCGAACCAAATTTGAATATTCCACACTGCTTTTCTATTAACTATGAGCGTTGCTAGAACAGCGGGTTTCGAACTCTTGCAAAGGACATTAGCGTTAAATAAAACTCAAATAGCCTTGTCCTGGATTTGAAATTCGGTTACGTATTCCATTTACCACGACGATAAAGATTTCGCTTAACACGCCTCCTCTTTTTTGAAGTGTGCATATGTGGATGTGTGTAAATTTATATGACAGCGTACTGTTATGAAATACAATATTGTGCATCATAAATATACCACAATCATACAATATGATCTCTATAATGCGATATGCTTTGTTGTAATGATAATACAATATAACATAATACATAAAACATCACTAGAATTATAGATCTATCAATCTTGAAAAAAAAATCGAAATCATTGTTGAAATTCTGATATATATATATATATGTATATATATATATATATATATATATATATATATATATATATATAGTGATTGATTTTTATTTTAATTTGTCATATATATATATATATATATATATATATATATATATATATATATATATTTAGAAAGATAGGGAGAGACAATGAAAGACAGAGGCAAACAAATAGCAAACTCTAATCAAATAACACACACACACACACACACACACACACACATATATATATATATATATATATATATATATATATATCCATTGATTTTTATTGTAATTTACCAAATATATATATACACACACACACACACACACACACACATATATATATATATATATATATATATAAATATATATATATATATATATATATATAAAGATAGATAGGCCATTAAAGACTGGGGGAAAGAAATAGCAAACTCTAATCAAATAATATATATATATATATATATATATATATATATATATATATATATATATATATATATATATATGGGGACGGAATTTTTACAAGGAAGATCAATAATAAGTTATTTTTTCGGTTTCAAACAAAATGAATAAGATTTTTGCTTTATTTCTGCATCCAGGGTATTTTTCTTAGAATATTTCATACATAGAAAACTGAGAATCATCTGTAGCTCGCCAAATTTTTTGTAAAGTTAATTTCCAAACACGACAAAAAGTTCAAAAGTATATTGAACCCTTTCATTGATGTCTTTGAAATAACCTGCTTTAAAAAAAAAATACTAATGTTCGTAATTGAACATATGTTCCAAAAAAGACAAGCTCATTATAACTTAACGTAAAAGTATTTTTCTTTCGAATGTCTTGACTCCATCTTTTGGTAAACTCTGTATTCTATCATAAAGTAAAAATATATCTCAATTCGCTATGTTGGCTTGTTGGGTGGTTATGGATTTTTCTCGTCAAACATGTTTAATTCATTATAGTATTTTTCAATCAATTATATTGTTCCAAATATCTAACAAAATTCACTTGCACATTTTTATAGCTTTAAGTGTACTATTCTCATTACAATTAATTTTCACGCATTTAAATTGTTTCAAGTATTCTTATCTAATACCAATAATTTGCAAGCAGTCAATGGGGTGTTTTCGTGGTGTAATGGTTAAAGCGATGGACTGCGGAATCGTAGTAAGCGAGTTCATACTCCAGTGGCGCTATTACGTTCACTTTCGGGCAAATACTCTTGGAAAAGGTATGAACCCCTTATCCTCCCAGCTATGGCTTAAACAATACCACTACTGTTCCCTTAGGAGAAAGGCTTTGGCATTAAATCACCTACAAAGGTTGATATGCCATTAAACAAAGAAACCAAACCAAGCACTTCTATTTTTTTGAGTGCCGATATCGTTTTAATTGGTTTTGTTTGGTTTTATGGCACATCAACCATTGTAGGTAATTCAATCCCAAATCATCTTTATACATACATATTAAAAATATATGATTTGTTTACACATTTTATTGAGAAGTTTTTAAACGAGCTTTTGCTCATTCTTCTGCTCTCAGTTAAATATTTCCAAGTATTGCTATGTAACACTAACAATTCAATTAAACTTCAGTCATTTGTTGACGCACAATGAAATGATCAAATAGTTCAATTTCAAGCAATTCAATTCAACATAAGTCAACAATATTAAATGGTTCCAAGTATTTCAATGTATCTCTAAGAATTCAATTAAACTTCAGTCATTTTTTTACGCATAATTAAATGATCAAACAGTTCTGTTTCTAACAATCCAATTTAGTATAAGTCATTTGGTTGCTGTCAGTTCAAATATCAAACAGTTTTTTGACACATAGATAGGACCAGGTGCTACTACTCCGGGGCAGAGTGGGTCTGAGAACGATGGGAATGAAGGAGTACTCCACATTCCCAAAAGCTCAGTATTACTGGAGCCTCACTATCGCATTCTTTAACGTCATAAACAGGACACTCGGTGGACGGGTTGGGTCTTAACACTCTGTAGAGATACAGTCGGTGTATGCAAGCACCCAAGCCAGCTGGACTGAATATCTATTTAAGAATAAGCATTTGTTTGCACTTACGTCTTTGTATTCATAATTTTACAACATATTATTTTGACTCAAGGATGGATCCAAACATTTACTTCCACTGACTAATATACCTATGTATAATGGAAAAAGGAATGCTTCCAAAATTCCCAGAGCTCAGAAACAAGAGCTTCATCACCGAATGCAGTTTCATGCTGTACCCAAACACACTTTCGATTTGATGAATATATACAAGCTTAATTTTTATGATTGAATGATCGATTGATTGATAGGTTTTACGGCACATTGAGATTAGAGAATTACATACGAGGATAATTAAATAAGTTTTCAGACTTTTTTGCGTATGGGCACTTTTATTGTTAGTACACACATGAAACTCTATTCCCCTTCGAAGTAATCTCCTCCAGCTGCAATGCACTTGTTGTACCGTTCCAACAACTTCTGGAAGGGCCCATGGAAGTCCTCTTGTGTGAGCGTGTCAATGACCTTCGTCACGGCCTCTTTCATCTCCTCAATTGTCTCTTAACGACAACCTCTGTGCTTAGGGAATAAGCAAAAGTCACAGGAAGCAAGGTCTGAACTATAGGGAGAGGGATGAATTGTCTTGATGCCTATCTTGGTCAAATAGTCTGTGACAAGGACGGTGTGGTAGACTGGTGCATTGTTCTGGAGGATATGCCACTGAGCCAATTTGAAGAGTGCTGGCCTCTTCCGACTGAATCTCTTCCTGAACTCCCTTAAAACCTCTACATAGTATTCCTTGTTGACTGTCTGTCTTGTTTGAACCCAGTGCATGAAGATCATGCCAGTGTTGTCAAAAAAAGGGATCATCAAATATTTGTGGGTGGATTTGCTCTGTCTGGCCTTCTTGGGTCTGGTAGAGCTAGCATGCTTCCTCTGAGAACTCTGTCTCTTGGTCTTTGGGTCATAGCAGTAGATACAGCTTTCATAGCATGGCATCTTTTCCAAGTTTAAAACAGAATTTTATTGCATATCGTTCTTCCTCATGTCCAGATGGCATTTTTGAAATTCACCAGCTTTGACAATAAGGATTTAGTAAGGTGTATTCTAATTGCTGATTCAGCTGTTCATTTGAACCTGAAATCATAAAAATTTGTCAGTCATCTCATAAGATGTATAGCAATAACATGCTGAATTTTAAAGAGTCTACCTCAATTTTAAATGCCTTTATCAAAAAATCTGGAATCTTATTGAATGTACCATGTACATTGTACCTTTATATTTAATTTCTTCTCCTGAAATTTTTTATGAGGATACATATCAAGGATTCCTATCTAATTGAAGAATTTTTAAAAGAAATACATTCCACCTACGATGTGATCCTAACAAGTTTTAATATTCCAGGTAATAGCAAAGGCAATGAAGCAATTCTTCACAATCACCAGAATGTCAGAAATGGGGCCATAACACCTTAGTCAAGACCGTTGTTCTCCGGGGGTGATTCTTCCCTCTTCCCAAAATTCAGTCTATTGTAAACCTCACCGTTAAGCTGCCTTTTTTTTCATTCATTTTATGTTAAATTTAATTTGTCAGTTTATCTTAAGTTATTTGAAAATTTAAAAAAAAACAAACTCTTGTATGTAAGCATATTTCTCTCTGGCTCTGTTTTCTGAAAGCTTCTCTATCTATTTGCTTCTTAAGAAGTTATTTATATCTTCTTGGTAAACAAGTTATTTGAATGCAGATAGTGGTGTATAAGCTAACAAATAAGATTAAGTAGGTTTGATTGACTAAACAAATATATTTTCTCCAAGATCTTTTACAAAAGTCCCTTATAAGTAGTGCATTCCTTTATAAATAGTTAAATGCGAAAATAAACAAAATTAATATTTATCAGCTGTTTTGAAAATATTTTATAATTATTTCTCAAAATTTCTCCTACAAATTATGACGTCACATTGTTTTATACTGAGTAAATAACTTTTCAATCTCTACTGTCTGTGATTTTATATAGTAACATATATATATTTTTTAACCTGAATTTGCTAAAATAATTCGGTTTACTCACAGCACAAAAAATATAACAAAAGAACTCATGTTCACAAAAGTATTGGATGATTCTACCTCATGTTAATTTATCTGAAACGGGAAAAAACACAAAAAAAAACGTAATAACAAAAATTGGTTTGGTTTCTTTGTTTAATGGCATATCAACCTTTGCAGGTTATTTAATGACAAAGCCATTCTCGTCGAAGAACATTAGGGGTACTATTTAACCCATAACTGGGAGGATAAAGGGGCTCATTCCTTTCCCAAGAATATTTGCCCGAAAGTGAACGTAATAGCGCGACTGGAGTTCGAACACGCGTACTACGATTCCGCAGTCCATCGCTTTAAGCATTACACCACGAGGACACCCCCACAAAAATTGGTGACTGTGAACTAATCAAGGCTTCAGAATTGGGGCCTCACTACTGAAAGTAGTTTAGTTTCTTACTCCAAAATCTCTTTCGATATGATGTAATGATACACATCCTTTGTTATTGATTTCGTTATTCTTCTTCAGTGTTTCTTAAGCCAAAAATCTGACGGTGTTTTAAAATTATTGCGACGGCACACCAGACAATATGTGCTGCTTAGAGCGAATGATAATAGATATTCATCGCAAATGGTTGCTTTTACAATTGAGCAAAATGCTCTGATGTTTTATGGATGAGTGAGAAGGGGAGGTGTCTTCTGTGCAAAAGATGCTATTTTATGCTAAATTTATCTAACCATACTCATTAACCAATTCGCTCTGGCAATATTGAGAAGCATCCGTTTCGTTCATTCTACAAACACCAAAATATTGCACTTACTCTATGCAACAAAAAACTACTTAAAAACATTATTGCAGTTTATGATATAAGATGATATAGATAATGAAAAAAAGGTTCATGATAAATGCTCATATATCACAATGTCTTATTTAAAATTACGTTTAAAATACTGGGAAATAAAATAAAAACTGCAAAAGAAGAAAAAAAGAAAAGAATATTAAGTAGTAACAAAAGAACATTTGAGGGGGGGATTTTGTTGCCTTTCCCCATTCCATCCTTAATAATATTGATCTGGACCGTTGACTTTTCCGACCTCAGCCGAAAACAAGCCGGGTGGTCCCTAAACGAGGATGGAGCTAATCTTATGGAAAAAAAGGGGAAAAGAGTCGATTTGAGGAAGAATATATGAAGTTTTCAGAAAACCTTAATCCAATATAGAAATGGGAAATAATCATTCTTAGGTTCAAGGAAAACGGTGAAGGTACGAAAAAACAATGACGGTGGGTATTGTGGACGACTACATAGAACGAATAATGATAAATAGTCCACGTTCAAGAATACCTTTTATTTAGGATAAACTTTTCGTTACAGCCTCGTGATTTTTACATATGAAAATTGAATACAGGTAATGATTATGTTCCAAAACAGTGCATTGATTTCCATTTGCAGAAAAATCATTGCTTTTTCGATATCCTTTAATTTTTCGATATCAATTAATTTACGAATCCACTCCCGCTTTTTTTCTTTCTTAGTGATGGTTTGATTTGGTTTATAATTTTAATAGCATTGTCAACTTTCATGCGTTATTCAATACCTAAAGTCATCCTATGGTGGTAATTTTCAACCCATAAGATGGCTGATATGTAGCTTCATAACATTCTCTACATAGGACATAACTGTACTAAATCGACTTTCGTACCTCTAGGAATCCGTTTTTACCCTGCTGTGGTAAAAGTTGACGAACACAAGAAACTCTGTTTAACTACTCAAAGGTTTATTCATTACTACAATTTGTAGGTTGTCGCCTGGAGAAAGAAAGAGAGTAAGGATACTGAGACGACCGTGTTAGATAGACAAAGATAAACAACATTCTGGTGAGAAAAATATAGCAGATATAGAACTGGAATTGTTTTCCCTGTTTTCTGTTGTATTTCAAACATGCTTGTCAGCAAGGGTGCATTTCGTCAAAGGCTACCTTTGCAGCCCACCTCCAAAAATAGGCCTCGTGAACTTTTGTCACCTCCAATATTTGCTTGGTTTGGTTTCTTTGTTTAATGGCATATCAACCTTTGTAAGTTATTTAATGAAGAAAAGTTGTGGTACTATTTAACCCATAGCTGGGAGGATAAGGAGGTTCATACCTTTCCCAAGGATATTTGCCCGAAAGTGAACGTAATAGCGCGATTGGAGTTCGAACTCGCTTACTACGATTCCGCAGTCGATCGCTTCAACCATTACACCACGAAGACTCCCCCCTATTTGCGACTTGTGTTCAACTGTATGTCCTTATCTTATTATGTCTCACAGGTCACTGCCCAAAAGACACGAGTCACCCTCCCTTCCGCCTGGTGTCGGCGGGAGATACATCCACTTCATCCGATTTCAAAAATTCGTCCAAGAATTTTTAATACATCCAGTTTTTTTTTTTTTCTGGTAACT
Organism: Sepioteuthis lessoniana; assembly: GCA_963585895.1. Classification (NCBI taxonomy): domain Eukaryota; kingdom Metazoa; phylum Mollusca; class Cephalopoda; order Myopsida; family Loliginidae; genus Sepioteuthis; species Sepioteuthis lessoniana. The sequence goes on along the minus strand of OY757930.1, from coordinate 23,215,688 downwards.
TTTCATTATCTCGAGTGCTTTGGCCAGGTTATTCGAAAACAGACTGCTCTAATTTTATTTTTGTGCGACGCTCACCTGTCGAGTGCTATCCACTGAAAAACCAAGGACTTGCATCAACCATCTCTCAGTGGACACTGGATGAAGTCTAGAGGACCAACTAAGAGTGATAGACGATAGGGATAGATGGCGAGAGAAGTGAGAGAGTCGAATCTCTGCTCGAAGAACGAACTGATGATGTTGACAGGTTAGGGAATTAAGTTGTTTGTATATTTATTTTCCCATTTTTGTGTAGTTGTTTCCGAGGTGTTAACATTTTAAGTAACTATTCTTAATAAAAATAATTTACATACAGTTATGGTAAAATAAAATCATAATTTAAAATTAGATTAGTTTTTTTATTCTATCAAGAATTTTCAAATTTTATCTTAACTAAAATTCAAAAGTCGATGAAAAATAATCCAGATTGCATTTTTAATTTCTATTTTATTTTAAGATTTGAAATTTAAATGTAGATGTTTGTACCGATGAATATCCGAGTGATGACGTCTAGTCGACTCACTACCGATTCTTTACTCCCTTGATAAGGTTAATTTTTATACAATTATTGCAATAAACAATTTCTTATTAATAATAATTGTTTACCCAGTGTTTCAGGGAAGTAATAATAATCCTTAGTAAATAATTTAGCTTCAAGTACCTATTTTTAAAACAAATAATTTGCAATTATATTGTATCATGTATACCAACAGAATCAATGTAATTTTAAAACATATATTTTACAATAGATACGACGATCATTAAATAGGTTTCCAGACTTTTTTTCGTATGGGCACGTTCATTGATAGTACACACATGAAACTTGAGTCCCCTTCGAAGTAATCTCCTCCGGCTGCAATGCACTTGTTGTACCGTTCCAACAACTTCTGGAAGGCCCCATAGATGTCCTCTTGTGTGAGCGTGTCAATGACCCTCGTCACAGCCTCTTTCATCTCCTCAATTGTCTCATAACGACAGCCTCTGAGCTTAGCACAGGCTGCCAGGTCTGGACTATAGGGAGGGTGAGGAACTGTCTTGATGCCCATCTTGGTCAAATAGTCTGTGACAAGGATGGAGTTGTGGACTGGTGCATTGTCCTGGTGGAAATGCTACCGACCCGATTTGAAGAGTGCTGGCCTCTTCCGATGGAATCTCTTCCTGAACTCCCTTAAAACCTCTACATAGTAACTCTAACCCGAACTATAACCTTTTGGTCAATCAACTCTTGTGTATTGACTTCTTTACTCCTCCCAAACCTCTCATCATCCCCCACAGACTCTCTGCCTTTCTTGAATCTCTTATGCCACCCAAAAACTGATGCTCGATTCATGCAAGATGGTCCAAAAGCAGTCTGAAGCATTCCATACGTTTCTGTGGCATTTTTTCTAAGTTTGAAACAGAAATTTATTGCATATCGTTCTTCTAAATTGTCCTCACGTCCAGATTGCATTTTTGAAATTCACTTGCTGTGACAATCAGGCTTTAGTAGGGTGTATTCCAATTGCAGTTGTAGCTATTAATTTGAACCTGAAATAATAGAAATTGGCCAGTCATCTCATATGATGTATAGCAATAACATACTAAATTTTCAAGAGTCTATGACAATTTTAAATGCTTCTACAAAAAAAGTCTGGGAAGTTATTGAATGCACCACGTAAGTTTTAACTTGGAGTAATTCCAATGAAGGAATACTCTTCACTAACCTAGAATTCCAAAACAGAAGTCTCGCTACCCGATACAGCTTATGTGAATACTTGCATTCCATTTTTGGTGATGATGGGGTTGTACTCCATTCCTGGTGTTGGTTGGTTGGTTGGATTTTATGGCAAATCAACCCTTGTATGTTATTTTATACCAAATCCTCTTTATACATATATACATATCAAATTATATGATTTGTAAATGCATCGTTTGTAGATAACCTTTTGAAACGAGCCAAAGCTGATTTGTTTGCACACAGTTAAATGGTTATATTTATATGATTTTAAAATGAATAGTTTTTGTGTGATGTTATTTTTAAATCAGTGACAAATAATTTGTTTTCACACAAATATTGTTATTGTTAGCACACAGTTAAATATTTTCAAGTATTGCTATCTAACTGTGATAATTCTGTTTAATATTAATTGTTTGTTCATAGTGAAGTGATTTTCAGTATTGCTTGTATTAATAGTTTTATTTGCACTCAGTTAAATGGTATTGCTTTTTAACACTAATTATTCTATTCAAAACTATTCATTGATCTGCGCACAGATAAATGGTTTCAAGTATTCCTATCTAATACGTATAATTATCATCATCATCATGTTGTGCCGCTAGCCCGGATATCCATGACCACTTCTACCTATCATTCTTCGCCTCTGGCAGGTCTTCAGCGCTACATCCCGTATCCTCACATAGCTGCTGTATGTATGTTGGAGCTGGTCGTCCTGCTTTTGCTTGGCCATATGTGGGGGTCCATAGGAGTACGTCACTAATGAGCTCGTCCTTGCTTCTCGAGCAGTGACCTGCGTGTCCGGTTCGTCTAACTTGGATAGTTTTCGTGATGGGAGGTAGGTGTCCGTATAGTTGGTGCCTTGTAGGGTGTTGCCGCCAGGACTTGTTCAATATTGCTCGCAACATTCTTGTGTAAGTGCCGTCTAGCTTCTTCTTCAGCCGTTTCCTTAGCGTCCAAGTAGTGCATCCATATGGCAGTATCGATATGACCGCTGCCTGGAAGAAACTGCGTTTCATTTTATCGGTCAGGTCTGATTTCCAGATGAACGAGAGCCTATCGATAGCTGTCCATGCCTTCGTTAGCGGTGTGTCGATGTCTTTTTAGGTTGTTGAGACACTGCTTCCTAGATAGGTGGATTTGTCTACTAGTTTCAGAGAGGTTCTGTCTAGTGTGGAAATGTCGATTGTTTGGTTATAGCACATATATTCAGTTTTGTGTGCATTGACATGGAGGCCAATGCCTGCGTCGGCTCGTTCCAAACCATGCAGTAGTGTTTCGGCTTGTTTGGGTGTATTCGCCAGTAACGCTATGTCAAATGGCTTCTAGTATTGATAACTAACACCAATAGATTTAGTTTAATGATTTAAAGCATCGGTAAAATGGTTCTGTTTGATCCGGTAGATGGGAACCTATCAGGTACTACTACTTCGGATCAGATAGGGAATTTTGTTTCCCGGTCCCATGATGGAAAAAAAGAAGCGTTCAGGTTCGTAATAATGTCTCTCTAGCATCAAAAGGAAAATATTTTCGCAAATAACATTCTAACTGGTTAAAGTGAAGATTAATCAAAAGTAGACCATGAAAACAGAAATTGTGTGGTTTGCGAAAAAGTCATCGATCAGTTTTTTGTGTATAAAAAAGCACTAATTTCAATTATACAATCCAAATACAATTAAAGTATTTATTTGAATTATCTTTATCATCATCATCATCATCATCATCATCATCAAGATCCCCTTGACTCTCTCTCTCTTTCTCTCTCTCTCTCTCTCTATCTCTCACTTTATTTCATTTTTGCTATCCGTCCCTTATTTAGAAGTCTAGATACCATCCAGTATCCGAATAGAGTTGATGAATGATAATTTTTGTTGGTAGGCCAACACTGGTGTGTCCATGTGTAGGAGTCCATAGGAAAATGTCATTTGATTGTTCATTCTTGCTTCTCGTATTATCTTATCTGAGAGATCATATTACCAAATAGTAGTTAATCTGTCAAATGTAGTCACTGCTTTGCAAATGTGATATTGCTGCCGAGGTAGGTAAAATAGTCAACAAATTCCAGAGGCTTGACATTTACTGACGAGACAGTACCATCTTGAGTAAAACCCATGTGTTTTATAGCCATAATGGTATCAATCACGACAGTAATACAAATACATATTCAAATACAGGCGGACTCAGTCGTTTAAGATAGGAATGGGTTTATTAGTTTCTGGCTTCGGTCCAAGGTGATACGAGGAGAGAAACACAGTTCTTAAAAGCCGATGCTAACCATGCTATGCTGACCCCATCACAACGTGCGGCGCATCTTGCGATGTTTAAGATCTCAATTCATTTCTGCCGGTTGAAATCCAAAAAATTCAACCACACGCCTCAACGGTAGAAAAAAAAAACAACTACGCCCTCAACGGTCGAATACTCAACTATTGTCTTTTAAAAATCCTCAGATTCTCTAGACCATCTCTTCTAGGATTGACATCATCAAAACTCCAGCTCCATTTCCTGTCTGGGGGTTTATTATGACAAATGGTGATTGTCATATCCTTTCCGCGCGGGTGTAAGACTACACCAGATGTCTATGTACCTGGACTAAGAGACCCGAGTGGTTCAAAGCCATACCAAACTGAATGATAAAATATAATTAAATAAAAATGATTAATATAGAAAATAATTACTTAATTATGTAGCACATACACACTGTTGTATTTTTCTTTCGTGCTCCAGGTGATGAGATAGGGATCTGAGTTGAGGTAAAGCATTTGCAAGAAGTGGTAGATCATCTCCAAAGTCTGTAACAATAAAAGTCCCTATGATATATCATCTACTCCTTGCCTTTTTTTCCTTAATGTGAAATCCATTTCTAGAAATATATATATATATATATATATATATATATATATATAATTGAGAAATAAGAAAATCCCTAAGTATATTAGATTATTCCATTTAGGAATATCAATAGAATCAATTGATATATATATATATATATATATATATATATATATATATATATATATATATATATAAAGATTATTTCCTTCTTGGTTCCACAGCGAACTTTATAGCATGACCAGTGGAAGTCCCTTCAATGTTTTTTTATTCTTCAATTACCTTTGCAAGTTTTGACTGCGTTTTTGAAAATAAATTGAGCCCATAAAAATATTAAAACTACACATTTTTGATTTCGAGATTTATTTAACTTGTTGTGGGAATTTGACTCAGCCATGAAAAGTCTCATAGAATTAATGTGTCGGGTGATAAATGTCGCTTCATGCAACGACAAGTATAGAGAGGTTAATCCAGGGTGACTTATTGATCTCAGTGACTTATTGACTTATTTTTCGATTAGATAGCGACCTGATTCCAGAAAGAATTTTTAGAGTAGGATTGCAAACATTACCCATCGAACGGATCTGAGGCAAGAGAAATAATGTTTCATTTTCGTCTACGATTACAAATTTAGACGACGGATCAATACTTATGTAGACTAACACCGTTAGCAACTGAACTTTGATCTAGAATTTTCAGTTTAATCTTTTTTTCTTAATTTATGCGATCACCTGCCAAGATTTGCGTGAACTCCACTGACAAGGAAGGAAATTATGTTGAAAAACCAACATTTTAACAAAATAATTATTTTTAGCATCTAAGAGTGTAGCATGGAAGACGCATCCGTCTCTTTTATAAGTTGTGTTTCAAAAGATTCAGTAACATTTTATATTCGAATAACTTCCCCAACTCTCATTCAAATAATTTAAACTTTTAATAACATGCATAAAATCAACTCCAAATTGTATCTTTAATTTTTGAATACCATTCTTTCTTGTGAATATCATTTCTCTAGCTGAAAATGATAATAGGTCATAGAACTTTCAACATAGAAAATTCTAGTTAATTCTACACATGAAGTTAAAAAGAAAGTTTGAACGAGAGTTGGTGAAATAACTAGATCATAGAATCATATAATTTTTTCTGAAACACACTGTATATGCAAACAGGTATATCCTTCAGGCTACAATTATGTATGTGCGTCTTTGCCCGTATGTGACTTTGAGCAGGTCAAATTATTCATGAACGACATTTTCTCTAGGGCGTCTTCCAGTTAGCTTTCAGGTCACGTAATATCCTTCAACGTTCGGCTGTTTATCCAGCCTAGGTAGAATGGGTGTGTAATGTTGTTCTAAATATGGTAGATGGCTTGAACGATAACTTTTGAACACTTGTTATTTTGAAGGAAAATCGAAAGATGTGCTCATATTGCCAATAGAGGAAGAACGACTTTGATTTTTCGATAAGCTTTAGAGCAGTTATGTACTTGCTTTACCTGGAAGCAACGTAGATGTATGACAAATCGATACTTTAGTGGAGTACGTCAGTGCAAACACTTTTCAGGTTTCTTCTCTTGAAAGAAGGAACATGGCTGACAGTATAGTTATAGATTTGTCTTCCTCAGCAGCTTTGGTATTTCCGATTTGGTGATAGTCTAATCAGAATTCTGATTGGCATAAGAGACTGCGAAATCATCTTCTGTTTTGATTGGTTATTCTATTTCATGCCAGAACGAGCTCATAAGTGATGTACTCCTATGGACCCCCACATGTGGCCGAGAAAAGGCAGGACGACCAGCTCGAACATACATACAGCAGCTAGGTGAGGATACGGGATGTAGCCCTGAAGACCTGCCAGAGGCGATGAACGATAGGGATAAGTGGTCAGAGATAGTCAGGGATATTCGTGCTAGTGGCACGATGATGATGATGATGGTTTCCTGCAACGAGGGCCACCAATTTTCCGAATAATCACATGTAACAGTTAAGATTTCTACTATTATTCCCTATCTCTTGTTAAGAATTAGATTTATCAAGGAAGAATTTCTTAAATCTAATATAATTTTCTGATTGCAAAATCCAGCTTTAGTGCTTCGTCTTATCACAGCAGTTACAATATCAGTTCGGTAGCTGTGGTAGCCAAGCGTTTAACCTGGCATATTCACCCAAGCTACAAAGGTAATGAACTACAACCCTATGGAATGACTGATTCGGACATAACAACACGTGGTTTTATTAGCTAGAGGTTAAAGCTAGCTAAATTGCAGAGTTAACGAAGGCCTGTTAGCGAAGTCAGCTGGGTAGCATCAGAAGCGACTGATCAACAAAAACAATGCAATATTCCTTTCACTGGTTCTAACTTGGCTGCTTGATTGTACATGTCAACCTTGTTTTATCTAATGCCGAAATCAGTCTTATGCTCCTATGTGTGTATGCGCGCGCGCGTGTGTGTTTTCTTGTCTTAATAGATAAAGTGTACGCAGTTTGTTTTCCTTGTTAAGCAACTGATGATTCAAGTCAAAAGTTTTTCAATATCTTGATTAGGCGAAGCCCAATTCGGCAACACTGACTGTTTTTGCCTAGGTCTTGAATGTGACAGAACGCAGATAACTTGGAGACACCAAGATTACCTGATACTCTTTGAATGGTACTCGCCAGATTTGCCAAGAGCAAGGCTGCAGTATTTACGCTTATAGCTCTACCTGACTTTGCTAGATCTTCGAGCTGCTGGCAAACCGAGTAACATTTTTTCAACCATTTAGTTACTGTACTGTGATCAACAGCAGCTGCACCTTTATCGTGACAAATATTTTTTTTTTTTTTACTCACGCTAACCAGATGAAATTCGTAAAGCGTAATCTCTACAATTTGTCTACGTTGAAAGTCCATGGATGCAGCGTTTATCTCACACGGAATGCAGCAATGCAAAACGTGTGAGAACATTAACCACCACGAGACAACCAACGTTCACGGCTTGACCTGCTTTATTCGAGTGGTACAACCGCTGCAATGTAGCACGTGTGAAAATATTGCATAAACGTTGACTCAGTAATACTAATGCTTTTATTCCAGAATGAGTGGGGGTGTCCTCGTGGTGTAATGGTTAAAGCGATGGACTGTGGAATCGTAGTAAGCGAGTTCGTACTCTAGTCGCGCTATTACGTTCACTTTCGGGCAAATACCATTGGGAAAGGTATGAAACCCCTAATCCGTCTTCAGTTTTGGTTAGGCAACTAGTCTCGGAGAAGGAAAACGCTGAATTAAAACCTGTTAAACTCCGCTTAAAAATTGACCTTGTGTCATATCCTGCCTGAACAGAGGGGTTGGTAAATAGGATCCTTCCAGCTATGGGTTAAATAGTACCACTACTGTTCTTCTAGGAGAATAGCATTGGCATTAAATAACCTACAAAGGTTGATATGCCATTAAACAAAGAAACCAAACCAACCAGAATGAGTGAAGGGTTCAAATCAATATTTTTAAGAATATACACCACCCTTTATTTTTCAAAATGTTCGATATTCGCTTAAGTATGAGAGACAGACAGAGACAGGTAGACGAAGGATCTGAACATTGACTGGTGGAGGACTGTTATATTAACCCTTTCTGAACCCACGTTTGCATTCCATATTCAGGGTTTTACGTCTTTGCTTCTTTGACAACTGTTTCTAAACCAGGTCCCGTTGTTAGCCACTTGGATACCATCCCCCTCTGTTCACTAGCTGGCCATTCTCCATGACTCTCTTGACTGCCAAACAAACTAACTGACTGTGACTGACCGTGCCTCTGTGGGTACCTGTGTACATATAATTTCATAACGCCTAAGCGTTCCGGTTGTGATTCACGTTTTCTGTTTCCGCTTCTCATACTACGTGAACTTTCTTCCTGTTTTCACTGCTGGAACCTCCTGTCCCAGAGCTCCCCGATTAATGGCTCTTTCAAAGGCAAATATGTAACAAAATTCAGACCATTTTTTTCTATTTCTGAGGTTATTCGATTTTATTTAACGTATTTTGAATATGGTTGCTACTTTTAGTTCTTAATAAACAACGCATTAACTTGTTAGATTCTCGTTGCTACAGACACATGTGATAAAATTGGTGCTTTTATTCTTTTATTTTTATTTTGGAAGCAGTGAGAGATGTTAAGTAGCAGTTCTACAAAATATCCATTTTATAGTTTAGTTTGGTTTCTTAGTTCTTAATGGTATATAAACCTTCTTGGGTTATTTAATACCAAAGTAATCCTTGTAGAAAGTCAGGTTTGGTTTGGTTTGGTTTGGTTTGTTTGATTTTATGGCATATCAACCTTTGTAGGTTATTTAACGCCAAATCCATTTTTATGTAAATAATCTGTTCTATTGAAAACAGTTCAGTTTAGCATAAGTACACAGTTTAATTGTCAAAAACATTTCCATTTCAAACTATTTAAGCAGTTATATGTATTAATTCAGTTAAGTGTAAATACAGTTTTAATGTCAAAAAACAGTTCTATTTCAAATAATTCAGTTAAGCATAAACACGCAGTTTAAGTGTAAGTACGGATTAATTGTCAAAAACGTTTCTATTTCAAGCTATTCAGTTTACTCAATTCATTTTAGCATAAGTATGCTGTTAGTTCTATTTAACCCATAGATAGGGCCCTATGAGGTGCTACCACTCCGGGCCAGAGTGGACCAGGGAGCGATGACAATGAAAGTGTACTCCGCATTCCCCAAAGCTCCAGCACTGCTGGAACCTCACCATCAGATTGCTTAGTGTCATATCCAGGACACTCGTTGGTGGGGTCTTACCCCTCTGCAGAGGTGCAGTCAGTCTATTCTACAGCCCCAGCTGACTGGGCAAAGTAGAAAGTCAGTAGTGATACTATTTAACCCATTGACTTGAGGATAAAGGGGCTCATGTATTTCCCAGGGATATTTGTGTGATAGTGAACATAATACCGGGAAGTGAGTTCGAACTCACTTCCTACGATTTTGCTATTCAGCGCTTTAACGCTTTAACACCACGAGCACCCCCGACCCCATTATATAGGATTTATTTAAGCTAAGGTGATATTCAGTACAAATGAAGACCTCAACTCCTTGTTAATGCATTTTAATCCCTCTATAATGAGCTATTTTTGCTGCGAAAGGGTTACGTTTATGCACGCATGAATGTGGGCTTTGTGTAATGGTTATCGTAGTCGGAAATGGAATCGCCAACCGGAGTGCAATACCTGAATGAGACTGTTTAACTTTCCGTTAATGTCCTTAAAAAAGGCATGAATCAATTTGCTATACCCACTTCAGCAATGAGTAAATAGTAGAATAGATTGGGTTCCTAAGGTCACCAGTCAAGCAGAAGTACAATTCTGATTTTACACCTACATTATACCACTTGAAAATGTATTTTGTGTTGCCTAAATACGTAGAAATATAATAAGAAATTTAGAAATATATGCTGGTTGCAGAAGTAACATTTAAAATATTCAAGTATGATAAAGGTCTTTATTATTAAACAAGATTAATTCTAATTTGAAAAAAAAATCCACAAAATAAGAATAGAGATACACAATAGAAAATTTACTCTATAAGGCCTCCATTTTTTAAAAATTTATTGTCTCAAAATGCCTTCGAAACGATTTGCATGCCTCCAAAAAAAATTCCTCAGACATTTTATTCTATTCCTCCTCAATAGTAGTCTTAAACGAACCAATATTTGGATTGGAATTTGCATTTGTCATCTTGTTTTCTAAAAACGCCCCATATAGCGTAATCTAGGGGTTAAGGTATTGGCTTAAATCTTGTTTAATTGCAGTCCTTACAGTTTTCTCATGGACTTTCAATCCATTAGCGTGTTTTCTTATGAACGCTGTGCAGTCCTTCTTAATCACTGTAGCAAGAGCTGTTAAAAAGCCTTCATTCGTATTTTGTTTAACCCTACACTCCCGCTTCTCCTTAAGAAACTACTGAAGTTTACTGAAGTAAAAAAAAATTCTTTGCGGTTGACAAAGAAATATAACTTTGGTTTCGTCGTTAAGAAAATCATAGATTATTTGTCGTTTCTTTCTTTTTAAAAAAAGGGCTTGAATAATAGAGCTAATCATGAAAATTTAGATCTATTTTTATTTTTTTTAATTGGTCTAATAAGACTTAACAAAAACGATTTTAAAATGATTGTATATTTTGCTTCCACACTCTGCCGATTTATATTTCATCTAAGTCTTTGTTTTGTGTGATGGATTTCCTGCTTCGCTGGAGAGTATCAATTTTGTTTTTAAGGCTTCATTTTTTTTAACTCCTGAATCTATTGAAACCAATGTAAGCCGCGAATCTTTTGTCGAATTTCAAAGATTTAGGTAATTTTGTTATAAAAACGAACCTTATCTTTATTTCCAGAGAAACTCTATGCATCGAATAAGTCAAATCAAGGAAAAGTCTTTATAATAGAATAAAAAAAATATTGGATTTAAAAATTCAAACAGACCAAAATTATCGGAAGCAGCATATTCAAATCTACTTATTGCAAACAACGAATAATATTTCTTTGAAATGATGGATTACATTTTGAGTGGTGGTGGTGGTGGGGAGATAACCATGTAGCAATGTCAAATTGTCTGGATGTCTTGCTTCCATTTGTTTCCGAATAATGCATGAAAGCTCTGCATCGTCGCTTTTATTTAGTCGAGGAAAATAAGTGAAAGAAACGTTTTATCGTTCTAACTTTCCAGATTCTTAATTTCTTGTGTTTACTTTTGATTCTTTATTCCCCATTTAAGAGAGAAATAGAAATGCATAGCCAATTGTCATATATACTCTGGTTCCCGTCACAATTTATAACAGCCATCGTACAACCTGGAAAGCTCTCCAACATTTTGATAAAAGAACCTCTTTCACATTGATTCTCAATGGTGTTTATCTTAAAACCCCTAAGTGATTGTAGCTATGCTGGTAAAGCTTCTGGAACCTCACCGTTTAGCTTGGAGTTTGATTCTGAATATATTAGTTCAGTGTGTGTCGTATAATTACCGTCGTAGGAAAAAGAAACGTTGTTACAAGTTCTAATCATGGACGATACTGTTAGCCTTTCACGTAGCGCTAATACACTCAGAAAAGACAAGAATCGTTTTTTTCTCCGTCTAGGTATGAGTAAATAACAGTAAATACTGGGCTCTTCAATCTTGGTATGGGAACCGGTTTAGGAAAATGAAAACACTGAATTCAAACCAGTTAAACCCCTCTTAAAAATAACAGTGTCACATCCTATTCGAGCAGAGGGATGGATAAATATATATATATATATATATACATACGAAAGCGGCAAGAAAATACAGAAAAGTCCGGAAGTGTTGAAGTAACTTGTTACCACTTGCGCCGCAATAAAAATCACATATTACCACTTATGTCAATAAATTGAAAAGATTAAAAAAATAGAAGTTGACTCATTATTTATTTATTAAATATGAATCTATTAATACTGGATTAAAGAGTAGATTTAAAGGAAACATAAACTGGAAAATTACCTAAACCTTGCCCAAGAACTGAAGAAAACATAGCAAATCATGTTAAGGGAGATAAAATAGAAAAAAAAAAAGACAGAGAAATTGAGATATGAAATCATCCATTCTTCGTCACTTTTGAGATGGATTTCAATATTAGAAGTTTCCAGAGTAGTTGAAGAGATTTGTTGTCATTTTGGGCTTCAGTGAAAATCACCAGTTACTGGTGTGGAAAGTATGTTCAGTTAGTGTTTTAGAATACACCGAATGCATATCTACAGAGGAGTAAAACCCCACCCGACAAGTGTCTTAGATATAACATTAAACCATCCGATGGCAACGCTCTAGCTTTGTGTTTACAAATTCTATATATTTAATATATGTTTATGAATAGGAATTGGCATTATATAACTTACAACGGTTGATACACCCTAAAAGCAAACCAAATCATATACATTTACTATATATGTATAAAGAAGATTTGGCAGTAAATAACCTGATATAGTTGATATACCATTAAACCCAACCCAACCAAATCATATACTTAATATATAAGTTTCCAGACATTTTTCGTATAAGCACTTTTATTGATAGTACACACATGAAACTCTAGTCTCCTTCGAAGTAATCTCTTCCAGCTGCAATGTACTTGTTGTAACGTTCCAACAAATTCTGGAAGGCCCCATGGATGTCCTCTTGTGTGGGCTTGTCAATGACCTTCGTCACAGCCCCTTTCATCTCCTCAATTCTCATAACGACAGCCTCTGAGCTTAGGGAATAGCCAAAGGTCACAGTGGGCAAAGTCTGGACAATAGGGAGGGTGAGGAACTGTCTTGATGCCCATCTTGGTCTGTGACAAGTCTGTGACAAGGATGGAGTTGTAGACTGGTGCTTTGTCCTGGTGGAAATGCCACTGACCCGATTTGAAGAGTGCTGGCCTCTTCCGACCGAATATCTTCCTGAACCTCCATAAAACCTCAACATAGTAACCCTAACCCTAACCCTAGCGCTTTGGCCAATCAACTCAGGTGTTCTGACTTCCTTACTCCTCCCACACCTCTCATCCTCCTTCACAGACTCTCTACCTTCCTTGAATCTCTTATGCCACTCAAAAACTGATGCTTGATTCATGCAAGATGCTCCAAAAGCAGTCTGAAGCATTCCATACGTTTCTGTGGCATTTTTTCCCAATTTTAAAATATAATTTTATTGCATATTGTTCTTATAAAGTGTCGTCACGTCCAGATTGCATTTTTGAAATTCACCAGCTGCGACACACAGGCTTTAGTAGGTTGTATTCCAACTGCTGCTGTAGCTGTTGATTTGAACCTGAAATCATAAAAATTGGTCAGTCATCTCATAATATGTGTAGCAATAACATACTGAAATTTTATCTGTCTACAGCAATTTTAAATGCCTGTACAAAAAATTCTGGAAAATTATTGAGTGTTCTACGTATTTAAAAAGAGGATTGGCATTTATAAAACCTACAATGGTTGATGTACCATAAAACCAAACCAAACTTGGATGAAGATAACTAGCAAAGTTAAATCGTTATTCTGTTAGTGAATACAGATGTATTGATTTCAGAAATAATTTAAAACTATTGTTATATAGTCACATATGTAGATTCACATCTACATACATGCACATATATATGTAGAATAATTTACAGCGACACAACGATAAAGACGCAAGAGGGAAAACGCAGGAAGGAAGACACAGGAAACTTCTTTACAAATATATTTACCTCTCACTTTATTGCAAGGGTTTGAAAGGGTTGTTCAAGGTTTGCATGTAAGAGGGTGCTGGAGACCGAACATAAACTTCATATTTTGACCCCACTGTTATGACCGTCACGTTGTCTCTTTCTTGTTCTCCTGATGTCGGGGTCCACTCCATCGGGGGTTTCCGAGGGACCCCTCAGTCGGGTGTGTCCTTCCCTACCACATCTGGTCTCTAGCTGTCTGGAATTCTACTGGCAACTGCTTTGGCACCCAACTCAACTCAATTATATAATAATTCAACGCCCACACGATCGCCCACTGGATCTTTGAAATCGAATGTTTAATCGTCATCAAGCGGAAATAACTGTTATGCAGTTCAGAGGTTACTCTCTTCCGGTGCATCACTGTAGTTGCACAATGGGACCTTCACCATGTCCCACATCATAAGCCTTAATCCGCCCACGCGATCTCTTTCGATTACTGGCCATTTGAATGTGTCACTTCCTTCCGGTGTATCACCTTGGAATAGCATTTTTGGGCCGGGGCGAGGGTCAAAATATAACACTATTGTTAAAGGATTAGGATTAAAAGAAAATATGTTCATATTTATATTTGGATTATTTATTTTCTTGCGAGATTTTCACTCTAGCTGTTAGTAGTCGTTTTTAAATATAGTCTCAGTGATAAATGTTATAACTATTTTTTTGCTCAATATTATTGCTACAGTTTCTTCACTGTTTCAATTATTGCTATCTGACAGTTATAATTCTATTCAATATTCTTCATTCGTTTGCACAAGGTAAAATGGTTCCATGTATTGCTATGTATATCTAACTATTTAACAAAGCATCAATCATTTATTTACACATAATTTCAATTCTATTAAACATTTCTATTTGACCCATAGATAATACTCTATCAGCTACTACAGCTCCGAGTCAGAGTGGACATGGCAGCAATGACAAGGAACGGGGAATCTGCACTCCCCCAAAGCTGCTACATTTCTGTAACCTCACCTCACAAAATCGCCCCAAGTCTTTAGTACTCTTAGGAGTGTTCTAACTGATCCAAAGAGAGATGCGATTTTGATGGTTTTGCGTCTACCTCAGAGCTTCAGTTTCTTTAGCTTATTTTCAAAGATCATTTGGGGACTTTACTCAGACTGCCAACTACAATCGGCATCAACAGCTCCTTCATATTACACGTCTTTTTCAGCTCATTCGCAAAATCTAATTATTTTTTCTATTTTTCCGTTTTCTTTAATTTTCATTCTCTTGTACGCCAGAAGATCAAGACATAATAATAATTATTATTATTGTTATTATTATTATTGTTATTATTATTATTATTATTATTGATGTTGTTGTTCTTGCATGTTTTAATCGAATCTACGAATTGATTATTTAATAACGTTTTTCCTTTTGTTTAGAGAAATAATAGCGTGAGACTAAAAAGTTTAATTGTTAAGCGCTATTGATGTAAAAGGTTTTGCGTTAAACCCTCTCAAGTCGTAATGACATTTACTCAATTACATATATTTTCTGACTAGATTATCAAAACGCGGCTTTTTGCTGTGTGTCAAACCACACAATATCAACAATCCGAAACGTTTATTGAATGCATTCATTGTCACTGTGTGACATTTCTTTCAGAAGAATATTCTTCGAAGATATATGACTTTAATAATTTGAATCGTGCATGACTCGCTGATGTATATCTCTGAGGTCAAATATCAATGGATATGCACGTATATTCTTAACTACATTGGATATTGAGAGGAATATGCATGAATAGAATTATGTGTAGTTCTGTTTCAATGGTATTGAAATAAAAAGAGCGCGAGAGAGAGAGAGAGAATAATGTCTTTCATAATTGGACACAATGTGTTTGCATGTATATTAATATAGAAGCTATTACGCATACACGCACACATACTTATACAAATGTTAGTGTTCAACATATATATATATATATATATATATATATATAATTGTGTGTGTGTGTGTGTGTGTGTGTGTGTGTGTGTGTGTGTGTGTGTGTGTGTGTGTGTGTTTGACAGAAAGCGTAAGAAAGTGTACAGGAGCGTTGGTCCGTGTTGATATTTAATAATCTTACAAGTTTCCCGTATACTGGACGGCGAGAAGCGATACCTTTAATCGGAGGCAGACCGTATAAATAATTTGATCCTGGGCTGAACAAATGAATGATACATAGATTATACAATGGTTTTTGTGGGCAAATATATATATATATATATATATATATATATATATATATATATATATATAAAGCTTGATAGAGAAAGAGAAAGAAATAAAGGAAGAAAGAAAAAGAGAGAAAGAGAAAGAGAGGCATAAAGGGGAACTTCAGAAATGAATAAGCAATATATTTCTCAATTAGATATATCGATACATTGATAGATATGCATCCTTTATTAATTCCGTTATTGACCGAAATTTCCGAAATTTATTTCAGTTGAACCATGACTATATATGTATATATATATGTGTGTGTGTGTGTGTGTGTGCGTGTGAATGTCAAAATTATAAGATTGCCATATATGACATAATTAAATTAATATTTTTCTTACAATTAATCTCAATTTAATCGTTTATAAGTTGCGTGGAGACTCGTGCTATTTCTCTATTACTCAAAAGACATTATTCTCGACTCCCTTCAAAATGAATTAAAGTGAAAATTCTTCTATGAGATAAAACCACTTAAAATGGTACAATTACTCAGAACATCCACATTCGGCGTATTTCTTGTGAATTATCAACGTCATAATTTGTCTTAGCCCTCTACTAGCAGCTGAGTTAAGTTCAAATAAGCCGAAGCTCCAAATGTTAACGCAATTTACGATGCTATACAAAGTCATGTGAGAAAAATAATAAAAACATTACACTTACAGGGAGAGATTAGGCAAATCAGGTTGGTTGGTTGGATTTAGTTGCATATCAACCTCTATAGGTTATTTAATGTCAGAACCTTTTTTACACATATGTTATATATATATGATTTGTAAACGTATATTTTTAGGTTGGTGATGGTTGGGTTTTATGGAAAATTAAACAGTTGTCATTGACTGTCAATTTCTGATATATATATATATATATATATATATATATATATATATATATATATATATATATATATAAATGAATATTAATTGTATATAAATAGTGCGGAATTGGGGTTTTAAAATAGGACAAAACTTTGGTAAGTGTTTCTAACATAGTTGATATCTTTAATAGGAGGCCAATTTTTTTTTTAAGAAGTTGATTATGTATTTGAGAGCAATTTTTAAATACTTTCTTCATGCTGTTCGTCTTATAAAACTTTTTTCCTGCAATGGTTGAGTTTTATGCATTCTATCAAAATGTGCTTGATTGAGTATTTTTTTCCAAATCAGCATTAACTACTTTGCTAGGAAGAAGTTGAGAGTGATGTTATTGAAATTTTCAAAATATTTAATAGCGTTCTTAATTATGATAGAGACGTTTTAAAAATATTTCTCCTCGAACAATGAATTGTATTTGATCGCAAAGAGAATAACGCATATTGGAAAAAAATTGGCCAGTCAAATCGTAAACGCAGAATATATTTTATTACCAAAGACTCAAAAAATGGTACTCCATGCCTCCTTGCTTAAGACTCAGCATTATATAGTACTGATCAAGGGTAAAGTGGATCAACCTTGGGAAAGTAGTTGAGCCTTCCTCTCCACCTTGGGGTAGTAGCTATCGAAAAGGGAGCCTTCGTATAACCCTCAAGTACGGTCTCCAACTTTTTAAAATTGATATTGTGGTTTGAGTATAAGTCATGGTAATGTGTCATTGCCTGTGTTTTTATTCTCATCCATAGAAGCCAATCTCATAGATGAGCAGCAGTAGTTCCCAGATCAAACTATTTGATCCTGGCAGTTGTCCAATAAAATACGTACGCCCAATTTTTACCAAAAAGCAATCGTATCGATACTGCTATAGGGATGCACTACATGGACGCTAACTAAACGTATGGAGAAAAAAGACGGCAATTACACAAGATTGCTATCAAAGTTAGACGAACCAAAGATGTAGAACACTAATGGAGAAGTAAGGACGAACCTTTGAACGATATACTCTTGGAAACCCATTCAGATTGCCGGACAAAGGCAGGATGACAAGCAAGAACCTATATACGACAGATCTGTGCCGATACGGGATATAATTCTGAGTGTTAAACAAGGCGGCACCACGTACCATTTTTTGAGTCTTGGTATGATTCGATCTGAGATTGAAACCCAGTCTATCGGACCGTTGGCGAACACTCTTCCCTTTTAATTACACTTAGACACTATAAACTTAGTTCAACTTTTTTACCGCACTTAATAAAGTATCCATTGTATTAACTGCTAATCACTGGATTACACAGGATTTTTTAATTAAAAAAAAGCATTGCATATACAATAATTATGAAATGTTACCGTTAAAAGTGTTTTAGAACAGTAAAATCTTTGCTTTCTACAGAAAAATGCTGAACGACATCAGTATATTTCAACTATAAAAAAGGGGTAAAACTAACGTCTGGGTTTCAACTGTGAAATCATCAGATGATCCTTTATTGGGATGTTAGCACAACGTCATTGTCTCTATCATTGAGCAAGAAAGAAAGTTACTTCTTGTATCTTCAATCGCGTATTACATGACAATAGAAATGGATAACTGGTTTAAAGGTCATCGGTAATCATAGTTGCTGAATGAAAAGTTACGAATTTTCATTCATTGCATTATCAAAGAAAGAAAGTAAGTTCATGTTTATGTACAACGTGTACAAGCATTTGGCAGCAGGACAGAAAAGAGTGTGATGACTGTGCGTTTCTTACGGAAGTTAGCGTGTTTATTGAAAGTCCTTATCAGTGAGAGTGTTTTTGTTCTTGTTTTTACAAGATATTCATCATGTGTAAAGATGACATTTTTACTAGTGCTTCGAAAGTTGTTTAGATATGCTTGTTACATTTTTGAGATCAATGATGAGATAGAGATGCTGCATATTGGGTTCAGTGATAGAATTAGCGTGCATTGCATTTTTAAGTCAATGAGACTATTTTGAACAGGTTGTATTTTAAATGAAACAAGGTAGGCAACGTTTGACGAACTGGTTGAATCGGATTGGGGTTGCTGCATGTGTCTGTTTATTTCTACTCAAACAGATAAGATCTTTGCGATAGCATTTTCTTTGGGGGGGAAAACCGTTTGGTGTCAGCATTTTAAAAGTGGGCATTTGCGTTCATTTTACTTGCTGACTGATAACAGGATGTGCCTATTGAAAAAAAAGACTCGTGTTGCGGAGTTATTACCCGTGGAATCATGATCTGCAATATTCGAAAAAGATATGTCTGGGCACATGACATCTGCACATGAGGTCATTCGGCTCGAGTTCTTATTAAAAAATGTCTTCGAAATTCTTATATGAAATCTTTTGTAAAAGTAACAAAGACTGCACTTCTGTTTGTCTATTTCATCTTCTAAGAAACAGTATTTTTTCATTAGAGCATGTTCATTTTCATTTTGTGGAAAAGCTTTCCATTCCATAACAGCGGATATCCATCTATTTCTAATTCGTTCAGGCGTGTCTAAATATTTTGTTCCGAAGTGAACTTGCAATGTTGTATATTTTCGTGGGTATTTTGGCGCCAATTCCCACTTATAAGCAATATACTTGTTCCTTTGACGCTGAAAATGAATGAAAATATAACATTTACTGCTTCTTATTTTCAGTAATGTTTGGGATGAAAATTGCCAACTTCCGGTCGTTTTGAAAAGGAATTCTTGAATATTCAGTTTCGAAACAAACAAACATATACACAAACACACATGCATTTATACAAAATGAATATATACTGCATCACTCATAAATATAATCTACTCTTCTCATTGTCTTCTAAAAATATTCTTTATTTTAAATTGAATGGACGAGGGTTTCTTTTTATATCTAATCGAAAATTTTCCCATTACATTACCAAGAAATATGGATATATAATGGTCCCAAAATAATGATACACAATATATATCGAGTATTACAGAAATAGGTCCAACATTTTAAACTTTTATCGTATTTACAAACCCCTCCGCTCCTGCAGGATATGACACAAGGTCAATTTTTAAGCGGAGTTTAACAGGTTTGGATTCAGAGTTTTCCTTCTCCTAAACTAATTGTCTCACCAAGGCTGAAGAACCTAGTCGGCCCTACTTTTTACCCATAGCTGAATAATTGGATTCATACCTTTCCCATGGGCATTATTGCTATGTGAAATGCGTTCAGTCTCGTCCAGGATTTGTACTCGTGTCACTGTGTCCATTTCCTGCGACGATAATCATTTCACCACGGGCGCATCCACGGGCACATTTTAAACTTTTATAACACTCCTTATTCTGCACACGTCGTCTAAGCCCCTATAATCTAGTTATCGTTTCTGTGGCCAAGCAGCATTCAGTTCCGATCCCGTTCGTTTCGATGTGCTAATCTCCGTACACTTACCGGAATGGGTACATATTACATTTCTAAACTGTTAGAACTTGGTACCAATTTTAGTTATCAATCACGCAGTTTACTTCTTCAAAAGTATTTTGATTCTAATTGGAGAGGAATATTACCTTTCTTCCTTAGTCCGTATGCCGTAAAATGTTTTCTTGTGACGACTTCTCCGAAGAGAATAATCAGAGCTTGGCCGATATAATCAGAATGGTAGTATTAGCAATGTGAAGACGATTAAATAAAAGAGCCGTATAGCAGAAAAATACAAGGCGAATGTATAAACACATAATTCACTTTCTTTTTTTTCCTTTTATAAAGCAAAATATTGAATATAGAGGGTCGAAGACAACTGAGCTTCATATGCACTGGAGCTGACTGTATGGATCTTCTTTGAAGCCCTTTTCTCTTCGTCCTCCTCTTCGGGTCAAAATATTGCTGCTTATATAATACTCTTGGAACTCTAAAAAATTATTGTCTTCACATCTCCTCCAACATTCTATTTACAAGTTTCACGTGGATGCACCTTCTTCTAGCATGCATCACTGCCAATCCACATGGTTACAGTGTCAGCCTGCTACCTACTCAATGCACGTTATCACGCTTCCTTCTTACATACCACCCACGCAATTTACGTGGCATTTCCATCGAAGCACCAGCCTCCTGTTTACTTTTGGTACAAGGTGCATCTACTCTTATATATATATATATATATATATATATATATATATATATATATACCGGCCTATTAACCGAGTGGGTAGAGTATCTGCTAATGGTCCGGGAAACTGGGGATTATTAACAGGTCAAGTCATACCAAAGATTCCAAAAACGATTCTTGTCACCACCTTGTTTAACACTCAGAATTATAAGGTGCGTATCAAGATTAAGTTATCCCGAAAAGGAGTAGCGCTTTCCTGTACACCTCTGTGTAGGAGCTAATGAAAAGAGAGTGTTCGGGTCACCGTCGACCACGGTCACCAAAATTACTTTATATATATATATATATATATATATATATATATATATATATATATATATATATATATATATACTCCATATATATACGCCATCCATATATAGTTTATGTATTTACTCTCTACATAATTAAGAACATGTCCAGATCCTCAATCTTCTCCCCATCGAATGATTAAAAGAGCCCTTGCTTATTTGACCTTTGAATAATGTTTTACATACTGATACTGTCCTTTAAATAAAAATTATATATATATATATATATATATATATATATATATATATATATATGAGGAAACCATCTAGAGTACTTCAAACAAATTAAAAGATTTCCGATGTCAGAACGAAAAAAATAAAGAATAACGAAATAAGAATGGATGAAAATAACCTAAAAATATCTTGATGAACGTGATAAGAAAATGAAGAATAAAAAAAAAAAAACAAGAAAAAAATGTAGACAATAGTTAAGCAGAACCTTCATTAGATATTCAGTTAAAAGTACAAAAGGACAATAAACAGAAGAAAACCAAAATTCAATGTTGTAGAAACGAAAAAAAACATACAGTGCAGAAAGAAAAAAGTACCCAGGGTTTCAAAAGGTCACTTTACACGAATGAAGTCGTTTTCCTCAAGAAAAAACCTAATGAGATTAATGTAAAACTAAAACTTGTCATCGCAGTCCTTCTAAATATTTACTAGAATTAATTTAGTGTAGCATGTTATCAACCGCAGACTAATTGTGTATTTGAGGGTGGGCTGAAAAGTTCACAGGCTGAAAAGTTCACAGGCGGAAAAGTTCACATCATGGTATCAAATGAGCTAATGATGATTTTTCCCGATGGAAATCAACCCTTGCAGCATAAATAGGTTAGTGTGAGAACCAAAATCGAAATATGTTGATAAATAAAAGTCTTTTGGTCATATTCCAAGAGAATATCTTGGTCAGCCTATTAACTTTTAAGCCGGAAAGTATATATTTTATTTAAGAATAGTTTTAGTTTGGTTTGGTTTGTTGGGTTTTATGGCATAACAACCCTTGTAGATTATTTAATGCCAAATTCATTTTATGTAAATAATCAGTTCTATTGAAAACAATTCAGTTTAGCATGAGTACACAGTTTAAATTGTCAAAAGCATTTCTACTTCAAACTATTCAAGCAGTTATATATAAAAATTTAGTATAGTGTAAGTGCAGTTTCAATGTCAAAAACAGTTCAATTTCAAATAATTCAGTTTAGCATAAGCACGCAGTTTAAATGTAAGTACAGTTTAATTGTAAAAAGCATTTAAATTTCAAGCTATTCAGTTTAGTCAAGCAGTTTTAATCAAGCTAATTCAGTTTAATATAAGTACAGATTTTGTTTGCACACTGTTACATGTCAAAACGGTTATATGTTATACCATTCACTTTAGTGAAAATACAGTTTCAATGTCAAAAAATAGTTCTATTTGAAATAATTCAGTTTAGCTTAAGCACACTGTTTAAATGTAAGTACGGTTTAATTGTCAAAAACATTTCTATTTTAAGCTATTCAATTTAATCAAACAATTCAGTTTAGCATAAGTATGCCGTTAGTTCTATTTAACCCATAGGTAGGGCCCTATCAGGAACTACCACGCCGGGACAGAATGGACCTTGGAGCAATGGCAATGAAGGGGTGCTCCGTATTCTCTGAGGTCCCAGCATTACTGGGCCCTGACCATCAGATTGTTTAGTGTCATAAACAGGACACTCATTGGGTGGGTGGCGGAATTCTTAACCTTCTGCAGAGGTGCAGTCAGTGTATTCTACAGCCCCAGCTAACTGGACAAAAGAATAGTTTTAGTTCTCTAGATCATTTAATAAAAAATGTTTAATTTCTTTGTATATATTTACCTTACATTAAGTGTTAGTGTTTTTTAAAATAATGCTCAACCCTATCGGGAAGGGAATTATCGTGTGCTATGAAGCATAAATAATATTCCGAATAAATATCTCACGTGAGTAAGGTTGGCAAAATGTTTCTGATAAAACTCTCACAGTAGAAAATAGTATAAAGAGCATTCCATATTTAATTGGGCAAATAATTTTCCGCGACTTCTTTAGTGTATTTTCACCGGCGGGATTCACGCAGGTGTGAGAGCTGTCATAATGCAATGAAAAATTGTAATTTTGAATGATGTTTATTGAAATTTAAAAATCTTAAACCTGACATTTATCTAGCTTGCAAGCTGGATAGATAGATGGACACATGTAAACATACTGAGATGAGCACAAAGATAAATAGAGGTGAAAATTATGTATCCTTACTTAATAAAACATAGTCATCATAATTGATAAACCATGAAATAGATAGATAGATAGATAGATAGATGTCACAATTTTATATCCTTACTTAATAAAGCATAGTCAGCATAATTAATAAACAATTAGATCGAGAATCGATGGATTCATTATATTGCCAAATGTTTTTAGCTAAGCAAAAAGACACGCCCAAGATTTGACTTCTGCTGTCCGATTTCATTTCCGTCAACAATAACCATTACAATAAACTCGCCTTCATGTTTTGGTATGAGTAGCACATACCAATTAATTCATCGTGTATTTTCTTTGGAAACCATTAGTTTGGCTCATCTTGATTCATAACAATACTATCAATTGTAACATTCAAGTAATATTAGGTAACTTCAAGTGAATTAGTGTGAGAAGATACTTATCCAAATCGCAGTCCCGGGCATAAGTCAATTTTTAAGCCTGTTATAGCTGGAGTGATTTTAGAATTTTTCTTCACCCTAACTGGTAGCCTAGTAAGTAAAGTTGGTGACCGTAGTCGAGGGCGACCAGAAGTCTCCCTTTTGAATAGCGAGTACACCGAGGTGTCGGGGAGGGCGCTACTCCTTTCCCTGGATTTCTCCACTTTACTCTTAATACATACCTTATATTGCTGAGTGTTAAGCAAGGAGGTATCAAGTACCATTTTTAAAGTCTTTGGTATGACACGACCTGGGATTGAACTCAGGTCTACCGGACCGTTGGCGAACACTCTACCCACTAATCCAATGAGAAGTCTAATGAACCCAGTCTGCTCTATTACTGGAAGAGGAACATTATTGTCTTTATTGGGAATCCCTTTTGAGATGAGGCTTCTTAATCTGAGTATTAATTTTATTGCGGACTTTTGTCCTCATCTTGGTAGTTTTTGTTGTTTTTCTCACTATGTTTCCGCCAAATTTCACCTCTGGCCGTCTTCAGGTGATTAACCATGACCTCGGATAGGAATGCTGAGTCTTGTAACCGTATCCCCAGTAATTACTGCCTTCCATAGTTGTTGTCTATCGCACCACATTTTTGACCAAGTAACACTCTGGCCGGCTTGGGTAGGATTTGAAACCGCTATCTTCTGACAATGCTCACCTGGAACCATAGAGATTCAACGACTCTATCAGCTGCGCCACGGGCCCCGAAGAGTTACTTGGTCAGAACGTGGTGCGATAGACAACAACTATGGATGGCAGTAATTACTGGGGATACGGTTACAAGACTCAGCATTCCTATCCGAGGTCACGGTTAATCACCTGAAGAAGGCTAGAGGTGAAATTTGGCCGAAACGTATGAAAAACAAAACAAAAACAAACTACAAGATGAGGACAAAAGTCCGCAATATAATTAACACTCAGGGAATATTATGTTGGATTTTCCTATCTTCATATCCTTGCATTAAGTCTTATTAACGTTTTGTCGACTTATAAAAATGCAGCAACGTGTAGCAAAAGAAAAATATGAGAAAATAGTATTAAAGAACTTTTGTATCGAATGCTTACTTGTAAAAGACAGAAATGCCCGTACAACTTCGCGGGTTTTATTACCCTACTGCTACGAGCAAAGAATGCTTGTCTGCCCAGAAATGCAACATTTCAAATCTTGCTTTACTTTACCTTTGTTCAAGCACCAGTCTATAAGACCGGATGGAAATACGAAACGAGTTCCGAATTTCAGTTACCCACTCTTTTCTTGCTGTTAGTCTGTCTCCCTGCCTGCCTTTCTTCAATATATGTATATATATATATATATATATATATATATATATATATATATATATATATATATATATATGTGTGTATGTGCGTGTGTGTGTGTGTCTATATATGTGTTTGTGTGTTTGTGTGTGTCAGTGTACATATATATGCCGAAATCTATCTATCTATCTATGTCTGTTTGTCTCTCTCTCTCTTTCTTTCCCTCTCTCACTCTCTCTGTCTATATATATATATATATACATATGCATTATAGTAACTGTAAAATGATAGCATTATTTTCGTAAGTTCTTAAGTATAGGTTTCGTTTCGTCTCTTCATTCAATACCACACACACACACACACAGAGGAACATACATACATATATATATATATATATATATATATATATATATATATGGTGAAACGATAAACTTGTCGTCTTAAAGAAAACAAGGCTACAGCTTTATTTTAAAACTTTTATTGAAAAAATCAATTCAGGTAACTTAATCATGTAGTAGAGCTGACATCTATTCAATGTAGCCGCCTTCAGCCTCAATCACTGACTCGATACGAATCCTGAACGGGGAGCATACCTTTTCCCCAAGCGCCTGCAGGAGCTCGGGGAATTGTTGTGGGAGGTCATGTTGGTGATGTTCTCGACGTATGACCAAACGAAGTAGTCCAGCGGGTTCAGGTCGGGGGAGGAGGTGGGCCAGTGAGAGAAGGGTACAAAATCGTAGCATTTCTTCTGAAGCCAAGCCTAGGTCTCTTTGGACTTGTGGGCCGGCGCCGAGTCCTGCTGCCACACCCAGGGTCTACCACCAGCCACCTGATTGCACCCGGGGATCACCACACTCTTCACCACATCCAGGTACACATTGGTATTGACTTTCAAGCCAACTTCGAAGATGTGACGTGGCATGATGTGGCCTTCACTTGAAACCACACCAAAGACCAAAACCATAGCCGGAAACTTTGTTTTCATCACCCTTATTCGTTGCAATCCAGATTTGCATTTTGAGTGTGCTGGCAATGGTCCTGTTGTCATAACTTGGATCGGCAGAAAGCTTGCGTTGTACAACGGCGCATCTCCGATCTTACTCGTTGAACATTGTGTCACTTTCAGACATGGTTGAAGGCTCCTATCGCTCTTGGGATTTGTATACAACTGGAGAACTAGTAGATAGTTTGCAACAGAAAAAGAAAACCGGTTTTCATTAAACGGAATTTGAATCATGTCGTCTTTTCTAGGCTGATAATTTTATCCTTCCAACCAATATATATATATATATATATATATATATATATATATATATATATATATATATATATATATATTTTCTGATATCTATCAATCTATGTAGGTAGGTAGGTATGTAGGTAGGTATGTCTGCCTCTTTCTTTCGCTCCCTCTTTCTCTGTATATATATATATATATATATATATATATATATATAATTCATTGTGAGCATCCTTAAAAAAGGATGCCATTATTTTTGTAACTATATATTTATAGGTTTGATTTTGTTACATTATTATATGGAATATCAACCTTCGTGAGTTATTTAATGCCAAGACTTTCCTAAGAGAAAAATAAATGGTACAATTTAAACTATAACTAAGGAATTAGTGAATTATTACTTAACAAGGGATATTAGTCGGAAAAGTCACATAATAACGCTATTGGGGTTCGATCTCATTTACGATGATGTGACAGTTTTAGCACGTTAACAACAATACCACAAACAATCGCTCCTACAAATGTTTATAGCAAAATCTCTTCTGCTGAGTTTCTAAGAAACGTCTTAAAACATTCAAGCTCACTCACCGTAAAACTAATAAAGAAATAAACTGCCGAGAAAGATCTTAAAGGTGTTTTCATTTTTAAACTTTAAAAAAAATATTCGATCATTCCAGGATATTATTTGAAAATAAAGGTGTGTGCACTCACCAACACGTAAAAGTTTTCCTTCACAATTCTTTTAGGGCTTACAATATACTAACTGCATCTCTTGCAGTGAGGTAATCCCATAACTTTTTGTCCTGAGTATTTAACTAAACTTAGTCTCATCACGAGGCTCTCGTTCTAAAGATCTATGGCGTGTAAACTACACTCTTTGTGGTTATTTTATTCAGGTTCTGTCTGACGCAGGTCGTAGTGCGTGTAAAGCTCCCATTTATTGGTTAAATAGATTTATTTAAACTATTTGTATTTGATTGGTCCTTTTGTAAAATAAACCTAATGCTGAAGCAAGTTCACAAAAAATGTAAATATGAGCTTACATTGAATATGATCCACTAAACAACCTCTTAAAGGTAACCCCAGTTGATCTGACATGCTGGTAAAATTAATCGAAGAAACAATCTTACAGAGTAATGAAAGTTGATAAAAAAGGTTTGGCACAATAGCAAAACAGCCAAATAATTATACAGAAGTGTCAGCAAAAATTTCATTAATCTCGTGTCTGAAACTGTGACACACCGCCCGACTCTCCCAGCCACAACTGAATTCCCACATCTTTGTGAAAAACTATCTTTGCATGTTCATCTACACATTGACCAATTAACATTTAAATGAACACTAAAAAGCAAATATAATGATGAGACTGAAAATATCTTTGTTTTTTTTTTTCGCGATTTTCAAAATGTCGTATTATCTAATGATAAATGAATAAATTCAAATAGTTTTATTCCAAAATTGAAGTAAAACATTTTAAATCAAATCCTCAGAGAAATTAGAAGCTATTGACTTTTAAAGTGCATGTTTGAGAATATTTTGTGGGTCGGCGTTGTTAAGATTTTAACGATATGAGCGATTTTGAATCTTCCACTTCAAATTTTAAGAACTATATTTCTCTTTTTCTTTGCTAATTCTCCTTAAAAATCGCAGATTTTTTTCTATCTTCTTGTATCAACAATAAAATCTTTAAAAATTGCATCGAGCATATGCACTATACAGTATCTATATACATATCAACTTCTGATAAGGTTTCATCTGATTGTTCACCAAAATATCCTTTAAAATTATTTTCTAACAATTTTTTCTTAACAGACCAATTTAATCTTATTTTTTACTCCACTGCTATTTTTATCAGATTTGGCAATTTGTTTCAAAAGTTTATTAATCTATTAGGAAATAAAACCAGTTGGTTCATAGGCATGATTTTTTAAATATGTCAAGAGTTTAAATTTCCAATTTGAGGAGAAATATCTAAAAAAAAAAAAAAATACCATATCTCGAAAAGCCATTAATTACTTTCAGTTAGGTTGACTCTAATTATTCTTTTTGGTACGGTAGTTAATTTTAATTTTTCAAATAACTCCTTATGATCACGCCTCTTTTGCATTTTAGTTATTTTCATCACTCTTCTTTCGATATTCCAATCTCAAAATTCCATTCCAGTTTCCTTGTCTTGAGATTGGAGCTCAGATCTGAGAACAAGAGTAATTAACTAAGCTTTTGGCTTAGATGTCACACTAGGTGGAGTGAATAGGCACCCAAGACATGAGGAAAATATTCTATACTAGGTCTTTTTAGTGTTTATTATACATTTAAAAACATTTTTTTCTCTCTTGATATGGGATTTCTAAACATCCAAAAAATCATTCAATCTGTCCACGATGCGATAGATTCGTGTGTTTTATCGTGGCACCATCGGATAAACAGACAAACAAAATTACTGATAATTTATGCACATGGGATCTCATCGTGAATAATATATATATATATATATATATATATATATATATATATATATACATATATATATATATATATATATATGTGTGTGTGTGTGTGTGTGTGTGCTTGAATTAGACAAAATCGAAATAATTCCAACGTTATGATTATATAAAAATTTGAAGAAAAATATTCCGAGGATATATTCAATTATATATGATAATATGCCATTGTTTACAGTTTCAGTTTTTTTATTAAACCATCTTCAGGGAGATAGAATACTGCAATGTTAAAATGCATCATCCGAAAATTACTTTCCCTTTTTCATTTGAAAATGATTTCCTGATGGTGCATCATAACATCGCATTCAATCACTGCTGGCATGTCTTCTCAACTAAATCCTGTGTTCGCAGAAAGGTCATGTAAAAAAGTTCTTACTGGTCGGCCAACACTGGCACGTTCACGTTTAGAGGTCCATAGCAGAACGTTATTTACGAGTTGGCGCTTGCGTCTCCCGTAATGTCAACCTTGTCTTGTTTGTTATACTTCCATGGGAGGTAAACGGCCAAACAGCAGTTGTTACTTTGGTTGTTAATTCTAGGATTTGTTAACTATAGCTCGTAGAATTCTCGTATATCTATTTTTTCT
>OY757930.1:23176090-23181090 GCA_963585895.1 Sepioteuthis lessoniana | reverse complement strand
TTCGAACACAAGACACAAATGCTGGGCTTCTCTAGTGTTATATTTTGACCTTCAACCCGGCCAAAAATGCCATTTCAAGGTGATGCACCGGAAGGAGGTGACACATTCCAAAGGCAGTTATGAGAGGAAATCGCGTGGGCGGAAATTGGCTGATAAAATGGGACGAGCTAAAAAATTCCCATGGTACACTCATAGACTGATGCACCGGAAGAGAGTGACCTGTGAACTGCATGGCAGTTATTTCCGCTTGATGACGATTAAACATTCGATTTCAAAGATCGAGTGGGCGATCAAGTGGGCGTTGAACTATTATATAATTCAGTCAAGACAGAAGTCAAGGCAGTTGGTAGTTGAGTTGCAGACAGTTGGAGCAAGAGTAGGACGAGATGTGGTAAGGAAAGCCACACCAGGCCGAAGGGGCTTGGGGCCCTGATGAGTTGGGGTCCAGAGATGCTGGTAAGATGCAGTAAAGAAAGCCAGCACCTAGCAGAGTGGACCTTAGGGCCTCCGGTTGAGCATTAGGAGAACGAGAAAGACACAACGTTGCAGGCCATAAGAGTAGGGGTCAAAATATTGCAGTTATGTTCGATCTCCAGCTCCCTCCCCCATGCAAACCTTAAGTAACCCTTTTCGAACCCTTGCAATAAAGTGAGAGGTATATATTTTTATAAAGAAGTCTTCCTGCGTCTGTTATTCATTGCGTCAGTATGCATCCTGCCTGAACATGTATATGAGAATGCAACATCTAGCACGCATGTCAGGCCGTAGAAGTAATTTACAAAGCTTTTTATTTAGATGTGGCACAAGTCCATAAGAATGGGACGCTCAAAGAGACACGAACTCATTAGTGTAGGTTTATTAGTCTCGCTTGCTTACAATTACACCAGAGGCGCCCATGTCAGGCGGCAGTATCTAATTATCATGTATCTTTATCTTATAAAATACAAGAGCCAAAGAATGATGAAGACTTGTTTTCACTATCCTAACTTTTAACTTAATTAATTCCATTCACTGAACCAATACGTACCTCAATAATCCATTCACCACAACCACATAATTATTCGAAAAACGATTTCGTACCACTGTCACTAAAATGATTCAAACGCTCAGTGAATCTCTTACCTAAACCCAGATTTACATTAAGGCAAGGGATAAAGGACAATCAAAAAAATATGTAAATTATTATAAAAGTCCCCAACGAAAATGTACAAATGAGAATTTATATACAATTTTTTTTTAAAATGATAGTAAGTATGTACCCCACCTCACGAGTTCAGAATGGCAGAAAAGCTCTTTCACCAGTCGAAAAATGGTGCAGGGTGTAGGTAAGAGAATTCGAATTTCTATCATTTAAACAGAGATGTGAAAGGGAGAAAAAACGAAAAATAAAAATAAAAAACAAAAACAAAAAACAAGGCATGTCAAATAAGCTAATATGTTCTAAGTTGATTTATTTTTTAAAAAAACAAGGCAGAAATGACTAGTCTAACTTACCAAAGCAGTGTTGTCAATGTCCTTCGAAGTGTGCAAAACTATTTTACTCGGTAACCCCAAAAAAGAATTCAAGGCCACTGCCTAGCAAGTGACACATTCACTCAATATTTACCCATTTTTTGCCCAATCCCAAAAAGGAGAGTCTTTTACTCTTCAGCAGAATTTAAATGTTGATTTGTTGCTTGTAATAAGCAACCAATATCTGAGAAAAATATCTCACCCTCATGGAATTCTATCAAGCACGCAATCCAAATCACGACTCTCATAATCCGCACGACCAGGAAAGAAGGCGTGCTTGATTGACTCTTCTATGTCCCCGCATCTGACACACTCTGGCGAAATTGCCAGACGCGCTGAAAACAGCCTCTTATCGACTGAGACGGCATTCCGGGTAACTCGTCAGCTGAGGGAAGCCTCGTCGTTATTGAGACACCTTCTTCTGGGGGCCCAAGGTCACAATAAGCAACCCTCCTCCTTCGTCACACAGAGCTCATCGATAAAGTAATCTTGTGCGCCCTCCATTAATGAACGTTCGCTATAATGCCTTACGTGAAAACAGCCGGTTTTTCAGAGAGAGCAGTCTGCAACCCGAGAGAGCATACCGACATTCATGATAGAAGGAGAACTAGTTTTGGGACAAATGACGGGTCTCCACATCCCTCGAGTGCACACCTCTAAGTGACGGAAAGGCTTTCCCGGTATCTTGCTCCCAGAAATAGTCCGTATCGTTGTCTTCTGAACACACCCGGGCTTGAAAACCAAAAGTATGGCGATGCGTCTTCACATTTGAATCTCCTCATCCGCCTTCGGGTGAATGAAGCTGACTGATCTAGCGCACCAAAATGGCTCGCTTAGTCCAGATAAACTGGTACAGGACTCTTTCCAGACTGGATAGGACGGTGCACCTGAGAGGATGTACTGAAAGACGGTAAAGGATCATGGGGTTAATGGTCGAGCAGCACCTCACTCCTTTAAAGATAGCTTCTTTCATAACCAGATATCGGTAGGAGCCATGACTTTTTCCTCTACCTCCGACCAATTCTCTCCAACTGGAGATCGGGACCAAACCAGACAGTGAGTATCTTGCAGGGCAAGTCGGTCCAACTGAAGGGGTCGGTAAGAGTACTGACCGTCCAAGAACCAAACCACAAATTAGTGGTTAATGCTGGTCCCTGTCTCATCTTCATACCTTTTTATTTCTTAGCTCACCTCAACCACCATGGTACTGCAGTTACAAGCACGCTGACGCCATCGGCATATGCGTTTCACGTGTTCATTTCCTACATTACACTAAAAGCGGCTTCTACGCAACACACACACACACACACACACACACACATATATATATATATATATATATATATAGATGAATTGCACATAGCCTAGAAATAGATCATTCTTCATGTTTCTATTATATTCATAGGTGAAAGAAATTCACAGATTCTCGTACAAAATACGCATGCGTAGGTCTTATTCGCGGTTTGTTTCTAATCCAACTTCATGTATTTTTCTTTCTTTCCTTCGGTAAATGAATGTGTCTTACCTATTTCAAGGACGGCTTCGACTGAGTTTGTTTACAGCACTCCCACAAGCAAAAACACACTCACACGAAAACGCACATATGTATACAGATATGTGCATATATATGCGAATATATTTGTTTGTGAGTATATATATATATATATATATATGAACAATATATATATATTTATATATATATATTGTTCATTTACATCATCAGCTATAAGTAACTTGAATGTGGAAGATTCTAATTCTATAGATTTTATTAAAATAACTTGATTTTTTTTATCGATTATAACTCATATAATTACAGATCAAGACTGTTTATTTTTATTTAGTATTTTTTTTTTCTATTAATACTTTTATATTCTCTACTGCTTTGATAATTTCTTTCTTTCTTTCTTTCTTTCTTTCTTTCTTTCTTCTAGTTGGTTATTTTTGTCAAAATAGCTATAATACAATTCATAAATTTACTTGTATGTAATTTTAAAATAAAGGATATATTTCTACTTTAAAATATGATCAGTGGTGCGACGACAGGTATAATGCGAATAGAATCCATTATATTCGACAAATCTAATATAGAATTATGAAAATAGAAAACGGAAAAAGTGTTATGTAGATAGATAATACTTTGTTAAGTTAAAAGATAACGTTTATTTATTTACTTTTTTGGGTCGTTTTGGAGTACAAACTCAAGTAATATCTTTGGTATCTGTGATGTTTCTAAATATATGATAACAGAGAGATTCAATCTATAATTGATTTGAAGTTAAATTGAAAAAGTGAACTAACATTCTCTCACCGAGAATGAAGCCTTTTAAATGGAGATTTCTCGATTATACTATATAGATAAGTAATTTATTAAGTAAAGATGGCGACCGCAGTCAAGGTTGACTCGAAGGCTCTCTTTTAATTAGTTACTACTCTAAGGTGTAGGAGAAGGCGCTACTCCATTCACTAAATTGCTCCACTTTACCCTTGATCCGTACCTTATAATGCTGAGCGTTATGCAAGACGGCATCAAGTTCCATTTTTGATTCTTAGTTATGACTCGACATGAGATTGAACCCCAGTCCCCTTGGGTATTAATAAGAAGTGTGTATGTGCGTATGGATGTATTTGTGTGTGCGCGTATGTGTGTGTGTGTGTGTGTGTGTGTATATGTGGATGTGCATATGCTATAATGTGTAAAATAACAAACCCTATAGAATTGTAAGCTATTATTTGGAAAAATATCCTTCATATTTTTATTTTGAGGTTTCCTAAGTGATTTTTTAATCTGTTAGAATGGTAAGAACGTTCGCCTGTGGCTCGAGAGACCTGGGTTCAATCCCGGGTCAAGTCATACCAAAGACTCAAAAATGGTACTTGATACCGCTTTGCTTAACACTCAGCATTATAAGGTATGGACCAAGGGTAAAGTGGAACAATCAAGGGAAATGAGTAGCACTATTCCTTACACCTCGGTGTAGTAGTTATCGAAAAGGGAGCTTTCGGGTTTCTCTCGACTACAGTCGCCAACTTTACTTTACTTAAACCTTCATTTGTTATTTCATGCCAAAACCATTTTTGGAGATGAACAGTAATGCCACTACCTAACATTTAGCTATGTGGATAAAATAGGGGTTCATAACTTTCTCGTGGATATTAATTCAGAAGTAAAGGTAATAGCGCGTTAACCATTACTCTGTCCTAATGGGAGGAGAATACCAAGTTTTTCTTTATGGAATTTTTTGATCAATTTCTTTTTGACAATTCCTTTTCTCTTTTAAGATAACGATAACACCTTTCCTATTCCTTCCGAGGCAAATCACAAACAACAAACGTCCAATATCACGACGGTACTATTGAATGCTTTATAAAAATAAAGCACCCATTCTTGGTTTGATTTGATTGTGTTTTATAGTAAATCAACTTTTTTGGTTATCCAATACCGAATAATGTTATATATATATATATATATATATATATATATATAGGTT
>OY757930.1:23108590-23173590 GCA_963585895.1 Sepioteuthis lessoniana | reverse complement strand
TTGTACAGATATTTGAACCAGCCGGGATCTTATAGAGAACAAAAAAATAGAAATAACGAAGACATTTTAACTTGGTTAGTTTTTTAGGGCATGTTAATTTTCAGTGAGTTGTTTTATACAGAAGTCAGTCATTTTCTCATCAGATTGTTATATTGATAAAAAAAATAACAAGGATTTGACAGTATTATACTGCCTAGTCAGCTAGGGTTGTAGAATACACCGACTGCACCTCTGCTAAGGGGTAAGAGTGTCCTAGATATGACACAAAACAATCTAATGGTGAGATTCCAGTAAAACTTTGGGTAATGCAGAGCACCTCTTCATTGCAATCTCCCCTAGTTCTTCTCTCGCTTGAAGTGGTAGCACTTGATACAGTACCATCTCTGGATCAAATAGAAATAGAATGCGTAGATGTGCAAAACTGAATTACTTGAAGCAGATCTGTGTTGATATTCCAACTGCTTCCTTATGCTACGTCTCATCACAAAAACTATCCAAGATAGACGAACCAGACATGCAGGACACTGCAGTAAAAGTGAGGCCGAACTTATAATTAATGTAGTCCTATGGACCGCTTCACGTAGAAGAGCAAAGGCAGGATGACCAGCTAGAACCTACAAACAGCAATTCTGTGCAGGTACGGGATGTAGCTCTGAGGACCTGCCGGAAGCAATGGACGATGGAGAGGGGTGGCGAGAGGTGGGCAAGGATATCCGTGCTGATGGTGCTATATGATGATGATGATGATGATAATGATGGTGATGACTTATGCTAAACTGAATTGTTTGAAATAGATATGTTTTTGACATTTAACCGTCAAAAACTATACTTATCCTAAACTAAATTGTTTGAATTAGAACTGTTAGACTCAACTGAATATCTTGAAATAGAAATGTTTTTGACAATTAAACTGTGTACGCATATTGAAATGAATTATTTGAAATAGAATTGTTGAGAAAGGCTCCCTTTTCTATAGCTACTACACCGAACTATAGGGGAGGGTTCTACTCATTTCCCTGGATTGCTCCACTTTACCCATGATACGTACGTTATATTGCCGAGTGTTAAGCAAGGAGGTATCAAGTACCATTTTAAAAGTCTTTTGTATGACGCAACCTGGGATTAAACCAAGGTCTCCCTGACTATTGGCAAACACTCTACCCACTAGGACAATGAGATAGTTTATGAGGATATACAGGCATAAAAAAATACTGGATTACCGATGCCAATGTTTTATTGCTAATTCAAATTCTAAACATTTTTCTAACTCGGCTTGAATATCCAAAGAAAAATATAAATATATCAGGAGGTTGAGGGATCAAGATCTACATCAGCATGCACCTGTTTTTCCCGCAATGTGAAATAAATTAATAGTGATTATGCTCCAGCTCCTAAACCATCCCTGACCACACACAGGCTATTTTGATGGCACCGCTGTTTTTTTTTTTCTAAGCAGTTGCTGTTTTATTTTTTATTTTTTTCTTATATGAACAATTAGTTTAAAAAATGCATTAAACCTTTGCAAAATTCTATCTTGTGGCATTCAGCTTGATTCGTGTTGGAGGGCGAAAAGTAACCAGAATAAATAGTATGAATTGAAAGTATCGTTTGGTATTTCCCAAAATGGAAATCAAGGTCGTTTCATTTCAGGGTGTCACGCAGGAAGCGAAATTTCTGGTGGAGTTTTAAAAAAATACTTGCATACTGTCGTCATTTCCCTAAAGGGAATTCTCAATCGTTGTGCAATAAACCTAGCCTTTTTGCCCTTTTAGACGAGGGAGCAAGTGTTGCCCGTGAGGAGGACTCTCTGGAACCAATTTTACAATCTTACCATACACACCAGACGCGAACACCAGCTAATTGTCGAAGTATAGTGTAGGATTATCTGTATTTTTATGGTCCCCGGCAATTTTTAGTTTAGTTTAAAGGTGGAATGGGGCATAATATAGGCACATGGATAAAGTAGTAAATGAAGGAAGCCAATGAAATAAATGAGTGAAGATATGTAACAAATAAAGGTTGTAAAACGGCGTGGACAAAATGAACATTTAAACAAGGCGACGAACAAAAACAAATTAATATTCTTCAACAATTAAATCTTACATTGATACATAAAAGAAATTACTAACTTTACTAACAAAATAATAGTGTGTGTATACGTGTGTGTGTGTATGTGTGTGTCTAACACAACTAAGCTACAAAAGAATTACATGTTAAAATGTCCTTTTTTATTATTAGAAACGGGCAGTTTCACTGAGACTGGAAAGCGTCTCATAGTCATTGTATATGAATGTCTGCGAGGCCCATCCATGTTGCCTTTCACTCCTGTTGATTCACGCTTTAGGTGGTGTTTTGCCACTGCTAGGAAATTTGGTAAAAGAGAACAAGGGTGTTTGAAGACGACGTATTTATAGAAAATACGCGTCTTGTAGGTGGCTCAAAAACGCAGGACTTGAATTTACGCGCGGACGTAGTTTTAAGCATGTCACGTGGTCCTCCTGGCCAATGGTTTCCCGAGACTGAATATGTGAGAGTCCGCCATCTTTGAGGGAACAAGTGGCTTACCGACCAAAATAATTTATAGGAGAGTAAAGTCCTATAATAGTAAACAGATTTATCCAGTTTCTTTTTTCTTGAGTGCCAAACATTAGCACTTTTCATAAATACATTACCCTCTGAGCCAATAAGAAGACCAGATATATACATATATTAAATTACCTTTACAATATAGAGCATATTTTCCCCTTCCAAAAATATCAGTGTTTCCACAAATAGCGCTTTCTTCATCAAAGAGGAGACGAACGAAATCTCCAAGGATCAAATTTTGACTTGGCCGGCAAAATCAATTCGGTAATTAGTTTTGTGTGATTAATCAATCCCAGATTAATTATATGTCTCACCAGTTCTGTTATTTCTGACGACAGCGTGTTTAAAAAAATACCTGCTCGACAGACAGTTACAATAGGGATTAACTTGGTGGTCACCAAACAAAATTAAGGTATGATCGGATGACTAGTGGCTTTTGCAGTTTTGATTTTTGTCACGACAAAAAATTGTATGGTATTCTTAAACAGTATTTTTTTATACTGGAATTTTATATAGCATTTTTAGTTAGAATCTTAAAGCATATCTACTTACCTTTCTGGTTTTTATATTTGTTTTTGTTTTGTTTTAATTTTTTTTTTTAGTTATCTAAAGCCAAAGCAATTCTAGTAGAATGACAATAGTTGTACTCTTCCACCCATAGGTAGGGTTTTAAGAGGTTCATACCTTTCCAGAAGATCTTCGACTGAAAGTAAACTTGATAACGTGACTGAGTTTCGTACTCGCTTTCTTTGATGTCGCAGTACAGCAAGTTAGCCACGACACTACAGAGACGCCCAACAAAGTCTCTCGGTTGTCTAATAAAACAAATAAATTGCTGAACTGAACTGAACTAAACTGAATAACTTGGGATAGAAATATATTTGACAATTAAACTGTGTACTTACATTTCAACTGCGTACTTATGAACTGAATAACTTGGGATAGAAATATATTTGACAATTAAACTGTGTACTTACATTTCAACTTCGTACTTATGCTAAACTGAGTTGTTTGAAATGGAAGTGTTTTTGACATTGAAAATGTACTGACGCAAGCTGAATTGTTTAATATGGAACTGTTATGAAAATTAACTGTGTGAAAACAAAATCTATACTTACACTAAACTGGATTGGTTTAATTAGGACTGTTTGAATAAAATGAATAGTTTGAAATAGAAATGTTTGGACAATTAAAATGTGTACTCATACTGAACTGAATTATTTAAAATAGAACTGATTATCTGCATCAAAATTGATTTGGCAATAAATAATATACAAAGGTTAATATGCCATAAAGCTCAAACAACTAACTAAACGTTTACAGTGTCTAAGTATTTCTTTAATCCAATATTGTCGTTTTATAATTCAATTCTTGCTGGATTAAGCTTCTTCCACCATTTTTCTCTTGATGTAGAGAATTTCTGTATCCACCCACGCTTAGGTGATACATTCTTTGACAGGTTATTAGTTATCAAACTTTAGCGTCCATCAATTTTATTTCAGTTTACATCCAGTTTCTAATATTAATACTATCTTATTACTTGCATTAAATAGGTGTTATTTACAAGAACTTTATTTTTTGCAGTCACTTCTGTTCTTAACACGGCTCTTATACCACTCACTTCATCATTTCTTAAATATTTGTTGGTTTTAGAGCGAGATATTCTTAAATGTGTCTTTCACACATTTTTCCAGATGTAATTGCATCCCTACGTCCCTAAATTTTTGTAGTGGTTAGTTAACCTTCGAAATCGTCATAATGTTTCATATATAATTTTAAATCATCCAAATAGAATAGGAAGTTTATTTTTTAGTTGTAGTTTCATATCGTTTGACTATGGTTGTAAATACTATGGAGAGAGGTATTACAGTTATACTAAACAGAAGAGGAGAAAAGGTGTCTCCTTGGAAGATGCCTTTTTTAATGTTCAGATTATTACTTTTTAGCAAGCCTTTTTCATAGATTAAACTGATGTCAGTATGCAACCTTACAATATTGTGTTTTATGGATGTTTTATGGATGTGTTTTATGGATGTTATCATAAATGATGAATATTTGTTTAAAACTTTTCGAATCCATTACTGGGGTTCACTATCAAAAGCATTTTTTGTAATCATTCAAAGCCATAATTATTTTTTCTGCTTGGATTCGTAATTATCCATGGTTATATTGCTTATAAGCAGCATGTCTGTGGATATATATATATATATATATATATATATATATATATATATATATATATATATATATATATTGCTTCCCTTTTGTTTTATAGGGAAGATGTCATTTCTTTCTATGAATTTAAAAATTCCCTTCTTTAGAATCGGTGGTATCATATTTATGTTGTGAGAAGGCATGTCATTGGTCGGTAGTTTTTTCTTGTATTTGTTGTCTCTTTTTTTCTTTTTGGGCGTAGGTTCGTTACTCAAACAAGTAGGGTTTTTCTAGTTCTTTAATGATTTCTAAAATAAAATTTTGTCAGTTTATATGAGGAGGAACCAAAAGTGTATTATTTTATCGATTCCAGTTTACCTTTTTTTATGTGTGCGCTAAAGTGTATTCATTAAATCTTATATTGCCATATATTCGTAGAAATGTCGTTCATTATTTTTATTATTAGTTTCTTTTATATTTTCAATCATCATGTAACGCTATCAGCACGGATAAATGGTTGGTATATAAGGTCACGTTAAATGTAGAGATACGTTTGTGCCGTCGCTTACTATGCTTAGCTTAGTTGATTCCTAGGCGATAAGCATAAAGAACTCGGTGAGAATCGGTATTACTGACAACAGATACTGTCTCCGTTCGCTAGCCATTGCACCATGCGAGACACCCTCAGTATTAAGTTTAGGTAAACTTTTGTTTGAGACTGCAAGTATGAGGCATCCCTGAAGATCGAAATTACGACTTTATCTCTTGATAAACGTATGCATCAATATGTATTCACATTTCCCACTTATGTCAAGAATCTCTTTATCTTTACATCTATCGTAACTGATCCTATTTCTTTTGAGAATTTTTGGGGCTCGTCTTAAAATATGTCTTAAGAATTTCGTTCGTTTTTCATATCTTTGAATATGCCAGACTTGGGTTTGATTTTTAGTTTCAGCTTTTTTTCAATTATAGATATTTACCTTCCGTATGCCTATATGTTTTTTGCATCCTAAGTTTCCATTTTTATTGCATAAAGATACTTTGTTTTTGTGGTTTTTTGGTTTGTTGGGTTTTATGGCATATCAACCTTTGTAGATTATTTAACGCCAAATCCATTTTTATATAAATGATCAGTTCTATTTAAAACGATTCAGTATAGTATGATTACAGTTTAATTGTCAAAAACATTTCCATATCAAACTATCTAAGCAGTTATATATACAATTCAGTTTAATGTAATTACAGTTTCAATGTCAAAAGCAGTTCGATTTCAAACAATTCATTTTAGCATAAGTATGCAGTTTAAATATAAGTACATTTCAATTGTAAAAAACATTTCTCGCTATTCGGTTTAGTCAAGCAGTTCTAATTCAGCTAATTCAGTTTAGTATAAGTACAGATTTTGTTTACACACGGTTAATATTGAAAACAGTTCAATGTTAAACAATTCAGTTTAGAGTAAATACAGATTAGCATAAGCATATAATGATACATATAATAATTCAGTTTAGCATTAGCACACAGTTTAAATGTAAGTAGGGTTTAATTGTCAAAAACATTTTTTATTTCAAGCTATTCAGTTTAATCAAACAATTCAGTTAAGCATAAGTATGCCGTTAGTTCTATTTAACCCAAAGATAGGGCCCTATCAGGTGCTACCACGCTGGGCCGAAGTGAACCTGGGAGCAATGGCAATGAAGTGCTGCTCCATATTCCCCAAGGCCCTGGCATTACTGGAACCACACCATCTGATTGTTTAGTGTCATAAACAGGACACTCATTGGGGTGGGGGTCTTACCTCTGCAGTCGGTGTATTCTACAGCCGCAGCCGACCGGACAATTTGTTTTTGTGTTATGTTTATTAGGCTTATTTCTTTATCCGTCGTATATATTATCTCATTAAAAAGGTTTTTATTTAGTTTAAAGTTTTTTAGAAGATCTTCTATGCTGTAGTTTTCCAACATTATCTTCATGATAAAATTTTGGTCATTTTTCTTTTACAGAGGGAATCAGTCTTTCATATAAGTATTGGCTACTTTAGTGAGTTCTTTGTTAATATTTTGCCTTTATTTGCGTCGATTTTAATCTATTATTTTTTTTGTAGACTGTTTTCTATTTGTGATTGATTACTCTCAAATTTGTGGTTATCATTTTCTGTTGTTTGAGTTTTCTTGCGATCATTGCTTGAATGCTTTAATTTATCATCTGTTTCATTATTAAATGTGTTCATTTCAAATGCTACAGTTTCATTTCGTTGGATATCAGCAATTACTTATTCTTCGACATAATGTTTTTCAGTTAATATTAAGTGCTT
The DNA here is from genome assembly GCA_963585895.1 of Sepioteuthis lessoniana. NCBI lineage: Eukaryota > Metazoa > Mollusca > Cephalopoda > Myopsida > Loliginidae > Sepioteuthis > Sepioteuthis lessoniana. Next base: position 23,166,533 of record OY757930.1, on the reverse strand, counting down.
GCTTGTATTGATATATCTTCTTACATTGGCTAGTTTATTGAGATCCAAATGTCTATGTGTATATAATTATTTTTCTCATTTGAGAGTTTATTTGTACACCAGCGTCAGCTGATGGCTTTCCACTGGAGTCTGAGTGACAGTAAGTCTACAAAAGTCTCCTGGTTTCTTCTAATGATTCTCGCCGATCTCAAAATGCTGTAGTTTGAGTGGTCTCCACACGTTCTTTTATTTCCAAATCCCCCACTCTATGAACCAGTCTTTTGGTGATTGTACTGAGTGCACCAATTACAATTGGTATCACCGTCAATTTTATGCACTATAGTTTTTTCAGTCCTCTTGCAATGTCTAAGTATTTATCTATCTTTCAGTTTTACCCAGTGGTCAGCCAGAATTGCATAGTCCACTATTTAGCCGGTTCTGTTTTTTTTTTTTTGTTTTTTGTTTTTTTTGTTCTATCACAAGGTCTAGTCGTCTGGCTTTGATTAGTTGAACTATTCTCATAATTCCAAAGTATTTTGTGCGACTCATTTTTAGGACGGCCTTTCAGCTTTTTGCTACTTTTGCCATATTAATATTCTAAATAGAAAAAAAAATCTAAATTTCTAAATACAGAGAGAATTATGTTCAGTAATTTACTCGGATTTTCCCCAAAAATACCTTCTAATATTTTTTCCCAACCATTGTTTCTGAAATCGTCCAAATTAATCTTAGAATTATCCATTATACAGCTGTTTTTGTTTTCTTTTTTATATCTAATTAGGCAATTTCTTCAAAAATATATTGTTCTATTAGGAAAATAAAAAATACGTTACTCAACATAATTAAAAAAAAAATCCTGGACACTAAATTTCTAGTTTCTAGGAGATATATTTAAAAAAATCTCAAGCAAAACAAAAGATTCCATTGGTTATTTTGAAAGTTTCAGTTTATTCATCTCTCCTTCTTTCTTCTGGAAAAGTAAAGTAAGTAAAAGAGTAGAGTTGGCGACCGTAGTTAAGGGCGACCAGAAGGCTCCTTTTTCAATAGCTACTACACCGAGGTGTAGGGGAGGGTGCAACTACTTTCCCTGGATTGCTCCACTTTACCCTCAATACGGACCTTATATTGCTGAGTGTTAAGCAAGGAGGTATCAAGTACCATTTTTAAACTCTTTGGTATGTCGTGACCTGGGATTGAGCCCAGGTCTCCCGGATCATTGGTGAACACTCTACCCACTGGGATTTGAGAAAAGTAGTTAGTACTAACTTCTGTACCCTGTATTTCGATAAAAAGATTTTATAAGTTCTAGTGACGTAATAATGTTGATAGAAGGAACAGAAAATTAAATCGCTGTGTGTTGTGTGAGCGTAGAAATATGTAATGCGATCACTGGATTCCTAATTAAAAAAAAACTAAATTCACCATGGATCGCAGGAACCAAAAATCAGTTTATTCACTGACCCGTCCATGCTGCTAAAAACTATACATAGGAAAGTCAAAATGGTTCATTTATTCCTGGGTAAATAACGACAGACACAAATCTTCATCTATGGAGTACAACATAACTGTATTTGTTTAACAACGTTCCAAGTCAAACAGTCATGATTTTGACAAAGTTGAAAAGTTTTACCTCGGAGGAAGAATGGAAGAAAAAGTATTAGACAACATCGTAAGAAGCACACGAAAATAAATGGATAAAATGTAGCCCAGCACATAGACCAAATCGCTTAACAATCTCCAAAACAAAGTTTTGAAATAGGATGGACAGATACGGGGTGACACAGAAACACCTACATACGCAAAAAACGTATTAACTGTTACAGATAATATAAAACCTACCCAGTCCATCCTAAATATATTTATCCCAAATAGAGCTGTGTGCAATGTTTCTGCGAGAGCAGATATCATTAAATGTTAATTGAAAACACATCAGTGAATTTCATTGTATGTCAACCAATCAAGGGATATTTTATGCCAACAGGTTAGGGAAACACGTTCATTGTATATTTTTATTTACATTGTTGTGTAGTTGTTTTGTTTTTTTCTTTTTTGTACATAGTTAAGTAATATCAAGCATACCTATTTAATACAAATGAGCTATCCATAATCGAATGATTATAAGCATTCAAATCTTGTTCTAAAATTCATATGTTTTCTATAAAATAAAATAGTTATATGGTGTTAATAATTATATGGTGTTAAGTAACTAATAATAATCCTTAGTATACATTTATAACAACAAGTAAATATTCTTTGCAACAATAATTTACAGTTATATAGCATCAAATATTATCAGTGAAAACGAATAAATTCTAAACAGTTACAATCTGAAAAGCAAAGACTGGACGATAACAAGTACTATTATTCATAGAGCTTAGAGTAATAGCAATGATAGCGGATACTAAACTTCTGAGATCTCTCCATCCTATGCAGTTGAGTGCTATACTCAGGATATAGTTTTTTTTAGGGTGGAGCCTTGCCCCTCAGAAGGGTTATAGCCAGAGGATTCTGAGCTGTGCCGACAGCATGGAGTTAAGGTTGATGAGAAAGGAATACTGAGTATATATTTTGAAAATTGCTTGCTTTTCATTTAAAACGTGGCAGTGTAAAAGTCTATCTTGAATACACTTAAACTGAATAGCAAAAAATAGTTATAACAAATGTTAAATGGCATGCGGCCAGCAGTCGCTTGCGAAAACTTAATTTCATCAAACGGCGGAGAAAGATGTCAAGGTCATCTGTTGACGGACAGCACAATACGGATAATGTTATTTACATTTGAGATTTCAAAACTGAAAATAGAGTTGTCTGGATGGTTGAAATATAAACATGATATGAAAGAAATGGCGGGAATACACACACACACACGCATACACACTGTTTTGCTTTGTTATTCTATAGTGAGTTCACATTATTGGACAAAAACAAAAACAACAACAACAATAATAATAATAATAAATATAATAATAATGCACAACCCAGCACCTGTCCTAGAAAATGACACACACAAACTCCAATGAGATTTTGATATACAAACGGATTATCTAATCTCAGCCAGGAGACCAGACCTTATAATAATCAAAACAAAAAAAAAAAAAAGAAAATCTGCCAAATTGTCGACTTAGCGGTCCCGGCTGACCACAGAATAAAACTGAAATAATGTGAAAAGAGAGATAAGTACCACGACCTTGCTAGAGAATTGAAAAAACAAACTATGGAATATGAAGGTGACAGTTTTACCAATTGTGATTGGTGCAAAAGGATTATAAAAGGGCCTGGAAGATTCGACCGAGTGAAGACCACCCAAACAACAGCATTATTGAAAACGGCCAGAATACTGAGAAGAGTCCTGGAGACTTAAGGAGACTTGCTGTCTCTCCATCTCCAGTGAAAGACCATCAGCTTACATGGATGTGAAAAACTCTAATGAGTAAAAATAACAATAGTAAAAATACCGTTTCGACTGACCACAGCGTAAAACTGAAAGAAAGCGAAAATAGATTAGTAACTAGACCTTATTAGAGAACTGAAAAAACTATGAGACATGAAAGTGACGGTGATACCATTTGTAATTGGCACACTCGGTAGAGTAACCACATGATTGGTATAGAGATTGGAGGACTTGAAGATAAGAGGACGAGTGGAGAACATCTAAACTCCTGCATTGTTTTGATCAGTCAAACTACTGAGAAGAGTCCTGACGACTTGAGGAGACTTGCTTTCACACGCCTTCTGCTGTAAAAAAATCAACTAAAGCTGTTGTGAAAATCTCTCAAAAAAAGAAAAAAATGGGGATGATGATACCAATTGTAACTTATGAGCTTGGAACAATCCAAAATATCTTGGTAAAGGGACTTGAAGACTTAGAAATAAGAGGTCAAATGGAGACTATTCAAACTATAGTATTATTAAGGTCGTGCAGTATACTGGGAAGAGTCCTGGTGACTTAAGGAGATTTGCTTTCACTCTCAAGGGAATATAGAAATAATACGACTGGGTGTGCAAGGTAATCCACTGGGAATTGCGCAAGAAATTTAAATTTGACTATAAGAACATCAAGTATATGCATAACCCAGAATTTGTCCTGAACAATGAAACGCACAAACTCCTTAGGGATTTTGAGATACAAACGGATCACCAAATCTCGGCCAGCCCACCAGACCGAGGAATAATTAACAACGACAAAAAAGAGAACTTGCAGAATTGTAGATTTTGTTGTACTGGTTGATCACAGAGCAATTTTTTAATCAAAGCGAAAAGATGGATAAATACCTGGAACTTGCTAGGAAATTGAAAAAAAACAAAAACAAAAAAAAAAAAAACAAACAAACTCTGAAACATAAAAGTGACGGGTATACGAATTGTTATTGGTGCTCGCAATACAGTCACCAACTGATTAGTACAGAGACTGGAAGACTTACAGATAATAGGTCAAGTGGAGACCATCCAAACTACAACATTGTTGAGATCGGCCAGAATACTAAGAAGAGGCCTGGAGACTTGAGGAGACTTGTCACTTAAAATCTAGTGAAAGACCATCAGCAAACGCTTATATGAAAAACTCTCAAGGAATAAAATAATGATAATTCGGCTTACTTGGGGAAAAGCGATGGCCTAGAAATTTTGCCAGGTACTGAAATTTCAGCAGTCTGATAAAGGTCATATTCAGAAACCAGAATCTGTCCTCAAAAATTAAATTTAAAAATTGTGGTGGATAAAAATGGAACTACTCTTAAGAAAGAGGAAAAACGAGTGGGTGAAATGGAGTAAAAAATAAAGACCTTCGAGATCACATCACTGCTAAAATTTAGTAGAATATTTAAAAGACTCGTAGAAATTTGAGGAGGCTGACTATCACTCGAATTGATTTGGGTTGAATATACCGCTCTTTTATAAAATTAACAGCGGATTTCGGTGTCTGTTTTTATAAGGAAGAATCCGGTCTGTGTATACACCATTTGGTTGTACGGTCAAATTTTGCACGGCTCCCACAGGATTAACTTTACGACCCAGTTGTGATTGAAGAGGTTTTCAATGTCAGTTTCCTGTATTCAAAAATTCCTGCTGGTCCAGAAAAACATAAATACAGAATGAAATGAATTTTTAAAAGACAATGTTTCACAAATACACACTACACTCACATTCTCAACACCCCCACCTCTCTCTCTCTCTCTCTCTCTCTCTCTCTCTCTCTTTACTTGCAAGTTTGTTTGGCTGCTTGTCTCGTTCTTTGTCCTCTTTTTCTCTCTGTCCAGTCTGTATTTTTGTTCACTTCCTCTCTATGTCGTCTGTCTGTCCCTGTCTCATTCTCTTTCTTTCTTTCTCAATATATAAAAGTAAATAATCCGACAATATATAGATAGAAATTGATAACAAGGTAATCCAAGTAGAAGTAGAATTTATTAAGAAGCAAAGTTGAAAGTATAGTGTTTCGGTTCAAATGAACCATCATCAAGGCTGTGAGGGATGATATTAGTAATCTTAAATCAACGAACAATGTTTGAAAATTTCTAAAACAAAAACATGGGAAAAATGTGTAGAACAATAAAAAAAATTGTCCGTTTAATTTTTTCTTGTTATACAAATTTTCGCAAGGTTTTTGAATTTTGTATTTTAAAAACAGTCATATATATATATATATATATATATATATACATAAACTATCTAAGTTAGACGAACCAGACATGCAGGACACTGCTGGAGATGTAGGGACGAACTCACAAGTGATGTACTCCAATGGACCCCAGCATATGGCCGAGCAAAAGCAGGACGACCAGCTAGGACATACATACAGCAGCTATGTGAGGTACGGGATGTAGACCTGAGGACCTGCCTGAGGCGATGAACGATAGGGAAAACTAGCGAGAGAGGGTCAGGGATATCCGTGCTAGCGGCACGACATGATGATGATGATATATATATATATATATATATATATATGTTTGGAAATATATGTTTGAAATTTCAAATCAGCTAAAGCGGCATATCACAGCGAAAACCCTATGAGAACAATGCATTTAAAGCTATATAACTTTAGATGTAAAGGAACATTTCGTTATAATCATGTCATATCAGCTATTATCAAAGTTGTTTAACGTATACCTCTGTGATATATCTGGGCAGTATCACTCACCAAGTTTAGAGTAGAAGGCATTGGATGAATATAAGTATTAGTATTAATTGGAGTATTAGTATAAGTAGTATTAATAACTCATCGAGAGCAATTAATTATAGCGAGTGTAATAATAATAATAATAATAATAATAATAATTATAATAATAATAATAATAACGATGGTATTTGTGACTTTGCTTTTCGTGAAAAAAAAAAGAATTACATTTTCCAGGAGGAAATGCATTTAAATACTTGAATCCTGCGATCAAATCAGGGCAATTAACCGAGAAAAGCGACAATTATAAAAATTGATTAAATTAAGTCGAGAAACAAAGCAAAAATGCCAGAAGAAGCGTTTTATCAATATCGTTCAATTTGATGATCGCAAAAGATTGGCTAAGAGATGGGAGTCATGTTTACGTTTCAGGATAAAATTATATATATATATATATATATATATATATATATATATATATATATATATATATATATGTGTGTGTATATAGTTAAAAATTAAATTATATTTACACACAAACGCACTGACACACACGCGCACACAAGCGCACACACGCACAGACATAGACAAACACACACACAGAGACAAAGAGAGCTAAACACACATAAACGCATACACACACATACGCACACACGCATACACACACACATGCATCAATAGAAACACATGCACACACACACACACACACACACGCATATATATATATATATATATATATATATATATATATATATATATGAAAATGGAAGAAAATCTGGCACTATGCAAACGTAAAAATTAAAATCAAGTATTAGATGATCAGGGGAGGATCTTTTTTATGGTTGAATTATTTGCCAACATTAAACGCTTTTGTTTTTATGTTAAACATGCCGTATATTAAACCCCCTGATTAGGGTTTAATGTAAAAAGCAAAAGGTTTAACGTTGACAAATAATTCAAGTATAAATTAAAGCATCCTCTTTATAGCAATTGTTTCATAGTTGAACATTTACTCACGGACCAACTCATATGCCCATATATATATATATATATATATATATATATATGTGTGTGTGTGTGTGTGTGTGTGTGTGTGTGTGTGTGTGTGTGTGTGTGTGTGTGTGTGTGTGTGTGTGCCCTATTGTAAGAATGAAATATTTACATATATATAACAAATCATCACTGGCAATTTCATGTAGTCGACCGTCAATTGATTTACTTTGAAATACTTCTCTCCTGAACATTGGCTTCGTGAAACTCAAAGCAAGAAGTTGTTTTTCATCTTGATATTGTATCATTTTTGTGGTATTGTGATATTTGCTCTTAAGTTCGTTTTATTTCAACTTTTCTGTGACAGTTTTACTGGTTTCACTGCCATTTTATATTCTAATGGAGATTGAACCAACTTTAATTGCTCACACACACACACACACACACACACACACACACACACACACACACACACACACACACACACACACACACACATCTATATATATATATTTATATGTATACATATATATATATAGTGTTGAATTAATAGAGAGGGCTATTGTAGTGCAAAATAATCATTTTTTGAGTTTGATTATTTTCAAAATAAAACATCATCCTCAGAGACATTTTTTTTTTATAATTGAACACGATGTAAAAGTTGAAATCTTCTGAACATTGTAAACATGGTGACATGTGCGTTGTTAGAACGCCATGGTAGGTGTCATGACCATGATGCCTTGAGGCATGTGTAAACACCATGCGGAATAGAAATGAATTCCGTTGTCCGAAACAATTTCATTTTATCTTTTTTTAAAAATATGTATTTAAAACTTTAACCTCTAACATCGTTTTCATTTTTGAAAAAAGTCTCAGACGATGAAGTTTTACTTTGAAATTATTTAGACACAAATAATTATTATTTCGCATTGCAATAGCCCTCTAAATTAATTCAATACTATAAAATAGAATTATCTTTGCAATGCTTCAAGCAAATTATAAAATACTTTTATTGGATGTTTCAGAGTTTTTGAAACGTAAAGATAGCATATATATCAAGGTCCATAAATGATACAATCATATATGAAATGGAAATTCAAATCTTCAACGAATCTCTGTTCACTTCACATAGCACTAATACTCTTGAAAAATATATGAAACCACTTATTCTCCCTCCAGCTATGGGTAAATACTAGGGATTCTTATGTTGCATAGTCACAACCAACTATACGTATACATATATAAGCAGAAATGTAGTCAACACAATAATAACGAATGAACACACTTTTTTAGATAAATATACCTCTGACACTTTATTTGAAATGGTTGCGAAAGGGTTACGAAAGGGTTATGTGTGAGAGGTGAGTTGGAGACTGAACAAACTGCAAAATATTGACCCCCAGTTCCTTTGTCGTTAGCAGCATTTCTTTCTCGTTCTACTTGGCTACTCAATCAGAGGTCCTGAGGGCCCATAGCCCTCTTCTGGGTGCTGGTTCTCTCTACAGCATCTTATCTCCAACTCTGACTCCAATTAACTGACTCCAAATTAACTGAACTTCCTGTCGCACCGGGTTATATCATTGTTTGACATCCACCTGCTTCCAGTGAGCATCGCATCTGTACCCAATTCAACCCATCTACAGTCAGGGTTATACCCTGATATCTTCGACCGGATGCAGCTGTTCCTTGATTAACGGCTGGGTCGAAAGTCAATATGTTACACTTGGGTTTCGTAAGGCTATCAGTCTAGGAGAAATAAAAACTCCGAATTCAAACCTGTTAAACTCCGCTTAAAGATTGACTTGTGTCACAGGTAGCTATATAACATTGAATCAAACGTATCTATTTAGTCTCAAATCTGAGCGAAAAATGTCAAGAGGTTTCCTATAGTACATGCACCATATGTCTGCCGTTTTGTTGAAAGCGCTGTTGATTAAGCGTGTCATATTCCTCACGGGTCATCTCATTGTTATCAGAGGCCCAGAGAGCGAGGAACCCGATGATATTCACAAGTTTCATGCGCTTCAAAGAACTTGACCAACTGAACAATCGAGCTCTTATTTGGAAATGTGTACGAATTCAACTTTCTCCTATATCTTAATGGACAATCTTCAAAGACTTAGTTTCGTAATGTCTTCACACAAGACATGATTTTGTTATATCAAGTTAAATATATCAACATGATTTTCCAGCAATAATCTGAAAAGAGAAAGAGAATAATGGCAACATGGAAGATCTGAGAGGCCGCTGCTTTGAGAAATGGGAAACACGCGCGCGCGCATACACACACACACACACGCACGCACGCACACACACACACACACACACACACACACACACCTGTATATATACATCCAACCGTTCCGTGCGAGCAAGTTGCGAAACAGGGTAATTTTAAGCGGTGTTAAACAGATTTGAATTCAGAGTATTACATCACCTTGATCAATTGCCAAACCATGGATAAAGAGCCCAGTCTAACCAACTATTTACTGATAGCTGAAGGAATAACAGTTGAATTCATATTGCACCCAAGTTTATAATCACTTTCTGAAATACAAACAACCTCGTCCATGATTTGAAATTGGGTCACCAGGTCTCTTTCTAAAAGATAAACATTGCACTACAAGCTATATATATATATATATATATATATGTGTGTGTGTGTGTGTGTGTGTGTGTGTGTGTGTGTGTGTGTAAACCAGTAAAATAGGGAGAGCCCCTAACATAAAGTTTTTAAAAAATACAATTTCTGGGCAAGTATCATCTCAATGATAATTTCACTGTCTGCGATCTCGCAAAAATTCACTTTTTCTGGGTCGTTCAAATTTCTAATAATACGTTGATAACTCTGAAATGGAAATTGTAATCCTCCATTTCTTTTGGAATAGAAGCATTAGTGTCATCCTGAACTACTCATAAAAGCGCAAAGCACTGGATTCACGTATGGTCTAATTAAGAAGTAAAATATAATTTGCATTTAGGCACTGAGAGCAGATTAATCGTTAACAAGCTGGTTTGATTAGCTTCATTAACAAACCATTGTTGGTGAGTTCGATTCTACTTAAACACTTCATATTTCCGACCTTGAGCCAAATTAATAAACCATATTCTCAGCCTGCCCAATCAGTTGGGGCTGTTGAATACACTGACCGCATCTCTAACGAGAAATAATTCCCCGTCTCCAACGAGTGTCCTGTTTATGACGCGAAACAGTCTGATGATGACACTCCAGTCCTGGAGCTTTTGGGAATTGTTCAGTACCACTTTATTGCCACTGCACCAGGGTCCACTCTGATCCAGTGTGGTAGCAGGTGATAAGGTCATATCTATAGGTGAAGAAAACTTGTTTGAAATTTGTCGAAACACATGACATGCTAAACTGATTATTAAAAAAAGAACTGTTCATTTATCAGAGTGTAAACAAATGAATGCTGTTTAATTCAATCGTTAGTTATACATTAAATACATGGAACCATTTAATTGTGTGCAAACGAACGAGTAATGTTGAATAGAATAATCAGTGTCATAAAGCAATACTTATAACTCTTTTACTGACTGAGTGATTAAATTAAATAATGGTATTGCATAGCCATTGGATTAGTGTGTTCTTCAATGGTCCACGAGGGATCAATACTTGGTCAAGTCTTGCCAAAGACTCAATAAAATGATATCTTATGCCGACTTGCTTAACACTCAGCATTTAAGGTAAGGATCAAGGATAAAATGGAGCAATCCAGCAAATGAAGCAGCGTCCTCCTCTATATATCGGTGTGGTAACTATTGAAAAGGGAGCCATCAGGTCACCCTCGACTAAGGTTGCCAACTTTACTCATAACGTAGAAATATTTGCAACTTTTTTACTGTGTTCAAATGAATGACTCGTGTTCAATAGAATAACTTTTATTAAATAGAAATACTCGTAAACACTTCACTATGCGTTAACAAATGCTTAATTACTGAATAGAATCATTAGTGTTTAGATAGCAATATCTGAAAGAGCATGTATCTGTGTTGAAACAATTGCAATACCACTGTGCTAACAAATTAGTTCTAACTCATTTAAAAATAAGATTATCAATCAAGTATGCGTGCAAACAAATGACTGAATTTTAAGTGTGACTGTTATAAAAAAGTATTTGGAAATTTACTGTCTACAGACAAATGATTGATAGTACGTAGAAATACATGAAATCATTTAATTGTTTGAAAAAAAAAAAGAAAAAGAACAAGCTCATGTTCTTTTAAAAATGTTATCAACAAGAAATTTTTACTAATCATATATATATATATATATATATATATATATATATATGAAGAGGATTTGTCATGATATAACTTACTATGGTTGATATATCATTAAACCCATCCAAACTAAATCCTATCTATTTAATATATATGTATAATCTGGATTTGGCATGAAATAGCCTACGATGGTTAATATGCTATAAAAAAACAAACTAAACCAGATAATATATATTTCATATATATGTATAAACAGGAATTGGCATGAAATAATCTACAACGGTTGATATGCATCAGAACCCAACCAAAAAAAAAAAATCTTATATTTTTCATACATATGTATAAAGAGGATTCGGTTTTGAATAACCCACAATCCTTGATACACCATAAAACCCAACTAAAACAAACCTTGTACTACAGTGCATTTTTCTCACGAAAAAGAAAGGCATGAACCCTCTTATCTTCCTAGTGATGGGTTAAATAGTACAACTAGAACTTCAGTACTTCTACAAGGAGGAATTTAGCATTAAATAACCCCCAAAGGGTGATGTGCTACTGAACAATAAAACTAAACCAAACCAATTCAATTAGGCAAAGTTTTTGCGGTAGACAATGGGCTGCAACATCGAAGTAAGCACGTTCGAACTGTAATCGCGCTATTGCGTTCACTTTCAGACTAATATCCTAGCAAAAGTTATAAAAACTATTATCCTCCCCATATATGAGTTAAAATGTACCATTAGTGTTCTTCTATACGTACAGTATTGGAATTTGATGACCTTTGAAGGTTGATAAACTATCAAAACCAAAAAAAAAAAAAAAAAAAAAAAAAAATCAAACCGAAAACATTAGAATGATAGCAATCTCCTAATTCCATTAAATCAGAATTTGTGAGGTGATAAAATTCATCCATTTTTATATCAGCAATCATTTTTTTAGAATATTGATAATCCACCATTTTTATTAGAATAATACGCGTCAATGACTTTAATTGCCAAAGCATTCAAGTAGTAATTTACAAAGCCTTTTACTTCGATGTAACACAAGGTCGAATGAATGGGGCACCCAGTGAGACTTGAACTAAATAGAAAAGGATTGCCTGTCTCGCTTGCTAAATATTACTCCACTCGTAGGGTCCTGTCTTCAAGTATTCAGAATGGTTGAGACGATTCGGTTGGAGTTCAATAATAAGCTAACAGCATCTCTAAGGAGGGGGTAAGACAATCCACTCAACGAGTGCCCAGGATGTAGCATTAAACTATTTTATAATGAGGCTGCAGTCCTGTTGTTTTGTAGGATTGTCAGGTTCGTCTTCATTGCTATTTCTCCCAGATTCACTCAGACCTGGAGTAACAGAAACTGTTATGGTATTCTCCGTGGGTCCCATAGAACTGTTTATCCATTTAACTGTGAATGATGCTAAACTGAGTTTTAAGTGTTTCATAGTCATACGTTAAACTATGTAACTTTGTGCAAATATAAATAAGAATACTTGAAACCATTTTGGTGAGCGGAAATAAAGGATTGATCCTATTTACCAAGCCCTCCGCTCGGGCAGGATATGACACAAGGTCAATTTTTTAAGCGGAGTTTAACAGGTTTAAATTCAGTGTTTTCCTTCTCCGTGACAAGCTGCCTCACAAAGGCTGAAGAATTCAGTCTATCCTACTATTTACCTATAGCTGGACGGAGAATAATTGGATTCATACCTTTCCCAAGGGTATTAGTGCTATATGAAATGCAATCAGCCTCGTCCAGGATTTGAACTCGTATCGCCGTGTCCATTTCCTACGACGATAACCATTACACCACGGATTGATACTAAATAGAATCAATAGTGTTTGATAAGAAAATTTGAACGTGTGTTTTATCAGCGTGACAAAAATCAAATTATCGGTATAACATAGCAATAACTGAAAACACTCTACCGTGTGTAAATGTATTGTGTTAGTGTTAAATAGCAATACTTGAAACCGCTTCGCTGTGGGCAAACAAAGGATTAAGATTAATTAGAATTATTAGTTTTAGATACCAATACCTGAAACCATTTAATTGTGTGCAAACAATTATCATCATACTCCTCATCATCAAATCGCGCTGAGAGCATTGATTTGTCCGTCTCTCGCTGTCTCTCATTCCGTTTCTATCATCCATTGTTACCGGCCAGTTTTAAAAACTACATCCTGTGTCCATACAGAGCTAATGTAGATAGGTTCTATCTGGTCAGCCCAAACCGGCACGTCTGTGAGTAGGGGTCCATTGAAGAACGTCACTTACGAGTTCGTCCTGGCTTCTATAGTAGTGTCCCACATGTCGTGGGTTTAGAGATTGGAGGTAAGTGGCCGTAAAACCAACGAAAGATTACAATGACATATTTAAACAATAGATAAACTTAATTATGTGCAGTGCAAACAAATGACTGATGTTAAATCAAATTGTTCGTGTTACATAGTAATATTTGAAACCATCTAAAGATATATTCTCAGGAAGAAGTATATACAATAGAAAGACTATTAGTAGACAAGAACATAAGATTAATGAATACAGAATAAATACATATTCCAACGATAGTATTGACTTCCGTTATTACGGTAGAAAGTAAGGTGATCTAGTGCAATCTCCAGTCTTCAACGCTCTAATACTATTCCTATAAGAAGCTGCTCTTCACCTTCTAGTCTGCCCTGGTATTAGTAGCTACTGCTATATATGGCAGATGAACTAGTTCATTGTGTGGAAAAAGGTGGGTGATACCCAACAACTATTGTTCTTCTACAGGGATAAATTTGTTATTAAATAATTCGTAAAATTTGATATGCCTTTAAAAAGAAAAAAATATAGATTTTCTGTTTAGATACGAGTTTATCTGATTTTTGCAAGATGACTGAATAACTTAAAAATTTTCACTCTTAGACTCCTCAGTAATAATTCTGGTACTTCATTTTGGTTTCTTTTCTTTAATGGCAAACCAAATGCTGTGGATAATTCAATGCCAAAGCAATCCTGTTGAATGAGAAGTAGTTTGCCTAATTAATTAGTCGCTGGGAGGACAAGGGTTTCATAACTTTTCTTAGGCGTATTAATCTGAAATTAAATTGTTTTTAGAAGAATTTCTCAATATGATGTGCCGATTTTGTTACTGCTCAATTGGCCAATCACTGGCACACACACACATATATATATATATATATATATGTATATTGTCATCCACACGCACACACAAATATATATATATATATATATATATTGTCATCCACTCACACACACAAATATATATATATATATATATATATATATATATATATATATATATATATATAGTACAATTTGATGGAGACTCAAACTCGGTTAAGTCGTCATAATAAATTCATTTCGGTGGAGAATAGTACTATACATGCTTCTCTCTAGTCGCAGAGTAGCAATTGTGGAGTTACAGTTTGTATTCAGAAAATAAAGTAAATGAATTAAAAAATAAAAAAAAAATTAGGATTAGAAAATAAAAATTAAAAAAATTAAAATAAAATTAAAAATAAGCATAAAAATAAGAATAAAATAGAATTTTATAAATATATTTTTAGGTAAATGTACGTACAAACACCAATATAAGACTGAACTCAAGGAAAACACTATTCCACCTTTACAGGTGCCTGTGCATGTCAGCTCAAGTGTACTTTATAACTCTGCGTATGCATTCCTATATATACACATATATATATATATATATATATCCAGGGAAAGGAGTAGCGCACTCCCCTACATCTTGGTGTAGTAGTTTTTGAAAAAGGAGTCTTCAAGTGGCCTTCGACTACGGTCGCCAACTTTATTCGTATATATATATATATATATATAAATATATATATGTGTGTGTACTTGGTGCGAATGTGTGCATATGGTTCGGTATCTATCTATATATATATATATATACTTGGTTGTCATACAGACAAACGTTACCCGACGTAGGCCTCAAAATTTTTCATCAAAGGCTAGACTAAATTCGGACAAAGCATAATTGTCATTGGAATCTAGCCCATCTCTGTAATAGTGAGCTTGATTTTTCTATTATTTCCTCATATCGTTTGCAGTGGCTCAATTTGGGATCATTACAGTTGTCGGGTGGGGAGGTGGAAATCATCAATGCAAATTGAGAGTAAGATCATTTTGTTGTTCCTTTAAATTCAGTTGAAAATCATTGGTTTCTTGCCAGGTTTTGTTTTTCCGATTTATTCTTTTATTTATTTATTTAATTGTATCGTTCCAGTCAGGAACGACGGGATTATTTACGTACGGATCGGCACTTTTTCTTTTTCGTATTTGAGAATGGGGCATCATTTACTTTCGTTCTGTGAACAACTATCAAATCATCCGAATATGTATTTACCCAATTCGGTATTTCAACGGGTTTCTGCTGGATTTAAATCATAGTACCGTAACCAGGCTAAAGAACACATTCACCACTACTATTTGCATATTTACCAAACCCTACGCTCGAGTAGGATATGACACAAGGTCAATTTTTAAGCGGAGTTTAAAAGGTTTGAATTCAAGGTTTTTCCTTCTAATACACTAGTTACCTCACCAAGGCTGAAGAACCAAGCCTGCCCTAATATTTACCCATAGCTGGAGGGAGAATAATTGGATTCATACCTTTCCCATGGGTATTAGTGCTATAGAAAAGGCAATCAGTCTCGTCCAGGATTTGAACTCGGGTCACCGTGTCCATATCCTACGACGATAACCATTACACCACGTTCACCTCCTCACTACTATTTACACGAAAAGTTTAGGTGAAAAGATGGATATATGTCTTTCCCAAGGGCATTATCACAAAATGAAATCACCTGAAATCGTGAAATGCAGAAGCAAAAGTTGAAAAACAGAAGATAGCCATGCCGTCGACTTGGGCTATACAATACACCAAGTGCATCTCTGCAGACAGGTGAAAGCAAACAACGAGTGTTTTCGGAATGACATTAAACCATCTGAAGGCGATGCTACGACCTTGGAGTTTTAGGGAAAGTGTAGTACCACTTCATTGCCATTGATACCGGGTCCACTCTGTCCCGGAGTGCTAGCACCTGATAGTGTCCTATCAATGGATCAAATAGAACAACTTGTATGCAAACAAATGACTGATGTTAAATTGTGATTGTTATATAGCAATACTTTAAACCGTTTAACTGTTAGGCAAAAAAGAGCGCAGACTTACTTAAGAATGTTTTTAACAAAATGTAATTACAAACTATATATATTTAATATATGTATAAACAGCAGGTGGCATTAGATAGCCTTCAATGTTTGATATGCCATAAAACCCAACCAAACCAAGGAAAGAAACAAAATAAAGCGTATTAACCAGAAAACATATATAGATATTTCTGCAAAAAGAAAGAAAGAATATGAACGTAGGCAAAGAATAGAGATGACTGCTAATTGGCAGGAAGAGAAAAAAAAGATTATTGAAAAGTAGTAATTTACTGAACATTTTGCTCAGACGTGGCACAAGGCCGTTTTAATGGGGCTCCCATTGAGATTCTAACACACTTGTGAAGATTTGCTTGTCTAGATAGCTAACCATTACAACAGGTGCCCAGATGATATAAAAGTTGGCTGCAGAATACTTTTTCTCAATTTCATTCCGCACAGACGATCACGCAACGGCGGGAAAAAAAACAGTCGTCCAAGTCAAAGTCAACAACTGCTTTCCTTTACATAAAAAGTAGCCAACTTTCTCAAAGTCTCATGCTCAGATATGAGTCATCCATTGAGACAGATATCCGTTATCTGTTACTCTTGTTTTCTGAAGTAATGAGAGATATTTCTTTTTAATTACCTCTTGTTAAATTTTACAAGCGGCTTTCCTTGGTTTCAAGAGTCACTTTAAAATAATGCCTAAAAGATTTCACAATTGCAATACTAATATATATATATATATATATATATATATATATATATATATATATATGTGTGTGTGTGTGTGTTTGCATGTGTGTGTGTATTATATATATATATATATATATATATATATATATATATATATATATATATATAAAGATACACGATACAGGACGATGACATTATTCCGATTTTGGTCCCAAATTCTTGCTCATAACTTTTTCATTGATTTTCAAGTTTTTGTTTTTTTTTGTTTTTTGTTGTTCTTTTTACGGGTAAGCATCCACTGATGAATATTTTATAATCTTTAATAAAAAAAATCTTGTTCTCTCCCGTGTGTGATAGCTATCTGATGATGTTGATGACTTTTGTGGAGTAGTCGACCATAGTCGAGGGTGACCCGAAGGCTCCCTTTTCGATAGCTACTACACCAAGGTGTAGGGGAGGGCGCTACTCCATTCCCAGGATTGCTCCACTTTACCCTTGAACCGTACCTTATAATGCTGAGTTTTAAGCAAGGTGGTATCAAGTACCATTTTTAAAGTCTTTGGTATGACTCGACCTGGGATTGAACCCAGGTCTCCCGGGCCATTGGCGAACACTCTAACTGAGTTGAAATAAATGACAGTTTTAGGAGTTTTTTCAATTATATATAAGAATGCCGGAAGGTTTTTTAATAAATTGTTTTTAAATTTAAATTTAAAATCGAATTTAAATTTTATTTTATAAGGGAGAGTATAAGACCACATTAGCTGAGGAAATTAATATGTATAAGAAATAAACGAAGCCTATATGAAGATAATCATTTTGTTTAAAAGCTTACATTCTTCAGAACATTCAACCTGCATGAACTTTTTGGCATATGTTCAAATTAGGATGGGTTGATTTACAGGAACACCCTTTTTCTGGTTTCTTAATGTTTCTAACACTTTATTGTTTTGACCCCCTCTACTCTCGCCTGAGAATTTGAAATTTGTATAGGCTTTTCTTTCTGTTGTTTCTTTTTTTCCATACACATATAGACTTTACTCAATATTTGCTGGGGAGCTGTCCTCGTGGTGTAATGATTAAAGCGACGGACTACGGAATCGTAGTAAGCGAGTTCGTATTCCAATCGTACTATTACGTTCACTTTTGGACAAATACCCTTGAGGAAGTTATGAAACCTCTTATCCTCCCACGTATGGGTTAAATATTAGCACTACTGTTCTTCTAGGAGAATGGATTTAGTATTAAGTAATCTACAAAGCTTGATATGCCATTAAACAAAGAAATCAAACCAATAATCTATACAGGTTGATATGATATGTAACTAGAGTTTAGTAGTTTTTAGTTGAAATCAAAATATGCAGATATCTTAATTGAATTGGACCTTGTCTGTGGGTCTGTAAATTTGAGAATTATTGCATCAACTGTAATGCGGTACGACAAAAAATGGTTGTCTTGAGTCAAACACTAAATTGCATTTGATGGTAAAAGTCCAATTCTGAAAATTTGGTGAGTGTGAAATACCACTTAATTTCTCTTACTCCTAGGTTAGCATTGACTCCAAGTTATAATACCAAATAGGGTCAAATCAACTGGTCAAATAGATATGTTTAAAATGATTTGTGTTCAATAGTAATACTTGATGTTATGTAACTAGAGTTTATTTGTTTTAAGAATATGTATTTGAAAACATAACAGTTCCCTAAGGAGTAGCATTAGCTACTTGAAATCGTATAACTGCTTGCAAACAAATAAATTTTATCAAATAGACCAACTTACGAGAAACCATATAATCATTATGATGTATAAATAATTTTTTCTTCTCCAGCCGTTTTGTTAGGCTGGAGAAGAAGCTAGACGGCAATTACACAAGAATACTGCGTACAATCTTGAACAAGTCCTGGCGGCAACACCCCACAAGACACAAACTGTACGGCCACCTGCCCCCTATCACGAAAACTATTCAAGTTAGACGAGCCAGACATGCGGGACACTGCTGGAGAACCAGGGACGAACTCATAAGAGATGTACTCTTATGGACCCCCACACATGGCCGTGCAAAAGCAGGACGACCAGCACGAACATACATTCAGCAGCTATGTGAGGATACGGAATATTGTCCTGAAGACCTACCTAGGGCGATGAACGATAGGGAGGAGTGGCGAGAGAGGGTCAGGGATATCTGTGCTACCAGCGCAACATGATGATGATGATGATGATAAATAATTAAAATCATGCAACTCGGTACAATTTTTTTGTTTTAGGAAGATTTGATATCATAATGGTTTAAATCATTGATATTAAAAATGGTTACTTGAAGTAATAATTGTATGCTATCAAATAACTGTGCTTAAAATTCTCTTAAGAATCAGTGATACAAAATATGCAAAGCGGGTTGTCCCCGTGGTGTAATGGTTAAAGCGATGGACTGCGGAATCGTAGTTAGCGAGTTCGTACTCCACTTGCGCTATTACGTTCACTTTCGGACAAATACCCTCGGGAAAGGTATGAACCCCCTTATCCTTCCAGCTATGGATTAAATAGTACCACTACAGTTCTTCTAGGAAAATGGCTTTGGTATTAAATAACCAACAAAGGTTGATATGCTATTAAAACAAAGAAACCAAACCATCAATATCTGTTGCTTTTTAACCTCAAGTTATATATGTGCAGTTATTTGATGAGACGGAGAGTTTAGTGAAATTCTCCAGCGAAAAAGAATGTATAATGGCAATTTAACCAAGTTTTAGTTTCCTTCTCACTGCACTGTATACGTTCTCTATGTGAGTTTTGTTATATAAACTTGGAAGGAAAAAAATGCAACAATAGCCATACATCGAGCACTCCCATAGATTTTTTATGAAATTCTTCATATATTCTATATACGAAAAATCTACACCTACTGTCTGTGAACGCTGACTGGATATCGCCAATGGTCTGGGAGACCTGGGTTCAATCCCAGGTCGTGTCATACCAAAGACTTTAAAAATGGGACTTGATACCTCCTTGCTAAACACTCAGCAATATAAGGTATGTATCAAGGGTAAAGTGGAGCAATCCAGGAAAAGAAGTATCTCCCTCCCTTACACCTCAGTGTAGTAGCTATTGAAAAGTGAGCCTTTTGGTCGCCCTCGACTACGGTCACCAACTTTACTTTTTTCTTACTATATGTAGATTATTGTAAGGGAACATGTGCTGGTGTGTGAAGTCATTTTTTTGAGTCTTTGTTATGACTTGACTTGGGATTGAATCCTGATCTCCCGGACTATTGGCGAACCCTCTACTCAATAATTTTCTTCTAAAATCACCCTCTCGTTAATAATTACCTGTGTCACCTGGACTTCAGCTTACATCGGTAGTTCTGCCTTTATAGGATAATGGAGAATTGATGCCTTAGTTTAGAATCTCCAGGGTCAGGCTTTTCTCCGTTTTTTATCATGACGCGTCTGAAGACGGCTGAGTGGGGAGAGATGCTGTAATTGGAACCGATGATAATTTCCACTGAAAATAATGTTTGCTTTTGAGTGCGAGCCAGTATTTATTTTATTACTAAAAATACTATGATTCTATGCAGGGTGCACAGACAATATACTTTTATATTAAGCGACGGACAAGGGGGAAAGAGTGAGAAAATAAAGTAATAAAAAACAAAGTCTGATTGTTAATTATATTCCGAGTTTATAACCGCTTGGAAGATATCCTTTATAATTGCTGTACGATATAAAGATAACGTCGTAGGAGTCGTTTAATAAGCTTAGCTTAGATTGGAGTTGAGCCAGATAGATGGAGCATCAAGGAAAAATCAAACCCATTTGGGTATTTACACAATACCCAACCTTTTCACCATTGGCATGATGTGACTCAAGGTCAATTAAAAAAAGAAAGAATTGGAAGAAAAAACATAGAAAGTTTATAGAAAGATCCCAAATTTTTCCAGGTGTATAAAGACTTAGAATTTAATCAGCTTATGACTGCCAAGATATTCTGGGCTAATGATTCAGCTTAACAGAAGGAGAGCCTACCCATTAAATAATAAAAAAAAGAGCCGTGATGAATATAATATAATTGTCTCTTCCCCTAAGAGAGTAATCACTCAACATGGTAGTTTTAATTTAGAATGTTCCTTTTCCTCAACCGATTAGCATACCAACATTAAAGAGGGCAGTCTATTCTACTTCTTATGAAAATGTGAAGGGAGAAAAGATGGATTCATAGCTTTTCCAAGGACATTAGAATAAACTAAAATGATGATTCATCAAGATTTGAATTCGGGTTGAATTCGGGTTGAATTCGGGTTGATCATTCCATCACTTACGACGTTAAAATCCTAAAACTCAGAGGAAAATGTTATGGGAAAAATAAATATTGAGAATATGATGTAATACTCTTGATATTTGCATTCCAAATACAACTGAGGACTCGTTATGCAAATTGATCCAAAGTTAAAACACAATTGTGACGGACCTCAACAAGCGGCTGGGAATATCTAAGAGGGTAATCTATAGATTGCCAAAGTGAAGGACGTCCGTTGCTCTCGATAAACTTGATCTAAAATGCGAAATGAAAAAGAGGGTATAAGGTGTTTCAATATGCATATTGTATTCTGTACTGTCTATAATCTCAACTATTTCATCTTTATCAGAAGGTGTGATGAGTAAATCTTTTTCGAACTTGCTCCTGATTCAAAATAGTATTCTATGAAAACTATTAATCGTCGATCAAAATACCGAAATCAAGAGGGGGAAAGAAAATTTTGCGTCAGTAATTATTTGGAGATAAAATTATCCAAAGTGTCTGAAAGCAGGTGCAACCCATTAATGTAATAATGATTTATTACTTTAAAAAATATTGCATGTCCTGGAAGCTGATATAATAGCAATTCAAAAGACATTGATTTATGTCTCTAGCTCAAAGGATGTATTTTTACAGGACGTTTTCCAAATGACCGCCATTTCGCTTGTCTAAGTAATAAATCACTATCGTATAAATTGGTTGCATCTACTGATGAATACATATATATATATATATATATATATATATATATATATATATATATATATATACAGTGTTTAGTCAAAATTATTTTGACACTTGACCTTTGTAAACAGTTCAGAAAAACAAAAGACAGACAATACAAATCATAGCATGAATACGTCGCAAAAATCTTAACATTATCTTTTATGTTAAAAAAGAAAAAAAAACATTGAAGAGATCATTTTAATCAGAAATAAAGTCACAGTATATCTTAAGTACCCACCACATCCGTTGTTATCGAAAATGCCAGTTCTTTTATATTTACACCATCGATCAGCCGCACCTTGCCAGAAGAAGATCAGCTTATATGTACGTTCTTCAAAGCCAAATCAACAAATGAGAGTATCGTATTGGCCTGGCCAAAGTGGATCGCCACTGTTATGATCAAATGGCATGTCTCTACTGTTCGCTGAAACGAGATGATTAAATGAGGACACTTTATGTGACTTATCACGTGACTATGTACGGTTTGTAAAAAGACCGTGGCCAACAAAGGACACGTCAATGCTGATGCGACTTTGATCGTGGGATATATAAAGTCACCGTCAGGCATACTGGAAAAGTGACTAGAATTTTACTGAAATGTTTCGTGCTCTGGGTGCTTTGACCTTGCCTTTCAAGCACTCAGGCTTTTTGAACTATGTTATCCGATTCAAATCACTGTGCTGGAAATAGTGATACGATTTGAAATAATAATAAAAAAACTACTTTTTTCTATAATC
Source organism: Sepioteuthis lessoniana (assembly GCA_963585895.1). Taxonomy (NCBI): domain Eukaryota; kingdom Metazoa; phylum Mollusca; class Cephalopoda; order Myopsida; family Loliginidae; genus Sepioteuthis; species Sepioteuthis lessoniana. Next base: position 23,143,580 of record OY757930.1, on the reverse strand, counting down.
AAATGGAGGGAGGCTCGAGGGTTACTGGTTAACGTGCTGGACGGTGAGATCGATGTGAACGAGTTCGAACACCAGTCGAGCAATTACGTTCACTTTTGGCCTAATACCGTTTGGAAATGGACTAACTCCTTTCACCTCCTAGTTATTGGTCGAATAGTATCACTACTGTTTGTCAACAAGGATAGATTTGGAATTGAATAACTCTTGACGGTTTGCAATGCCATTAAGGAAGAAAACCAAAGCAATACTCTTACGTTTCCTTTCTACACTTCTACGTTCATAAAATAAGTTTCTTTGCACAATGTGTTATTTTTGTTACTAAAACTCTCTCTTTCTCTCTCTCTCTCTCTCTCACGCACACACACACATGCATACATACATATATTTTTTTTTCAACGCGTGGCGGTGTCGTTAGTTGTGTATGGATAAACACTCTGGACTCTAACGAAGAAAACAAAACTAGAGGGTAACTACACAAGAATACGATGAACTGATTTGAACCAATCCTTGAAGCAGCACTTCCCAAATGGGCTGCTGAAAGGTCACTTACCTTATATCTGTCGAACTATCTATGTGAGCCGAACAAAAAATTCAGGGCATTATTGAAGAACTAAGGACTAACTCATAAACGATGTTCTTTTATGGACCCATACACAGGAATACGATAGACGACTGGGATGGGCAGAGAGAGAGAGAGAGAGAGAGGGAGAGAGAGAGAGAGAGTGTCAAGGAACATGGTAGTATTGGCATGACTTTGTGGTTAGGTTTGGTTTGGTTTTATGGCATATCAACTATTGATTATTTAATGCCACATCACTTTTACGTACATTGAATACCTATGATTTGTAAACACTTTTTGTTGATCAGATTTTTAAATGAGACAGAGCTCTTTTTTAACACTTAAAGGGTTTCAAGTATTGCTATTTGAGAAAATATGTATTCTATTCACCATTACACATTTGTTTGCACAGAGTTAAATTGTTCAAGTACTGTTTTGTATGAGTAACAATTCGATTAAACCAGTTATTAAATCAGTTATTTGTTTTCACACAGTTAAATAATCAAACAGTTCTCTTTCTAACAACTCAATTTAGCATAAGTAATTTGTTTGCTCACTCTTTAAATATCAAACACTTATTTTGACGCATAGATGAGTTTCAATTATGTGCTACCAATGAGGCCAAGAGTGGATCTCGGAGAGATGGCAATGAAGGGGTACTCCACATTCCCCAAAGCATTACTGGGGCTTCACTATCAGATTCTTTATTGTCATATCCAGGTCACTAGTTGTGGGGGCGTCTTACTCTTTTACAGAGAAACAGTCAGTGCATTCTATCGGCTCAGCCGACTGGGCTGTTACAAGTGTAAATTTGTATTATAAATTTGAACTGTCCTCAGTATGCATGAATGTTCCATCTCTCGTCTTTTGATGGTTGGGCAATCAGAACATTTTTTTCAATTTTCACTGAGTGCCCATACATCTGACGTTGTGTCAAACTAAATTAAGCTTTGTTAATTGATGCATAATTTCATTCTTCCATGTTAGAATTTCTAATCAATATTTATATTAATTTATTTGCACCCATTCTTATGGTTTCAAGTAAATATTTGCAATATATCAGTTATATTCTATCAAATAATATAATTTATAACTAATTTTTAAAACAAATCTATTTGACCTATACAGGCTGTTGAAGCAAAATATAGAATCCTTTTTAAAATCTTTTTTTTTTTTTTTGAGTCAGATTTATACAATTTAAAAAAAAAGTTGATAAATATGGATTTTCATTGTTAGTTCTATTGTTCAAGCACTATTTTTTAAAATTCTAATTCAGCCCAATATGAGTGAGCAAGAAAAGGAACAAGAAAGAATCTAAGATTTGCTAAACGCTTAAGCCAAACTAAAGTTTTTTGTCTACCGAATACAAAGGAAAGAAAAAATATAACGAAAAAGAGCTTTTTTAGGGGGAAAGGGGGAATGAAGTTTGAAAGAAATAAGAAAAAAAGTTTTTTTTTAACTGCTTTCTCAACGGCGATTAAGAAGGAACCCACAATGTCAGTAAGAGAGCACGCTAATGAATTGAAAGTCCACCAGAAAACTGCGAGGATAACAATTAAAAAAAATATAATAAAGCCCAGACTTTAATCCTTTTGGGGCGTTTTTAGAAAATATAACTTATGCAAATTCACATCCAAAGATTGGTTCGTTTAAATCTGCTATTGAGTTGGAATGGAAAAAAAAAATGTCTGAGGAATTTATCTTGAAGACAAGCAAATAGTTTCAAAGGCTTATTTATTCAATAATTGAACAAAATGGTGGCTCAATTGAGTAAATTTACTGTATGTGTCTATATTTTCTTGTGTTCTTTCTTTTTTTTAAATTAGAATTAACCTTGCTTTATAATAGAGTTGTTTATCATAATACCTGAAGATGGGACCCTAACATGTTCTACCATCTGTGTGGAAGTCAAACTATGTGTAAAGGCAATGAATGGGTACTCGACACACCTCAGCGCTAGAGAACAGGAGTCTTCCCACAAGCTGCAGTTTAGTCCGATACCCAGGACGCTCTATTCAAGGGACCATATATCTCTGCAGGTGATACAGTTGGAATATTTTACCCCCCGTTTACTGGGTGGCTTCGGTTACCTCAGAAGATATCGTTATAGTCAACATATCACTCGGCCATTTTTGGGGCGTTTATTCAAATGAGGTGATTTTTTTTTACAAAACGTTGCTCTTAAGGGACATCCGAAGAAAATTGAAATTTCTACTGGAGTAATTGTTCGCAAGATTATCTTGTGAACCAGTATTCATTGACAAACGCCCTTTATAGGAATTCTATTTAGCTTGTGTGGTGTATCGGGTGTGGAAGTAATCTCAGAGATTCACTTGTTAACCACAACTTGTCAGCGAAGCGCCTTAACCAATCAAGATTTTAGATTCTGAGTTGTTGCACGGTGAATAACCTCTCATGAGCGATATCTCCTTTTCAGAATACTTGTCAGCCTCATTTATGGTATATTAAAGCCTTCGGGTATATCTGACAGAAAGCTGAACTTGTACACATCTTCAGTTTCTTGTGGGTGGGGTGGTTACAGATCACCCCCTTTAGGCAAGAAAGATTCGAAAAGAGAAGATATTACAAGATGACGATCTTGGAAAGGTTCGATAATTTCTAATTAAAATAATGCTTATTTTGAGTGCAAGCCAGATATTATTTTATTGCTCGAGACTCAGGACATTGAATGATTGCGCACGTCTAAAAGTAAGTAGAGGGTAGTATATTATTGATTCTTTATTTCTTTTTATAGATGTAATCTATCTATCTATCTATCTATCTGTTGTGGTCTATTACGGTCTATGATAAGGGTCATTCAATAAATGAGGGGATTTTTAAAAAAATAAAGTAAAATATTTTTTCTGTATTTTTTCCGTATATATAAACACTACATTGTTTGAAATCAGTTTATTGCAAAAATTATCTTTATTTGTTTTGAGGCTATAAAAAATAGCGACAAACAAAGTACACCAGGCTTAAGCAGAGATCAGTCATATATTTGTTATGACTGAGAAGTATAAACAAACTGAAATTTACAGAAGAATAATTGAAGCGTGACGAGAAATAGTTTATAATAAATGGAATACTTATCATTGGCCTAAATGTCGAAAAGACAGTCTATGAAGCGCAAACACACAGTAAGAACACATAGTAATTTACAAAGCTCTTTTTGCTTTGATGTGGCACAAGGCCGAATGAATGGGGCGCCCAATGACAGTAAGAACACATATAAACAATAGTAGGGCTTGAGGAAGCTTTATTAAGCTTAGAATAAATGATACACGTGTAATGAGAATTTATATTTACGCATCTAACTAAAATGTACCCTAAAAAAGGGAGGTAATCATAAAATAAGGGAGGTTATTCTTGAATACTTATTATACACACTGATTCTATAATTAAAAAAAAAAAAAAACTATTCTGGCGTTGTGATCAACAAAAAGATATATTAACAGTTTTCTTGGACCTGATAGGACATATGAGTCGTATTTGGACCTTTGCTTTGGCTTGTTTATCAAAATATTATCTATAAAAATGCCTATATGATATTTATTCCCGGTCTTTACGCATTTATTGCATAATTAATTGAACCACTAGTGAAATCACTTAGATGAGCCTTGCACAAGATCAAATCCGTTGAGTGCTAGGAAACTCACTGAAACTTAAACGGGAGGCACTTAACTTCCAATGTAGTTGTATGCTAGAGTAGGAATTTCAAATTTAAGCTGATCAATTTTGGCTGAATGATAAAGTTGGAAATAATTTCTGTCTCCGTAACGGATACTCCTCATTCACGAGTCCACCCGAAAATATGTGACTTTATTTTCTTTCTTTTTTCTTTTAAAGGTATATCAATCTTTACGGGTAATTCAATGCTAAATAATTCCTTATAGAAGAACTGTAGTAGTTCTATTAAACCCATAGGCTGGAATAACGACTTTTCATATCTTTCCTGAGGGTGAATAGACTAGCACGATAGGGATTCAAACTCACCTTGATGTCACAGAATACCATGTAACCTACTGTGCTTCGGAGACTCACCACAAATATAGTTGCTCAGTGTCCTGGAGCTGTAGAATACGCCGACTGCACCTCTACAGAGAAGTAAGCCCCTCCCCAATGAGTGTACTGGATATGACACTAAACAATCTGATGGTGAGGTTCCAGTAATGTTGGGGCTTTGGGGAATGCGTAACTCATCTTCATTGCCATTGATCCCAGGTTCACTCCGTCCCGGTGGGGTAGCACCAGATAGGGCCATATCTATTGGCTAAATAGAACTAACGGCATACTTATGCTAAACTGAATTGTTTGACTAAATTGAATAGCTTGAAGTAGAAATGCTTTTAATAATTAAACTGTTCTTACATTTAAACTACGTGCTAATGCTAAACTGAAACCGTATTTAATTATTTGAAATGGAACTGTTTTTTGACATTGAAAGTTTATTTACACTAAACTAATTTGTGTAATATATAACTGTTTTGATATTTCACGGTCGAACTGCTTGTCTAAACTGAATAGCTTGAATTAGAAATGTTTTTTCACATTTAAACTGCGTAATTATGTTAAGCTGAATTGTTTGAAATAGAACTATTTTCATAAAAATAGATTTGATGTTAAATAACCTACGAAAGGTTGATATGCCATAAAACCCAAACAACCAACTACAAATATAGGTAAGATTGAATAGTTGGAATTTAACATGAATGTAGTTAACGGTATAAGGCATCAAATATTCTTAACAAATACGATAAATTTTTAAACAGGTTTATTTAACACATAGTTGAGTCTTTAACAGGTAATAACACTCCTGAGACCAGTCTCCAGCAAGAAAGTGAGTGATATTTTTCTTGGATCGTTTATCAGTTCTTCCTTTTCTATAAACTTGTTTCTCTTCATATCATCTTTGTTTTCATCGAGACCTATCAATGCAGCATAATCAGAGTTGGACATTTTTACACTGGTCCAAACACAGACAATGCTATTTCACGTCAACGAAGCAGATCTCCACGATATATTGCATATATCCTACCTAACCAGTTAAAAAAAGCTTGTTGTTTTCTTTTGATCAAAGTTAAGCTTCCAATTTCAGGGTAATATTTTCCTAATTGAGAGAATATTCTTTTTTAATTAATTTCCTATTTTATCAAACACTGCCTGATCATATCTGCATGTCTTGTTGCTGGCTTAGAGGTGCTTATATAAGCTCCGTCTCTACTTAAGACTGATGACAAATCAGAAGAAAACGTCTTGAATTATTATATCTAATTATTGACTAATCTTGACTTTGTTGCAGCACATGACCAAAAGTAAAAGTCAACCAGTAAGAAACAAACTAATTTATAATCTTAGCCTAAATCAGTAAAACAAAAACAAGTCTGCCCTACTATTCATATGTAGCTGGGGGGAGCATTGTTATAAACATGACTTATTAAGGGCATTTGTGCCAACTGAAATATTAACAGCATCTTCTAGGATTTAAAATCGGTTTAGCAATTCCATTTTCCTCGACGATAACCGTTACGCTACCCCCACTTCCAGAATATACGGATGTATATAAGCTGATATTTTGAGTGATTGCTAAAGTTTACACACGAGTGTGTTTGAGAACAATAAGAAAATCTATAAGTACTACTTTTTATTTCTTTTTGCATGTTGATCTGTCTGTGTGTCTAACTGCATTTATATTTAGACATACATATTCTTTCATCCAGTTAGCGTTTTGCCGTTATTCTAGCATGAAATGCTGACACGCAGACGGAAGTGCCTCGCCCAAAGATAGTATGACTAAGAAAACTCGAATGCGCTTCCGGATTTAAAAAAAAAAATGAAAATGAGGCTAATTTTTCACCTGACGTCTGGGAAGTGTTCCATGAATTCCATTCATTATCCCCAAAACCACATATTTCCCGCCTGTATCTTATTGATTAAACAGGTTCCTTCAGAGTTATTTCTTAACTTTAGTCGGTCGAATTTCAATAACAATCTCCAGCCGCTACATCTAAAATATTGTTCTCTGGCATGCATTGTACAATACAAAAACTTGAATGGTGAATATAAAAAAAAGAAAATCATAAACAATATATGCTACTGTTCATATATATATATATATATATATATATATATATGTTGGCAGCATTTCTTCATTGATGCATATTTGATTGAACATAATAGACATTTTTTGTCAAAATATTTTCTTTTTAATCCTTTCGATTTGCCGTATCGATTTTATGATATTCGGCGGGAATTGGTTGATAAACCTTTCATAACTAGTTATTTCCCAAGGAATAATGTATATCCAGAAGTTACATCACTTTTGTAATACATCCTCCCCTGATGATGGCCCAAATTTGGTTATAAATTACTCGGGAAATAACTAATTATGGAAGGTTTATTAATCAATTCCCGCCGAATATCATAAGATCGATACGCCAATTCTTTTCGAATTGCCGTATTAACCAAAAAATATGTTGACAAAAAATGTCTTTTATGTTTAATCAAATATATATATATATATATATATATATATATATATATATATATATATTTGTGTGTAGATATTTAACAAACAGTCCGTTCTAGCAGGATATGACACAAGGTCAGATTTTAAGCGGAGTTTAACAGGTGTGAATTCAGAGTTTTCCTTCTCTAAGACTAGTTGCATCACCGAGGCTGAAAAACCTAGTCTGCCCTACTATTTACCCATAGCTGGAGGGAGAATAATTGGATTCATACCTTTCCCAATGGTATTAGTGCTATGTGAAATGCAATCAGTCTCGTCCAGGATTTGAACTCTTGTCACCGTGTCCATTTCCTATGACGATAACCATTACACCACGGCCACTCCGTGTGTGTGTGTGTGTGTGTGTGTGTGTGTGTGTGAACACCAGTCCTTCAGTTAAGCAGGTTTGATTGAATAATTATGAGACGTTGTCTATATAATTCCATAAGGAACCTTTCAAGTTTTCCGACAAGTCCTTTGGTTCTTTGCTGGAGTTGGTAGATGAATTTACCGAAATTGTCCCAAGCGTATTCGGATCCTTCATAGGGAATTTTCCAAATTTAAAGTAAGATTTTTATAAAGTTCTTTTTAATCGAAAAAAAAAACATTACATAAACGTTTAATTGTATTAAACTGAGATTCAGATGGCATCAAACAAATTTAAAAGAAAACGCACTTGACGGAATTAAAATATTTCATCAAGAAAAATAGAATATTTCAAAAACTTTCTATCATTTTCATTCCGTAACAACACAACCTAAAGGCATTTCAAAACATCGATGCTATTCTTAAAATCAATTATATTATTTATGTTTTTTTTGTTTTATATCTAAGGCTTCTAGGATTTATAGTCGTGCCTTATTGATTTTTTATACTATTATAGTAGAGTTTTCAACTATATATATATATATATATATATACTTTCCTTTAAGAAAAACAAAATTTGGTCATGTTAGGATTAGGAATTTATTTCGATCCTATTATGGGAATTGATATGAATCAATAACACCAAAAACACATCTGAAAAATTCCTGTTATTTTTGGTGTCATTGGTTCATATCAATACCCGTAAAAGAATGGAAATAACTTTAAAATCCTAATGTTACCAGTTTTTGTTTTTCCTAAAGGAATTATTGCTCTGTAATGTCAGTTCATTGCGCTCTTTACCAGGAAAATTTAAATGTTCATAGTTGAATGATGTTTTGTTCAGACGGAATTATTCCCGACTCCGGTTTAACTGGACTGAATATATATATATATATATATATATATATATATATATATATATATATATATATATATATATACCCTTTTTTAAATACATCATTTACCCTGTTTTATCCAACTCTGCTTTCCCATATTTTCGTTATGGTAGAAACTTTCAAAAACTTTGAAATTTTTTTTTTAAAAACAAACACACTTTACAAAAGCAAGCAACCCCTGATATTGGCCTACGAAGGGTTTAAAAGGGTTTGGGAAATTCATCTACAAATTCCAACCAGAAACTAAGACACTTATCAGAAAACTTGAAAGAATCTTAGATAAATTATACAGACAAAATTGTTTTTTTTTTAATTTAATGAAACATGCTTAAACTAACGACTGCTGTCTAACTACACACACACACACACACACACACACACACACACACACACACACACAGATATGTATAGATATATGAGTGTGTGTTTGTGTGTGTGTGTGTGTGTGTGTGTGTGTGTGTGTGTGTGTGTGTGTGTTTGTGTGTGTGTGTTTATGCGACCCTTCCTGCCATGAGCTTAATTCGACTGAAGATCAATTTTAAAGTGAAGTTTAACAGGGCTGACTTCTGATTCTCCCTGAACTAAGACCAGTTGCTCTATCAAGAGTAAAAAATCTAGTTTTCTCAACTATTTTCCATATAGCTGATGAAAAGAAGGATTGGATGCATACATTTAACAAGGGTATCAGCGCTTGATTAAATGCAAGAGTCTTTTACAGCTTTCGAATTCGTGTTGGACGATCCATTTCTTACGACAATAATCTTTACACGACGAGTGGTTCATAAGAAAGATAAGTAAAGTTGGCTACTATAGCCGAAAGCAACCCGAAGGCTCCCTTTTCAATAGCTACTACACCAAGGTATAGGTGACGGGGCTGAACAAATATTAAGATTTATTTTGTTTTATCATATTTACCCAACCCTTCCGCTCGGGCAGGATATGACACAAGGTCAATTTTTTAAGCGGAGTTCAACAGGTTTGAATTCAGAGTTTTCCTTCTCCTAGACTAGTTGCCACACAAAGGCTGAAGAACCTAGTCTGCACTACTATTTACTCATAGAATATTTGGATTCATACCTTTCCCAAGGGTATTAGTGCTATGTGAAATGCATTCGGTCCAGGATTTGAACTCGAGTCGCCGTGTCCAATTCCTGCGACGATAACCATTACACCACGGGTACCTCCCGTTATTTTGTTTTATAATCCTTTTTTATTCTAATTATTGATATCTGTCTACATTTACATGCATGTGAAGATCGTAAAATTAAAAACCCTTTTAACGTTACATTTGAATTATATATATATATTGAGAGAGAGACTGAGGAATACACACTCTGAGAAAAAGAGAGGACGACCTCTATATAAACTCATAACTAACTGAATACATTCAAACTGCCAACAAGAGTGAGTTCAAGTCTCATTGAGTACCCCATTAGTGAGGATTTGTGCCAAATATTTTCTCTGACGAAAGCAACAAGCTAGAAACATACACATATATAACACGTATGTAAGAACAAACTAAATTAATTCAAAAAATACAAATTTCTTCGTGGACCTTCCTGTTTTAGAATATATTTCTATTCTTTCTTTGGACCTACACTCTGGTCCGATGTGGTAGCATCTGACAGGGTTTTATTTTTGGGTCAAATTGAACCCTTTGACATTTAAACTGAGTGTAAACAAACGACATTTGCTAAATTGATTTGTTAGAAATAGAACTGTCTGTTCATTTAACCGTGTGTAAACGAATGAGTGCTGTGTAAATGAATTGTTAGTGTTTCATTGCAATACTTGGAATCTTTCAACTTTAATTTATAGGAAACAGAATTGATATAAACAGGCCTATTTGATCCTTTATCAGTGTGTATCTACAAAATGCGTTCATTAATCATATATTCAATATATGTGTAAAAACAGGATTAGGCATAAAATAACCAGCAATGTTTGATATGCCATAAAACCAAACAATTTTTTTCCATCGCCTCATGCCGGCTCCTATCTTCCCTTTGTCCCAGTTTATTGCATTCGCTTACCATTGACCTAATGAGTAGAGTGTTTCCCAGTGGTCCGGGTGACCGAGATTCAATCCTAGGTCGAGTCATATCAAAGACTCCATAAATGGTACTTGATGCCACCTTGCTTAACACTCACCATTATAAGGTAATGATCAAAGGGTAAGTGGAACAATTCAGGAAATGGAGTAGCGCCCTTCATTACACCTTGGTAAAGCAGGTCTAGAAAAGAGATCCTTGTGTTCTCCCGGCTAACGACTTACATCTCTGTCGCCTCAGATAATTCACATGCGTTTCATTAAGTTTTATTTGAAAGCAATTGGTTCCTGACACACACACACACACACACACACACACACACACACACATACACAGGTACACACATATATATATATATATATATATATATATATATATATATATAAATTTTGATAGAAACTATTGACATGTTAAACTTTTTTTTAAATTTGAAAACGATTACACAGATCAGTTGTAAAGAGATTCTGAAAAATAGAAACAGGTATAGTCATGAAGTTAGTAAGCAAACGAACAAACAAAAATATTAAAGTTTAAAAATGAAAAATAAATAAAAGAAAATATAATTGTATTTTCTAAACTGATACCGCGAGAAAATGAATCGTTAAGTGTATTCCCTTCTTGAGTTCCAACTTTTTTCAAAGTGTTTTCAGTCACGTTTTACTAAATTAGCCAAATTATCAGCAGGGATATTTTGGGGACATTTGATGCAGATTATCAATTTATAGCATAAAAAAAAAGTAATTCTATTTGTCTGGCAATTCTTTTCAATTCTTCCTTTGGGTTTTCATTTTAATTCCGGACGTGGTTTTGTGAAGGCTAAGATAAAATATGAATATTCTTAGACAAAGGATTGTTACGAACTAATTTACAAGTATCATCATCATCATGACGTGCGGCTAGCACGGATATCCCTGACCCTCTCTCTCTACGTCTCCCTATCATTCATCGCCTTCGGCAGGTCTTCGGGGTTACATCCCGAATCATCACATAGCTGCTGTATGAATGTTCGAGCTGGTCGTCCTGCTTTTGATTGGCCATATGCGGGGGTCCACAGGAGCACATCACTTACGATCTCGTCCTTGCTTCTCCAGCAGTGTCCAGCATGTCTGGTTCGTCTAGCTTGTATAGTTTTCGTGATAGGTGGTAGGTGGCCGTACAGTTGGCGCCGTGTGGGGTGTTGCTACCAGGACCTGTTCAATATTACTCGCAACATTCTTGTATGATTGCCGTCGAGCTTCTTTTCCAACAGTTTAGTCAGCGTCCAAGTAGTGCATCCTTACAGCAGTATCGACACGACCGCCGCATGGAAGAAACTGCGTTTCATTTTATCGGTCAGGTTTGATTTCCATATGATCGAAAGCCTATCGATAGCTGTCCATGCCTTCGTTAGCCGTGTGTCGATGTCTTTTTCGGTTGATGAGACGCTGCTTCCTAGGTAGGTGAATTTGTCAACCAGTTTCAGGGAGGTTCCGTCTAGTGTGGAGATGTCGCCTTTCTGATTAAAGCACCTCCAGCCATACTTTCAGATTTCTTAGAGATTCTTTCATGAGTAAATCAAATATTTAAATATAATTTTCTTTTTTTCTGTAATGCTTAGCATGAAGATTATTGTTGAAATTCGAGTAGCCATCTTGTTTTGTTTGTGAGACACTTTAATACAAAATATACATATTGTCAGTACAAAAGCTGCAATGCGTTTTGTTATGTTATTTGTCCTACGTCCAACCGACCGGACCAATATGGAACAAAGTTTTTTTAGGTGAGTCCAGGCACAGGGCTGTAGGCCAGACACGCTGGGCGAGCACAAAAATGCCTCGGGCATTGTTGGCATTCTCTAAAAGGGACACCTCAGGTGCCAGGTGATAAACCTTGCCCCTCTGAGGAGACTTAAAGCCTAGGGGACGGCTCCCTGAGGCTCCAGGAACGCGTTCGCAGCATTGTCAGTACAATAATGGATAATGCGAGTAGCATGCCAGTCTACATTTATGCTTTAGTCGTTGCTGATTGGCGCTGTCCTATTGCTGTTGACAGACTAACTTTAATAGTCTATTTTATTAGTTATCTAACGCTTTATTATTTTTTCTGTGTATTTCCACACAAATTATAATGTGGTGTAAGAGAAAAAAAGCTCTTTGATTTCTTATGAAAATCTTTATTCATTATCCATTAAAATTTGCAAATATCACCTATAGGGAATAACCTTCTAAGTAATACACAACTTGGAAAGTTTCTTTCACGCTTGGAGTTAGTGCTTGATTAATCCTTTACGAGGGTGATTGCATTTCACATAGCACTAATTCTCTTGGGAAAGGTATGAATCCAATTATTCTCCCTCTAGCTATGGGTAAATAGTAGGGCACACTGGGTTCTGCAGCGTTGGTGAGGCAACTAATCTATGAGAAGGAAAACTCTGAATTCAAACCTGTTAAACTCCATTTAAAAATTGACCTTGTGTCATATCCTGCCCGAGAGGAGGGGTTGGTAAATATGGTATATGAGAAAGAACATTTTGAATATAAATCTAGTGAGCTCCTTTAAACGATTGACCTAGTGTTCATGGCGGAGTCTTTTAGTACAGGCATACCATTAGAATGCTAAACTTTATGATGTGAATAAATACAGTGTGGTCGAAATCACTACCTTGTTTTGAAAAAAAAATCTTTGGACCTTGAATAGGTTATCGGAAATTTTTCAAGAAAAATGATGTTTTATTTTGAAAAGTTAGAAACATATCTCTGAAATTATTGTCCATCAGTAGGCACTACATTTTCACATATTTCTGGCATCATTTTAATTCCACGTCAGAAAAATGACATGTCTTCAGAGGCTAACCAGGAGTCGACCAATTTTTGGCATCTTCATAAGATTGAAAGTCATGCTAAGCCAGTTACGTGCCATCGATCGGAACAATTGATAATCGGACGGGACGATGTCAAGTGAATATGGTTGTTTGGGTAAGAATCTACATTGTAGCGTTTTCAAGTAGGTTTTTATCCGTTTTCAAACATGTGGCCTAGCGTTTTCAAGTTACAAAAACTGTTTGTCGTATTTTTCTAATATATTAATATTAAGTACTTTGTATTCATTATTTATGCACGAAAAGTAATATTTCCTGTTTATATTATTCACATGGCATTAACTTTTGACATGGCCTATTACTGAGTTTTGTTGTAGGTTTTGTATAACATTATAGAAAATTATTGTTGTTTATACATCCGTATAAGATTTGTAAAGACTATCAAAAAAATAGAAACCCAAGCTTCAACAATATTTAAAAGATTTTCTTTCTTAGAAAAAAAGAACTAACAGTGTGCACATAATTTCAGTCAACAGTTTGTATGCATGGAATCTAACACACCCTCAATGAAAGAAACAGAATATTTGACTTCATTGATTACGCAAATAGACTAACTCAGGTCTATCACACACACACACACACACACACACACACACACACACACACACACACACACACACACACACACACACACGGAGAGCCATAAATTCATATAAGATGAAATATAACATAATTTCAGGCAGTAATGGAGGTATAAACTCCAGGAAAATATCAAACTTTGAACACTAGAATTCCGTCACGTTATGTTTCATGTGGTGTACCCAATTAACAGATGCAAAAAGTTAGCTTCATACATACAGACATACATAATGTGCACATGTCTATGTATATATATATATATATGAAATAGAAATGGGAATAAATCCAACGGTATATAGAGATGAAAATATGAAAAAAATATTCAATAGATGTATATGTTTATGAATATATGCATAGCAATTTTGAATGTTTTAAAACCATTTTCTAGGAGATATTATTCTGTGATATTGTTTCACCCGACAAAAAATATTTTCAAAGTCAAGAGACGAAGCCGTTATCTATGTATAAATTAATAAGTACATTGTTTGAATATATAGATTTCGAATATCTATAAGTTGGCTGACCGTAGTCAAGAGTGACCCAAAAGTTCGTGTTTCAATAGTTACTACACCAAATGGTCGGGGAGGGCGTCACTCATTTCCCTGGATTGCCCCACTTCCTCATAATAACGTTTTAACCAAGGAGCCATCAAATTCCATTTTTTAAGTTTTTGGTATGACATTACCTGGTATTGAACCTTGGTTAACCGGACACTTGGCCAACACTCTAACCAATATTTCAATTGACCGGTATTCCATTATCAATAACAGAATCCAGCTATACTTGGTTTAGAATGAAATATACATTTTTATTTACAGAATGAAAAATTGTATAGTGTTTTTTTGTGATAAATAATACCAAATAATATTGGTGTTGATATTATATTCTCTACTCTTCTCTCTCTCTCTCTCTATATATATATATATAGTTTGGTATATTTATGAATGATGAGTGCTAAAGAACGGTGATAGCGCATATATATCCGATAATTGCATAATCGATTAACTGACTGCCACAAACCAGCTTTGAGTCAATGTTTATCCATGCAAACTGATATATATATATATATATATATATATATATATATATATTAGAAATAAAACAATCCGTGAATATTAGGTTAGAGTATTCACTTTTTATTTTCTAACAAATAGAGTTTCATTTATTTATGGGAGATATTTTAAATCAGAAGTACAAGGAAATAAATCTGAGAGATATACTCAGATTGTTCACGCACTTTACTTATAAAAGAACAATTCGTTTTCATCCAAGTGTAACTTCTAGTCAAAAGATCCTTCTACTCCATCTTCCTGTTGTAATCTACACTTCCGCCTTTCATCTCAACTGTAAGACAGATTCAATGAGCCACCAAGCAACGAAGCTTAACGAAACTTTTTTCTAATACTCATTCGACATCCGCAAAATGAGAACTTAGCAGGAGGGGAGAAAACAAACCAACAAAGACTTTCTTTCTCAAGAGGAAACGGATAGTTTTCTTACTTAATCATTCTGGGCTTTCACTCCCTTACTGCTTTTCCTATAAAAATAATAACAACGCGAAATTACATAAAACATGTTTTTCATTCTGTTAGAGTAGGTATAATTGGGGGAGAAAGGTGACCCATTCGGAATTGTGCTAAAGATTTAAAATTTAGCATTCTTACAAATGGTATATGCAATAATCCGAATTTCTCCTAAAGAATGAGATCCATTTGCTCATTGGGATCTTGATATATCAAAATTGTCACTTAAACCAGGGCAGTGTAGATTTTTTTGTGACACAGATGATTGGTTTTGTTAGGTTATAAGACTGTTACCATTATGTACATGGATATTTTTAGCTCTCTAGCAAGATCAAGGTAATAATCTGTTTTTCTCTTTCTTTATTTTCGCTCAGTAGTCTTCTGGAACAGTAAAATTCAAACATTGTAGGTTATCAAATATCAAATCTTCTTTATACATATATATTAAATATATATGATTTGAAAGCACCTTTTGTTGATAACATTTTAAAACGAACCTGAGCTCTTTTACGCACACATTCAAATGTTTTCAAGTATTGTTATATAACAGTCAGAATTTAACAGCAATCCTTAGTTTGCACACATTTTGTTCTATATGACCTATACATATGCCCATACTAAGTGCTATCCCTCTGGGTCAGATTGGAGCTGGGTGTAATGGCAATGAAAAGGTATTCTGCATCCCCAAATCTCTAAGGTAGGAGACTTGCCAGCAGATGGATTATATGCCATATCCAGGACGCATGTTGGAGGGGATTCTTACCCCTCTGCAGAGATACAACTTGGTGTATTCTACTGCCCCAGCCGACTGAGCTGGACTGAGATGAGACGGTTAATCACATAAAACGCTAATGCAGCAAACTTGGGAAAAAGAATACAAGATAAAACAAGACTGGGTGGAAAAGGAGATCCACTGAGAATTGTGCAAGGAATTAAAATTCAACCATACAAGAAATGGTAGAATGTGTCCGAGAAAATTCTCTCGGATTTACGACGTTCACCAGAACACACGATCTAGGCCAGTAGATCAGAAGGAGAGTTAATTAACAAGGGAAAAAAGTCATTTAGTGAATTTTACTGTTCCAGCAGACTACTGAGGGAAAATAAAGAAATAGAAAAACAGATTATTACCTTGATCTTGCTCGAGAGCAAAAAATACCCATGTACATAAAGGTAACAGTAAGACTAACTTAAAATAGTGTACATTATTAGTTATCTAACGCTTTATCATTTTTTTCTGTATATTTCATGACAAATCATAATGCGGTGTAAGAAAAAAAAAGCTCTGTGATTTCTCTTATAAAAATCTTTATTAATTATTCATTAAAATTTGCGAATAACGCCTATAGGAAACTAAGTAACGCACAACTTGGAAAGCTTCTTTCACGCTCTAAATGTTTCTCGATTGCTTGATTTGTTTATTGATTTTAATGGCAGTTCAACTGCCTTGTATTATTTTATACCTAGATTCTACGTTCTAATTTACACTTTCCTGTTGTTATATCTTTTTTTTGCACACAGTTCTCTTAGATACAAATAATTTCTAAACAGATCATTTTAAACTACAGATGAGAACTTTAAGTAGGTACAGTGAACTTGAGAATAGTAATTTACTAATCTTTTTGCTTATATGTAGCACAAGGCGAAATGAATGGGGCACCCAATGTGACATAAACTCACTCGTGAATGTTTGTTAGCCTAGCTTGCTAACCATTACACCACCAGAGGTACCCAGTGGACTTAAGCGTACGTCAATGACAATGGTTCTCCATACTTCCTAGATCACCAGAATTGGTGCCTCACAATCAGACGCAGTTGATTCTTATACCTGAACACCCCTGAAATAAATGCCGTATCTCTCTGTAGACACTCGGTCAGCGAATACTTACATCCGTTACAGTGGTACCCATACTTTTAACCATGTGCCACAAATAAAAAAAGTTTAGTAAATAACAGCTATATAAATTTTTGTTGCAGTTATAAATATTGATGAGCATATAAAAATCAATCTACAACATGGAAATTAAAAAAGAAAACAATACCAGTGATAACATTAACAAATATAAGTTGAATTACAAATAAAAAAGAAATAAGAAGAAAATTGCAAAATTCGAATTAAATTATCGAAGAAAAGTAAATAAGAACAAAAATTAGAAACATAATTTTTAAATGCAATTAAAACAAAATAATGCATGAATTAAAATATAATCTAATGTAAAACATTTCGCACTAATATAATGAAAATCTATTAAAATATTACTTCTTACATTATTTCTGCGTCTGTTTGTAACCGAATTATTTGGAACATTTTAGCATCCATTATTTTTCATTATTTATTTGTAAAGCACAAAAACGGAGGGGAAATGACACGAAGCTTTTTGAATTATTGTTGTTGAAAACTGATAATAATTTGAAAAATGTTTGTATTTTATTTTCTTAATAATCGTATAATAATATTTTATTTTTTGTATTTTCTTGATAATCACATAATTTTCTAAATAATAATTCTTTGTCTTTTCTTAATAATTGGATCAATTGTTAATTAATTTCGTTTTCGAAAGTTATTCAGTAATGAACGTAATTATTTTTTAAACATTCTATTTAAAAACAAAGACGTAGAAATCTAATTGTTTAATGTCAGTTATTCTTCACTTTAAATTAAATAAATGAATAAATTTCGCGGAGGAAAATATTTATTTTCTATTAAAGATGAGTCCTCGGAGAATTTAAATTGTTAAAAAGTTGTTAAAAAGATACAATTCTTCTATCAGAAAATCTGCCCGGAATCGTAAAATGAAAAATGTATTCAAAGTTAATTACTTGTTTATTTTGTAAGGTTTTCGTTTTCATTTTAGAAAAAAACAACCCTGTTTTTTTAAGTTCTGCTAACCTTCAATTAAATTAATTTTCTTGAAGTTTCGATTTGAACAAATTCATATGCACTTATTTGTATTGACTGAAATTTTCTTGGCACTCAGTGATATAGTTTCATAATCCTGAATAAATAATTATAGATCAAAGAAACTATTGTTAATACAAATAATTTGTGGTTATATGGCAATACGTATTCCTATTTTATACAAATTTTTCCCTAACTAATGTAATAAAAACCTGTTTGTAATCTGTTATATGGCAATACGTATTCCTATTTTATACAAATTTTTCCCTAACTAATGTAATAAAAACCTGTTTGTAATCTGTTATGTATTTTAAAGTGACTAATTATCATTCATTGTTATCATTTATAACTTCAAATATCAAATTACTGAGTGTGACATGTTGGTGGTGTCCTCGTGGTGTAATGGTTAAAGCGATGGACTTCGGAATGGTAGTAAGCAGTTTCGATCTCGAGTTGTGCTATTACGTTTACTTTCGGTCAAATACCCTTGGGAAAGTTATGAATCCTCCTATCCTCCCCGCTATGAGTTAAAAAGCGCCACTACTGTTCTTCTAGCAAGGTGGTTTTGGCATTAAATAACCTACAAAAGTTGATTTGCCATTAAACAAAAGAAATCTTTATGTGAATAAGTATTTCTTACATGAACTCTAACAAAACGGCTGGAGAAGAAGCTAGACGGCAATTACAGAAGAATGCTGTGAGCAATCTTGAACAAGTCCTGGCGGAAACACCCCACAGGACACAAACTGTACGGCCACCTGCCTCCTATCACGAAAACTATTCAAGTTAGACGAACCAGACATGCAGGACACTGCAGGAGAAGCGGGGACGAACTCATAAGTGATGTATTGTTATGGACCCCCACACATGGCCGTGCAAAAGCAGGACGATCAGTACAGACATTCAGCAACTATGTGAGGATACGGGATGTTTTCCAGAAGACTGCCTGGGGCGATGAACGATAGGGAAAAGTGGCAGGGATATCAGTGCTACCAGCACGACATGATGATGATGATGATGATCTCCAGATAAAAATTCTTAAAAAGATATATTTGACCAATAAGATGGACCACGTCGGGTCAGATTGGATTTAAACGTAAGGAAATAAAGAAATACTCTACTTTACCGTGATCTCCAGAACTATAGTCTAAAAATCGGATGTAGTTTAGGTTAATACACAGTACACCTATATTTTGGTGGTCAAATTTCAAGTACTTATTTCTAATGGAAATATATTTCCTATTTCTTTTTGACTTATAGATCGAAATTTAACACGTACTAACAATTCGGGTCAATTGTCGACCTAAGCATAGCTGGAATGAAGGGATGATCCCACACATCAGAGAACAGTAGTCGATCTACTGAATGCTATTTACGATCAAATCAAAGAAATCTTAAACTTCTTTTGCATTTTGAGATAATATAAAAAGAAATGTATATTTGAGTAAAAAATCTTCGTTATCAAAAACAGAAAATGAAGGAAAAAGTGTTTTTAAACTGTGTCTAATCTCTGCCTACTGTTGCTATGTAATTTCTAAAAATAATGCATAAAGCTCAGTTCCTCTGTGACCTGTTTTATCACCGATCTTAATCACTAGCACACAGTGACGGGGGTGTCCGCAACGAGATTGTAAACCTCACACTCGATACACCAGCTGCATCAATAATTTCCTCTGTGCTCTTTCTTTCTTTTTATTTTATGTAGTTTCCTAATGAAGAACTACAGACGCTGTTCTGTTTCGTCGTTCCAAATATATTAATAATAAAAAAGAGAGGGAAAAGAAAAGTTTGCCACACGAGAATAAACGTGAGTCTTATGTTAAACTTAATGGGTGGCAGCTTCATTTCAATGAATGAAGCACAAAACGTGAATAACATATTTTCCCGTTGAGTTTCTCGCATGCAAATGGCTTATTACGTTAATCATATATTAATTATGGTTAATATTATTGTCTAGAATATTCTAAAATTGAACAGCTGTTCTATCATAATGAGCTGTTTCTATGATAAAGGTTCAAAATGTACTATTTTCACAATGAATTTACTTAAGAAATTTACGCTTTTTTCGTGATATTCTCGTTTTCCCTAAACAGAATTCTCCCAACGAGTTGACAATTGGTTGAAGCCCCTCCTAAAAAACCTTTTTTAACCCAATATGATTTGTCACTAATGTAACGTGAAAGTTGTTCCGAATTATGTGCACAGAGTTCGTGTAAAAATTGAGTTTAATGTTGTAGCAGAGGAATATTCCGTGGACTCCGAAAAAAGGTTAAAGTTTAAATTAATTTTAAATAAAAGAAGCTAAATTACAAAATGAAGAACAGGATTTTGAGTTGAAACAGACGTTGTCATTTCATGTATTATTTCTTTAATAATGAGCAACTGTTCAAAAAGATATGTTGTATGAATATTAATAATTAAGTGAGCTTATTTCCACGTCACTCCTGAAATTTATATAATAATAAAACAGATAAACTATTGTAGAAATTTGAACAGATATATTTGTTGATCTATCAGTGTACTAACGAAGGCTAGGTATTTGACCCTATTTCAGGAAAAGAACGTTATTTCTTGAAACCATGACACTGTGAGTCTTTTGCTATTTTTAGATTTGGTGAGGTGTATGGCTTAAGAACTGTATAAATTTTAAAAAGATTTACTTGTGTGTAATTGAAAAATAAAGTGTTGTTTAATAAATGCACCTAGATAACCGACTTTTCAACTATTCTCGTTTTCGCTAAACGGAAGTCTTCCAACGAGTTCATCATTGGTTGAAGCTCCTCTGAAAAACTTTCTTTTGACCTGATATGATTTGTCTTTAACATAGCAAGAAAGCTGTAGCAAATTAGTTTAGTTCTATTGGACCCATAAATAAGTCAGTATCAGATCCTACCATTCCGGACCAGAATCAATCAAAGAAAGGGTACTCCGCATTCCTGAAAGCTCCATCATTACTGGAACCTCCACAACAGATTGTTTAGCGTCATATCCAGGACTATTTGTTGGGGGTACCTTGCCCCTGTGCAAAGAAGCTGTCGGTGTATTCTACAGTTCCAGCTGACAGGGCAATATTCATTTGTATAAAAATGGATTTGGCATTAAATAACCTTCAAAGGTTGATATGTCATGAAACTCAAACAAACCAAAGCAAACCACTCTGCCTAAGGGGTTTAGAATTCGCTTTCAGTATGCCTTGCAGAGGGGTGAAGAACCCCACAAAAATGGTGTTCTTGGTATGATACTAAATCTCATTTCACGGCGACGTACCATTTCCCTCCATCTGGATAGTGTGTGGAATCCATTTATTTCCATTATTCCTATTTTCTTTCCGAATCAGTATAGCATAAGTACAAAATTTAATTGTAAAACATTTCATTTTCAAGCTAATCAGTTTAGTTAAACAGTTCTAATTCAAAAAATTTACTTTATTATAATTATAGTTTTTTGTTTACACATAGTTAAATATCAAAACATTTCTATTTCAGACAATTCAGTTTAGCGTATTTACAGTTTCAATGTCAAAAACAGTTCCATTTCAAACAATTTATTTTAGCATAAGTACGCAGTTTAATATCTAAACAATCCTGTGGTAAACAAATAAGTTCTCAATTTTTAAAAAAGTACGCAGTATAAATGTCAAAACAGTTCTATTTCAAGCAATTCAATTTAGCGCAAGCACACAGTTTATTTTTATTCGACCCAGAAATAGGATCCTATCAGATGCTACAACTCGAGGCTAGAGTGGACCTGGGAGCGATGGCAATGAAGAGGTACTCTGCATTCCCCAAAGCTCTTGCATGACTCACCATCAGATTATCTAGTGTCATGTATTAGAAACTCGTTGTCTTACCCCTCTACAGAGAAGCAGTCGGTGTATTCTACAGCCGACTGGGCAAAGACAGAGTGGACTACTGACAATAGAAACATAATAAAATCAAACAGATTCTAATGTTATTATTAAGAGAAAACAATTTTTAAATGAACATATTTATTTTTTAAAGTTAGGATATAATGTATTTTGTGCAGAAATATCTGGAAGGTAACCCTTTATTTTTGCAAGAAACTGATAAGTTTAACATTATTTTTCTTTTTGGAAAAATTATAATCATTGCCCTTCGCCTTTGATTTTTCACAATGTTAAGCAAATATAAAAGAAAAAACACACAAAAAAAACCCACAAAAAGTTTTATAATTTATAATAGACAAAAATATCAGACGCTCATGAATTTAAAACAGGTTTCTTCTTCCGCTGCCACTATCTCGAGTGTTGTATCTTTGCTCATCGCTCTGGCATCAATGAAAATCCCAGTACGGACTGTTTGGCTACATTAGCCAGAGTCACGAAGATACAAACACATGTGCCCGCCTTCCGTCTCGAGAGAATTGTAGAATCATTCTGACCAATGTGCGTCGCTGGACTCCCGCCAATTACACCGTACTGAGGCAAATAGCTGATCAGCCAGACGCATGCTAATGAATATATGTACTCTACAGAGAGAAAGATGTTCGAAGAATATACGTGAATGTACGTATAAGTGTCTCTCTCTCTCTCTCTCTCTCTCTCTCTCTCTCTCTCTCTCTCTTTGCCCCACTGATTCAATCTTGATATATATATATATATATATATATATATGTGTGTGTGTGTGTGTGTGTGTGTGTGCATATGTATGTGTGTGTGCCTGAGAAAAGGTAGGTTTGTAAACTAAAAAGGACACGTAAAGTCGATTTTATTAGTGGTATTAAGACGAGACTAATAGAAATGCACAACGAAGATTCGAGTCCGAATCTTATATCTTCAAATCATTCTTGTGTACTTAGTGTTGACATGTAATTTAGGATTCAATAGGCAATGCCAAGTCATTCTAAATTTAGAGTTAATAAACATGATTAAAAATGATGATAATGATAATAACAATAATGATAATAACAAGAGGGAAAACAATTCTATGGCCGCTTTAAAGCGCCTAATAAACAATACCTCACACCAGAAAACCTGGACCTGTCTAAGAAAAGGAAAACTTAAGAGAGAAACAGAATCCCTCCTAATAGCAGCACAGAATAAATGCAAAGGAAAGTGAAAAGAAGGATAAGTACCTCGACCTTGCGAGAGAATTGAAAAAAAGCTGTGGAACATGAAAGTAACGATTGTGCCAATTGTTATTGGCACAATAACAAAAGGATTATTAAAAGACCTGGAGGGCTTGGAAGTTGGCGGACGGGTAGAGACAATCCAAACAACACCATTATTCAGAACGGCCAAAATCCTGAGACGAGTCCTGGAGACTTGAGAAGACTTGCTGTCACTCAAACTCCAGTGAAAAACCATCAGCTTACACCGATGTGAAAAAACTCTAAAGGAGTAATTAATAATGCCACCAGTGTTAATTAACAAGAAGAAATGTACTTGTTAACTCGTCAATTTTGTCTGTTCCAGCGTAACACAGATGAAAAATGAAAGAAAGCAAAAAAAACAAAAGCAAAAAAAAAAAAAAAAACACAAAAAAACAACAACAGTTATTTGGATATAGGCAGAGCGCTGAAAAATACAAGTAACAAACAAAAGACAAGAAATTGACGGCGACCCCGATTGTATATCGAGATCTTGGAACGGTCCCTAGAAGCTAGGAAACGGTTCCTAAAAGCTTGGAAGAGAGGCTTGAGGGACTGGATATCAAAGAATTGAAACCATCCCAACCAGGACACTTTTAAGATTATCTAAAATACATAGAACTGTTCTGAGACCTGAAGAAATTTGTTGTCACTCAAACTTCAGAGGAAAACTAACAGTTAAAACTGGTGTACAACAGCTTGGAAATAAAAGTGGGAGAAAAAACAACTCTATGGCCGCTTTAAACGACTAATAAACATCAAACACCAGAAAACCTGGACCTGGCCAAGAAAAGGAAACCTTAATAGCAGCACAGGAAAACGCCATAAGGACCAATCATATCAAAGCGTGAATAGATAAGACGCAACAAAACAGTAAATGTAGGCTATGCAGTGACAGAGACGAAACGATCCATCACATAATAAGCGAATGCGGCAAATTAGCACAGCGGGAGTATAAGGCGAGACACGTCTGGGTCAGCATGGTGATCCACTGGGAAATATGCAAGAAATTTAAATTTGATCATACTAACAAATGGTGAATACACAACCCAGCGCCTGTCCTAGAAAATGAGAAGCATAAACTCCGATGGGACTTTAACATACAGACGGATTACCTAATCCCGGCCAGAAGACCAAACGTAATAATAATCAACAAAAACAAAGAGAATTTGCAAAATTGTCGAATTTGCTGTCCTGGCGGACCACAGAATGAATCAGATAGAATATTAAAAGAAGGATAATTACCTCGACCTTGCTAGAGAGTTGAAAAAGCTGTGGAACATGAAAGTAACGATTGTGCCAATTGTGATTGGTGCTTTAGAAACAACAACTAAAGGATTATTAAAAGGCCTGGAGGACTTGGAAGTAGGTGAACGGGTAGAGATTATTCAAATGACAGCATTGCTGAGAACGGCCAGAATCCTGAGATGAGTCCTGGAGACTTGAGAAGACTTGCTGTCACTCAATCTCCAGTGAAAAACCATCAGCTAACACTGATGTGAAAAACTCCAAAGGAGTAAATAATAATAATAATAATAATAATAATAATAATAATAATAATAATAATAATTCAGGCCTTTATAATTCAGAGATTAGACACTTACAAAAATGGGAAATACAATATTAAAAGAGTGATATATCGGGAATTACATGAAAAAAAAAACATGAAAACAATAGCAAATAGATCTGCTTGTTCGGGAAAAATAAATGAAAACAAAAAAAAAAATCTTGGAGTCTGAATTTAACACTTATTATCCCACCCCAAAAAAATTACAACGTTTCTTCTTTTTCCTAAAAAAAGGACATTTTACCAGGTCTGCGAGCTTCACAAACTTTTAAATTTAATAAAATATAAAGAAACAAAAAACAAAAAACAAATATCAGAACGTTGTTAGTTGAATTAAGTAAGAATTGAAGATAAAGATTGGGTCGTACTTCGAATCATTGGTACTTGAAAAAACAAAAAACATATGAGTTCTGTGTTTAAAAGAACTGGAAAGCAAAGAAAAAAAATGATACTGAATGACGATATTGTTGGAATCTGTGAAAATGTTGAGAAAGAATCAAACAGAATTAAAACAATTTACTTTCAGTTTATCTTCGATGATAACCACTTCTCGTCTGGTATAGAAATAAAATTGCATCAAAAATATTGGTTTTATTATTCTTGTATATGAGCCATAAACATTTTCCGTCTCTTAGTTTAATCGCATATCAATTTGCATGGGTTATTTAATGCTAAAAGCATCCTAAAAATACTAGAGGGATAAACTTTTCGAAGTGATTTTGTTCGAAAGTGAATTTTATCCATAAATAGCTCCCTATTTAAAATGAACAGCATTCAACATTGCATTCTGGGATGAACAATATTTTAATAAAGAAAAAATATCAGACCATTGTCGGCCATTAAATTTACTGTTTACCTACCGGAAAGACCTATTTCAAAAACTGTAAATGCTAAAAGCTGGATATAAACTGGGAACCAGATCATGACCATCTGTGAGTTACTAATTTTTATTCTCTGTATTTCGGTTTAATGAGCTACAGCTTTGAACCAAATGTACAAGCAAAAAGAGCAGAAAGTTTATCATTCAAAGGAGAGCTATGAATAAGAAGACCAAACCGGCTTGGGAAACGTATCAAATACCCAGACCTACAAACTACAAAGTGAAAAAGAGTTAATAAAATGTAAGTCTAACAATGAGAATCATTTACACGCATGAGTCTGGAGTACATCCAAAACAAAACTGGAATGCTCAACGCAGGGGAGTAACTACCCCCACACATGAAAAACGATGATAAGCAGACGTAGGTTGAACAATGAACAAAATCTGCACATTCCTAGATAAAGAACGAATAAACATTCAGATAAATATACCTGAAAAAAAAATCAAAAACTAGCAAGCTCCGAAATATAGCAAAGATGAAAAACCAGGATTGCATTGTATCATCATCATCATCATCATCATATCGTGCTGGCAGCACGGATATCTCTGACCCTCTCTCGCCACTCCTCCCTATTGTTCATCGCCCTAGGTAGGTCTTCAGGACAACAACCTGTATCCCCACATAGCTGCTGAATGTACGTTCGAGCTGGTCGCCCTGCTTTTGCGCGGCCATGTGTGGGGATCCATAAGAGTACATCTCTTATGAGTTCATCTCTGCTTCTCCAGCAGTGTCCTGCATGTCTGGTTCGTCAAACTTGAATAGTTTTCGTGATAGGGGGCAGGTGGCCGTACAGTTGGTGTCTTATTGGGTGTTGTTGCCAGGACTTGTTCAGGATTGCACGCAGCATTCTTGTGTAATTGCTATCTAGTTTCTTCTCCAGCCGTTTTGTTAGCGTCCATGTAGTGCATCCATATAGCAGTATCGATGTGACCGCTGCCTGGAAGAAACTGCGTTTCATTTTATCGGTTAGGTTTGATTTCCATATAATCGATAGCCTATTGATAGCTGTCCATGCTTTTGTTAACCTCGTTTCGATGTCCTTTTCGGTTGATTCGACGCTACTTCCTAGGTACGTGAATTTGTCTACTAGTTTAAGTGGGGTTCCTTCTAGAGTGGAGATGTCCCCCGTTTGGTTATAGCACATATATTCCGTTTTGTGTGCATTAACATGGAGGCCTATGCTTGCTGCTGCTCGTTCCAAACTATGCAGATGTGTTTCGGCTTGGTCAGGTGTATTTGCCAGTATCGCTATGTCATCGGCGTAGTTTGCGTCGGTAATTGTTGTTGCGGGGTATCTTCTGCTTCTTCTCTTCGTCAGTTCGAAGCCATTCTCTTTGATTTTGTCAATCGATGTTCTACGTACGTAGTCTAGACAAATGATAAAGAGGTACGGGGCCAGTGTGTCCCCTTGTAGTACTCCTGCTACAATGTCAAAGTATTCTGTGTCTCCATCCGGTGATCGTACTTTTACTTTAGTGTTTCTATAGAGAATCGTTATTGCCGCTACGGTTTCTTTAGGTATGCCGTACGCTAGTAGGATTTGTTCCATCGTTCCTCTGTGAATGGAGTCGAAAGCCTTGGTAAAGTCGACAAATATTAATGTCGCTTGTAGGTTCTTTGCCCGTACACCTTCAAGGATTCTGCGGATGGTTAATATTTGTGAGGTCGTGGATCTATTTCTTCGGAAGCCATTTTAGTTTTTTCTAAGTATGTTGTCGATTTTGGGTTCTATTTGGTTTCGTAGTAGGGCATTGTAGATTTTGGCAGCTATGGATGTAAGTGTTATGCCTCGGTAGATTTTGGCTAATCCGAGGTCCCCCTTTTTAGGGAAGGGGAGTATGCATCCCTTCATCCATCTATCTATCGGATTTTGATTGTATACTGCGTTGCAGTGTCGGAGCAGTATGTCGTCGAATTGTCTGGTCTTCCATACTTCCGGGGGAATTTCGTCCAGCCCTGCAGCTTTCCTAGTATAATATAGTGTAGAATTTTATTATTTGACTCTTATGTTTCCTTGGGCATCTACCCTTTGTACTATCTTTTCGCAGTAGATGGGAAAAAGTGTTGCTTATAAAACGATTGATGTTTATTGATTTATCGTTTATAAAACATCCATCGTTGATCAAGCAAAACTTTTCACTATCTTAAAGTCCTGATGGACTGAAAAAGTTTTAAAGTTGACATTCCGTTATAATAAAGTCATCCCTTTTGGATTAGTTTGTTTTTCTATTTTCCTTATATATATATATATATATATATATATATATATATATATATATGCATTTTCTTTTAAAAAAACCTACAACAACCGGTCACATTAAGATAACAATTAATTAATGCTCTAAAAATTAACAGGACTAATTTTAATTAATTGAAAGAAAAAATGTGTCCTTCCTGGAATTGTTCCGAACTCTGGATTAACTGGATTGATTACTGTCTTATATATATATATATATATATATATATATATATATATATATATATATAAAGGATTTGTCAATAAATGACCATAAAGGCCAAACTAAACCTCACCTTGATTTTAGCAAAGTTTTGTGTAGATCTAAATATATATTTTAGACCCTGCGTGATTAAATTAACGGCCGATATCTTAAACAAATAGTATGTAATTCATTATAAGATCTATTGAATAAAATCACTGAAAAATATTGTTATATAATTATATTTACGAAGATTGTGTAATTCGTTACTTGGCAAGTTAAATTACAATTTTTTGGTGAATTAATCAGTACCTGAGCAATCTTATAATCTACTTTTAAAAGTTGGCTTTATTTAAAGACAAATCTTAGATCGAAGTGTTCTAAAAAAAAAAAAAAAACAGCATCCGAGTTAGATATTGCTTGTTTGAATAGATTAAGAGACTTTTTAAATTTTTAGAAAATATCACACACACACACACACACACACACACACACACACACACACACACACACACACACACACCACTTCATTATAGATTAAACCATAAACATTACCGGTTAGCATCATAATCTTTAAGAATATATACGTCTTTATTTTAAGACACAATTTTGTTTCTCTCCCAAATTTTAGAGAAAAAAAAGAGTAGGATTATTTCGTTTTCTTTGTGAATTTTTTAAAATTTTGTTTTGTGTATCATATCGAAAGTAATCATACAAGTAGCCAGTTGGGTGCCAATATGTCTACATTCTAAACCTCTGCATTCTTCGGTGGTAGAGTTAGGTTGTTTCATCTTGTCAATAGTAATATATTTCAAATCTCATGTACACAAGAGTCAGCATGAGAAAAAGACTTACTCTGTGTGCTTAGTTGCGACGTCAATATTCTAGTTGATTCTACATGGATATGGGGATTTAGGCCTAGCTGCTTGTATAAGTGCTTATGTACTTGTATAAATGCATTTAAACACACACACACACACACACACACACACACACACACACACACACACACACATATATATATATATATATATATC
Source organism: Sepioteuthis lessoniana (assembly GCA_963585895.1). NCBI lineage: Eukaryota > Metazoa > Mollusca > Cephalopoda > Myopsida > Loliginidae > Sepioteuthis > Sepioteuthis lessoniana. Next base: position 23,114,310 of record OY757930.1, on the reverse strand, counting down.
TGCGTAGGTGGTACATGAATTTTTAAGCATCTTCCTGCTTTGGGATTTGTCGTACATTTTTGACTTTTGTAATGATATCACCTGCAGAAACATTAAGACTGAAATCTAAATTAATGTTTTCTAGGTTTATATAGAGTCGTAGTGTGTACCTACAACAAAAATGCTCGGCTATTACGCTACTTTCTGAGTGAAGCTTATAAATCTTTAAAAGAACTTTGTCAAAAGGGTGTCGGGAATGAAGTTTTGGCTGAATAACTCATGAACCTTGGTGATATTCGTGGGTTTTCGGATTGCTGTCGGAGGCCCAGATGGTGAAGAACCCCCACTTCACCTATTGATTTTCACATGTTCTTGACCAACTAGAAAATTTGACTCTTGTTTGGAAATATGTTGACATAGAACTTCCCTCTGTATCTTCCTTGAACAATCTTAAAGGACTTAGTTTTGTTATATATCTTCACAGAAAAGATTTTCTACTCCATTGTTAAAGGCATAATTCGATTATATTTTTGTTAAATATATTAAAATGATCGTCATTGTCCACGAAAAACCTGAAAAAATGAAGACTTTAAAGTCATCAGGTAAGACTTGAAAGGCCACAGCGTTGTTAAACAAATGTGAAACACCGTATATATATATATATATATATATATATATATATATATATATATATATATATATATATATGTATATATACGAGGATCATTAAATAAGTTTCCAGACATTTTTCGTATGGGCACTTTTATTGATAATACACACATCAAACTCTAGTCCCCTTCGAAGTACTCTCCACCGGCTGCAATGTACTTGTATCGTTCCAACAACTTATGCAAGGCCCCATGGAAGTCCTCTGGTGTGAGTGTGTCAATGACCTTAGTCACAGCCTCTTTCATCTCCTCAATTGTCTCATAATGACAGCTTCAGGGCTTAGGGAATAAGATCTGGACTCTAGGGAGGGTGACGAACTGTCTTGATGCTCATCTTGGTCAAATAGTCTGTGACAAGGATGGAGTTGTGGACTAGTGCATTGTCCTGGTAAAAATGCCACTGAACCGATTTGAAGGGTGCTGGCCTCTTTCGATGGAATCTCTTCTTGAACTCCCTTAAAAGTTCAACATAGTAACCCTATCTCTAACCCTAAGCCTTTTGCCAATCAACTCTGCTGTATTGACTTCCTTACTCCTCCCACACCTCTCATCCTCCCTCACAGACGCTCTGGTTTCCTTGAATCTCTTCTCCCACTTAAAAACTGATGCTCGATTCACGCAAGGTGCTCCAAACGCAGTATGAAGCATTTCATATGTTTCTGTAGCATTTTTTCCAAGTTTAAAGGTGGCCGAAAAGCAGTCTGAAGAATTCCATCCATTTTGTGGCATTTTTTACAAGATTAAAACATAATATTATTGCATATCGTTCTTCTAAATGTCCTCACGTCCAGATTACATTTTTGAAATTCACCAGCTGTGACAATCAGGCTTTAGTAGGGTGTATTCCAATCCCTGCGGTAGCTGTTCATTTGAACATGAAATCATAAAAATTGGTCTGTCATCTCATCAGATGTATAGCAATAGCAAACTGAATTTTAAAGAGTCTCCGACCATTTTGCCTGTAAAAAAAGTCGGGGAAATTATTGAAAGCACCACGTATATATATATATATATATATATATATATATATATATATATATATATATTGATTCCTATACGTAATCTGGTTTGGCTTCTTTAGGTTTTAAAGGCACATCAACTCTTGGAGGTTATCTAATGTTATATCCTGTTTATACATAAATATCAAATATGATTTCATAACGCACAGTTCGTTGATAACATCAAATAGTTCTATTTGACCCCTACATGCGGCCCGATCGGATGCAACCACTCGAAGCCAGCGTACACCTGGGAGCGATGACAATGAAGGATTACTCCGCATTCCCTAAAGCTCCTGTATTACTGAAGCCTGACCATCACATTGTTTAACGTCATATACAGGACACTCGTTGGTGAGGATCTTACCCCTCTGCAGAGAAGCAGTCATTGTATTCTACAGCTTCAGCCGACTGGGCTGACGTAAACTGGGGTTAGAATATCATTCCATATAACGGCAAAGGCAGAAATGATACCAATAATATATATCATATATATATATGAAATTAGACATTTGTTACATTGCTAAATCAAGTAAATGTTAATGAGAAATGTAAAAATTGTTTTCTTGGAAACCCTAAAAAGTTAATTAATTAACGGCTTACAAACATTCAAAAAACATACTTTTACAAATGTTTCTTTTGTTTACATAAAAAGTAAAGTTGTCCAATAAGAAAATAACATTTCAGTTTTAATAAATTTTCAATTTTACATGTCAGGGTAAAAGTTTTACGAGGGTAGATTTAATTTTCTGATTATTTTCAGGTTATCAATTTCTTTAAGGACTAATAAGAAATATTTATGCTTTCTGAGGAAGATGAATTTTCATTCTGCATTTTATTTCAAGATATTGAAAGATGTTATAACCTGTAGTTTGTAAAAGTTCCAGAAACCTTTCGAAATTGGATACGAAGAATGTACCCGTAACTCGCATGTTCGAAAACCAATAAAATTGAAACTAATTCCATTTATGATTTTAATGCACATCTAAGGGTAAATTATCAAAGGAAAGATTTTGTTAAAATGTACTGTTATCTTAATATTCCGGTTGTAAACAAATAGATGAGATTTTATTTGATAAAATATGAAAAGTTGTAAGTTGTCCATGAGGATATTAATTGATCAATTTAGGGAGGATTTCATTGATATGTTTCCCTGAATACATGCACCAAAATGTGGGCATTCAGTTGTAAATTGGTCTCAAAATCACTTCATTCTCTTATCCCTTTAAATTCATTGTTCAAATATTTTATATATATATATATATATATATATATATATATATATATATATATATATATATATCGTTAGTGTTCGCTAATGGTCCAGGAGACCGGGGTTCAATCCCAGGTCGAGTCATACCAAAGACTTTAAAAATGGCACTTGATACCTCCTTGCTTAACACAGCAATATACAGTATATATCAAGGGTAAAGTGGAGCAATCCAGTAAAAGGAGTAGCTCCCCTTCCCCTACAGCTCAGTGTGGTAGCTATCGAAACGGCACCCTTCTGGTTGTCCTCAACTACTGTTGCCAACTTTACTTACTTTTAATGGAAAGTTTTCTCTTGAATTCTCGTATGAATGCTTTTAGAGGAAACTCGTACACCACGAGCAAGATGTCATACGAGGTACATTTCTATGTGAAGTACAGCTGCTTTGAAATCAGATTTGTGCTTATTCTATACGATACTAAAAGAAGACAGTGTACACCTTTTGATTTAGTAATTTATTCCTGTTTTGGAAGGCAAAGGTTTTACGATGGATTTGTTGATATCATTTAAATATGATAGTCTACATATCTTTCTATCTATATGTTCACTTTCTCTCTTAATCTATCTATAAAACTCTCGATCACTCTCTCCATTTATCTCCTCTCTCTCTCTCTCAATATATATATATATATATATATATGTATATATATATATATATATATATATATATATATATGTATTAGATAAAATGGATATTAATCCGAGGATTAAAAAATATACATATATTTATATATATGAAAAATATACACCGTGTACGAATTATATTTACTTTCATGGAAATTGAATAAAACCAATAAGATACCACATCACATAATGATATTTATAATATTACCCTGATTATGTTAATATAAAAATCAAAACGTTTAACATTATCTAATATTTTCATTGTAAATAAATTCTTCCTCATAATACTTTGTTTTTCCACACACACACACACACACACACACACACACACACACATACATATATATATATATATATATATATATATATATATATATATATATATATATATATATAATGCATGTGCATATCTGTCTTCCCGTGTGTCTCTAAGTGAAATGAACCATAACTAAATATGCCAAGGAAAAGCTTTTAGCCATTGCACGTCACAGACTGCTAATGATTGGTTGATTATAAAAACATATTAACTAGTGTAGGGTTATTTTCATCTAAGAACTATAATTTTCAAAAGCAGACGATAAGCTCTTCAGGGATCTATACTTAATACAAGAAAAATTGTATACAGTTCAAGGAAATCAAGAACATAGACCATTCCATTTAATTATACTAACTTTTTGTACACAGTTATCAACTAGTCGTTTCTTATACAAATGATTGAAAAAATCTATTTGACCCATAGATGGAACACTAACAAATTTTCCTGGTCAAAGTAGATTTATAAGTTATCGCAATAAATGAGTACCTCGCCCTCCCAAGATCTCCAGAAATGAGGCTTAACTATCAAATGAAACTTTGAGTGATCCCATTTTTATGCTCAGGATTGAATTTACTTCTCTCTACGTGATTCACTTAGTTTCCTAATCGCAACTGACTGGGCATAAAGACTTTCTCTGTAGCTGGAACTAGAAGTGTGTGGTTATGTAATATAATGATGATAATTGTATTATTCAATTATTTCATTAGTTTCGATTATTTGTAAGTTAACTAAAAACTTTAAACGGAAGTGTACATTGCTAATGTCATATTAGTGCACCTGTCGGCTGAATATCAAGTTGACAGATTGTTTTGGAAATCACCTTAGACGATATATAGGAGATTTGTTTAGAAGTCCTTGGTGTCGGCCGGATATTAAAAAGTAAATATTCTGGAACCTGACATAACATAAGATTAATTTAAATTAGATAAAAATTAGCGGATGAGGTCGTGAATGTATTATTTTCGCTGGAGATTTTCGGAAGTTAGGTCAGTTGGGCAGTTTAAATTGCAGTTTAAATTTAAGGTTCTGAGACAGTCGTTCGGGGTCAGACATTCCAGCCCTTGGGGGTGGGGTAAGTGACGACGGGATTAAGAAATAGACGTCAGTAGTAATTTACTAAGCTTTTTTTTTAGATGTGGCTCAAGGCCGAATCAATGGGGCATCCAATGAGAATCGAACTCACTCGTGAAGGATTGCTAGTCTACCTTGCTAACCATTACACTACCTGAGGTGCCCTGGAATGGAAGTCGGTATTTTGTTCGTCTGTCACCCATGAATCTCTCTGCGTTTTTTTGTTAGAACTAAATATATTTCAGTCTGTTTTTCTCTCGTGTTATGGTGGCCGACTGCTGTATCAAATGTTGCGGTCAGAAATACATTTTTCATGTCTAAAAAAACAAGTTTTTATTTATTCGAGAAGTGAAACGCCTATTGATGATCGAAATCGTGCTGTGTCGATGTAGCAATGTTACGTTTACTTATGACATTCTTTGGAGTACCAACGATATATATGAACAAAATTCTTCTAATCAGAACAACTAATTAAGAAACTCAAATGTCTGAAGATTTATTAAACAATATTTTGTTTGTGGGAAGCCGGCAAGCAGAGAACTCTATAATGCATTAAATTCTTAAACTTCAGTTGTTAGCTGTCGTTAATAGAGTCAGAGCCAAAGTCAAAATATATTGAATGCAAACATAAAATTTCACTGTGGCACAAATATGAAGGCTTTTTAAAAAGTCCTGAGACACATCCAGAAGAGTCGAAGAAATAAGACAAGTTTTTCAGAATTTTTCGGGCTACCCTTGACGTCAACAAGGCTTATTTATTAAAATCTCATCACTGAAGAATGTGGTTTCCTAGA